>CM053569.1:0-204832 GCA_028646485.1 Cryptoprocta ferox | reverse complement strand
CTACGACACCGAACCGGGGCGGGGGGGGGGGGGGGGGCGCTGCATTTTTGCTGTTGAAGGTTGCGCAGCGCCCACAGCAGCTGCTGGTGGGAGCAGCACGTAACACACCCACAGCTGCCGCGGCCTCGCAGCCGGCTGCACGATTTAAAATAAAAGACGTCCTGACCCCCAAGATGCACAGCCTGCCTCACTCGCAGCCCTCGGCACGGAACACGCTGCCTCCACCCACATCACTCCCGCAACCAGGAAGCAACTGAGGGAATTCCATCTCCCCGAGGGCTGCGCCCCGGAGCGCCCCAGCCCGCGGTGCTGCAGAGGCCAGGTCTGCGAAGCCCTGCGGCCACGGCCCGCACCCAGAGACGCGAGACCTGACTCCCCGCGCCCGGAACAAAGCCCCCCCCCACCCCGCATCCCGCCCCGACTGAGCCCCGCAAACCAAGCCGACGCCCCACACTCAGGCTCGCCCTCACCCAGGGCCGAGACCATTCTCGCTCACCCTCAGCCGGCCACACTCCCGGTCATCCTCGGGCCAGGCACACTCGCACTCACGCCCACCCTCGGGCCGGGCACATTCACACCCACCTCACACCCTGCCCCCCGTGCGGCCTCGACCCCTCGCGCCCCCGCCCCGCCGGCCCCGACACACCCACGCGCCCTCCCCTCCGCGCCCCGGCTGCAGCCCCGTCCGCCCCCTCGGAGGCCGCGGGCCCGGACCTCTGCGAGGCCGGGCGGGGGCCGCAGCGCCGGCCGCTCCGCCATCTTCCTGGCCCGCGCCGCCCACCGCCCGCGCTCTCACCCGCCGGCTGCTCGCGGGCCGCGCCGCCACAGCCCCTCATCCCGGCCCGCGCGCCGCGCCCGAGCTCTCCGCGGCTCTCCCGCCGCCGCCGCCACCCCCGCCACAGGAGCAGGAGCAGCCTGCTCGGTCCGCGTCCTGCGCCGCCGCCGCAGCTGCCGAAGCCGCCGCCGCCGCCTGCCCAGTGCGCCGCAGCCGCGCGTCCTCCCGTCACCAGCGCAACCCCCCGCCTCCGGCCCCGCCCACACGCCTCCCCGCTCCCAGCTCCGGACGCCAGGGGGCGCCGCCGCGAACTCTGTGCGCGTGCGCGGGCGTGCGGCCGGCCGGGAGTCGGAATCCGGCCGGAGGGCGCGCGCGGCCTGCTGGGAACCCGGAGCGCGGTCGTGCGGGCTCCGCGCCCAAGCCAGCAGCTGACACCCGCAGAGCGGGGATCTCCTGCCCGGGAGACGCCGCAGCTCTCCTGCATCCCCACGGTCCGCACGCCGGCCGACCTTTCCAAAGGGATCGCTCCGGAGACTCTCCATGTCCCTTTGGTGGGTGCAGTCGACATTTCAGACGTCTCGGTGTGGATTTGGTGTCATTTTACCTCCGGAAACCATATCGGACCCCCTGAATCTCAGATTTCACTTTTCCTGAATTCTGGAAAGTTATCAGCCATTATCTCTCAAAATGTTGGTTCTCCTCCATTCTCGTAGTCTCTTTTCATAATTTGTTCGTTAAGTTGGGTGATCTGTATCCTCCGTGTCTGTATTATTTTCTATCATTTTGCTCTGTCATTCCTAACTCTTGGTAATTGCTTAGTTTCATCTTTACTAGCGCTCTCTTCAGCATTCTCTAATGTGTCTAGCTTCAAGCTTTTAAAAACCATTATTACTTATATCCGTTTCTAAACGTTGCATTTGACTTCTATTTCTAAGCTAAGCAGCCAGAAACTCCCACAACAGAATACAGAAGCCCACACCACTCGGTCTCTGGCCACACCCTGCATCCTACTATCAGAGAAACCGCAAAAGGCCGGAAGCTCAATTTCAAAAATCCTCAACTGAGTTCCACTTCCTGTGCCGTAGCACACTCCTGCAGTGCTCCACTGCTGTCCTGTCTCCTCGGGAGCTGTCTGACCAGGACTGTCACACCACTCTTGCATCTCCTTTTTGGGCCATTCTCACACTTAACCCCATATCCGTGGACAAGTGGTCTCTGCTATTTTGCCTGGATCTCCGTCTCCATTGTAGGCACCTGAAAAAACCAACCCTGGATGAACCCGACCGTTCTCCATCGTGACCACACACCTAGGCTGGCTGGCTTCACTTAAAATGAGTACTTCACACTCTCCTGCAATCTTGTGATGTTGTCTAGTAGGGCAAGTCCCTCACTCTCCAAGTGACCATCAGAATTTCTCAGGCCTCTCTAGTTGAACCTCCCAGAGGAGACCAAAACTCTTATCACCAAACCCAAAGACCACCCATATCCATCTCCTGCCCTTCACCTTCCTTCCTGAAAATGTGCAGGCATTATTTCCCTGCTCCTGCCGAAGGCAGTCCCTCCCCTGGAAAACTGGAACCTGCTCCCTTTCAAAGATCCTACTTAGCTAGCTCCTCTCCTAATTGTCTTTGTCTTTCTCTATTTAATTAGTTCCATGAGCATACAGATACACTGATATTTTTCATTACAAACAAGCAAAAGGACTCCTTTAACTCCACATCCCCCTCCCAGGTCTATGCTGCCCCTCAGCCTCCCTGGTGGCTGTGCTGCTCAAAAGACCCTGCAACTCTTATCTGTTTCTCTTCTCATCCCCCAATTCCATGGAACACATCCCTGTTTAAGTCACTTGTTGCTGACTCCAGTGTACTTTTTTCTGTTGTCATCTGGTCGCCCTATCAGGAACATCCCACATGTTAAGTATGAGTTACTTTTGTTGATGGGAGCACTGGATGTGCAAATTTGGGGCTCTGATGACTTTGTGTGTCATATGCATGTAACACAACAGGGTGTTAGTATTTTGGCTAAGCACAGCAGATAGTACATGTCCACATATTCTAGAAAGATGCAAACACCTATATTCAGGGCTTCTAGGATGTGGCTGGCCAATGACTGCTCCATAATCCTTTGCCCTTCACCATTCTAGGTAAGTGTAAGCTAGGAAGTGAGAGGGTGAATGAAGATTTCCTTGGAAAAAGATGTAGACCTGCTAGTGTGTTTCCATTCTCCTTTCCCACCTCCTGCCAAACATAGGTGAAAGTATTTATATAATAGAAAAAAATTAAAGTATAGAAAAATATATATTAGAGGGAGAAATGATCCAAAATAAAACCCAGATAGAAATTTAACATCAATGCAACAATGAAACAATTGAAGTGGAAAACATTACCAAGGTAAAAAGGAAATTACATTCTGTTAAGAGAGTACAAATAATTAACAATATTGTGAACTTTAAAAATAAAACTGCTGGTTATTTTGCCAGCAAAAATGGGCTTATTCAGTAATAGCAGAAAATTGCAATTCAGGATAAACAAGCTAAAGCAAAACTGTAGGCAAATCTTCAGAGCAAGCAAACCTCTATTTAATAGAGGAAGGTTGGTAGTATGGAGTATATACCTGCAAGCGAGTGTAGTACACGAAGTTGTGTCTCTTTCTGCCTGTTCCCCAAAAGGCTGCAAGGAGTGGGGAGCTCCCTCTGCTGGCCTCCCAACTCCATCTTAAACGAAATTTTCTTTATTCAGTTTCACAGTGTATATAGTTGGTCTCTAAACAACACACTGCTGAACTATGTGGATCCATGTATATGTGGATTTTCTTCAGTAAATATATTAGAAAATGTTTTGGAGATTCGTGACAATTTAAAAGGACTTGCAGGGGGGGTGCCTGGGTGGCACAGTAGGTTAAGCGTCCGACTTCAGCTCACGTCATGATCTCACGGCTAGTGAGTTATAGCCCCATGTCAGGCTCTGTGCTGACAGCTCTGAGCCTGGAGCTTCCTTTGGATTCTGTGTCTCCTTCTCTCTCTGCCCCTCCCCTGTTCATGCTCGCTCACCCTCTTTCTCTCTCTCTCTCTCAAAAATAAACATTAAAAAATAAAAATAAAAATAAAATAAAAAGACTTAGAGGGGCACCTGGGTGGCTCAGTCAGACTTCAACTCAGGTCATGAGCTCATGGTTTGTGGGTTCGAGCCTTGCGTCGGGCTCTGTGCTGACAGCTCAGAGCCTGGCGCCTGCTTCAGATTCTTTGTTTCCCTCTCTCTCTGCCTCTCCCCTGCTTGTGCTCTCTCTCTCTCAAAAATAAAGATTAAAAAATAATAATACAAGTAAAAAAAACTTGCAAACTGCATAGCCTAAAAATATTTAAAAATATTTAAAGGTTAGGTGTGTCAGGAATGTATAAAATACGTTGATACTAGTCTACTGTATCATTTACTACCATAAAATATACACGAGATTATAAAAAGTTAAAATTTATCAAAACTTATGCACACAAATACTCAGAGATCATATATAGTTCCATTCATAGTGAAGAGAAATATAAGCAATCTAAAGATTTAGTATTAAATTATAACTTCATAGAGTTATGGAGTTATGCAGTACTGTTCAAAAGAAAGTTACAGGGGCTCCTGGGTTGCACAATCAGGTAAGCTTCTGACTCTTGGTTTCGGCTCAGGTCATGATCTCACAGTCATGGGTTTGAGCCCCACATCAGGCTCTGTGCTGATGGTACAGAGCCTACCTGGGATTCTCTCTCCTTCTCTCTGCCCCTCTCCCTCTTGTGCACTCGTGTTTTTCTCTCTCTCTCTCCCTCTCTCAAAATAAATAAATAAACTTTAAAAAACTAAAAATAGAGTGAAGAAAATTCATGGAGCTGTTGCTGCAACTGTGCCAGGAGGACTGAAAACCTCACAATTACTGTGAAATACCTTTTTATCTCATATTGAAAATGCAGCTTTGGTGTGGGTGCAGGATTGCTATAAGACATAACTATAGACTCCGATATGATTTGAGAAAAAAACACGTCATTCTGTGACAACTGAATGTAAAAGGAAGTTGCAGGATCTAAAGCTGGAGAACTCAATGCCAGCAAAGGATGGTTTGACAATTGTAGAAATAGGTTTGGCTTATAAAATGTCAAGAGACGCAGCTTCTGCTGACCAACAGGCAGCAGATGAGTGCCTAGATGCCATTAAGAAATCATTAAGAAAGGATAGGGGCGCCTGGGTGGCTCAGTTGGTTGAGCGTCCGACTTTGGCTCAGGTCACAATCTCACAGTTTGTGAGTTTGAGCCCTGTGTCAGGCTCTGTGCTGACAGCTTGGAGCCTGGAGCCTGCTTTGGATTCTGTGTCTCCCTCTTTCTCTGCTCCTCTCCCTCACACATTCTGTCTCTCTCACTCTCAAAAATGAATAAACATTAAAACAAAAATTTTTTTAAGAAAATCATTGAGAAAGGACATATGCCTGAACAGGTTTTTCATGCAGATGAAAGTGCCTTATCATGGGGTAAACGTGCCACAAAGAACATTTATTAGTAAGGAAGAGAACTGGGCACCAGGACTTAAGGCAGAAAGGGAGAGGCTAACTCTACTGTTTTGTGCAAATTCAGTCTCATTTATGATTGGGACTGTCCTTATCCATAAAACGGCTGACTCCTGAGCTTTGAGGGGAAATAATAATTACTAGTTGCCAGTCTTTTGGTTGTACAAGAAGGCCTGGATGAGAACCTGTTTTCTGGATTGGTTCCATTGATGTTTTGTCCATGAAGTCAGGAAGTTAAAAGTACCTTGCCTTTTAAAGTTCTTTTCATATTGGATCATGCCGCTGTCCACCCAGATCTCCACGAGTTCAATACCAAAGGCATCAAAGTGGTCTAACTTGCCCTCAAACAGTGTCTCTAACTCAGCCTCTAGATCAGGGGGTCACTATACATAAGGCTCATTATACATGGTACTCTATGGAAAGGTATTCAACGCTAAGGAAGAGAACCCTAGTATGAACTCACAACATGAAAACCTGGAAGGATTACACCATTAAAGATGCCATTATTGTTATAGAAAAGGCTGTGAAAACCATCAAACCCTAAACAATAAATTATGTGGAGAAAACTGTGTCCAGATGCTGTGCATGACTTCACAGGATTTACAACAGAGCCAATCAAGGAAATCACGAGACTGTGGATATAGCAAAAAAGGTGAGGGGTGAAGGATTTCAAAATATGGGTCTTATGGAAATTGAAGAGCTAATAGACACTCTACCAAAGGAACTGACAGAGGACAACATGATGTAGATGAGTGCTTCTGAACCAGTGCCAGATGATGAGGAAGAAGATGTACAAAAAGCAGTGCAGAAAGCAAATGGACATTAGGCAATCTGGAAGAAGGATTCTGATTATTCAGGACTGCTTTTGACTTCTTTTACAACACGGACTCTTCTGTGGTATGGACACTGAAATTAAATAGTGGAGGAAGGATTAGCACTTATACTAAAGATTTTAATAATTTTTTAAAGTTTGGTTATTTTGAGATGGGGGGGGGCCCAAAGGGGGAGGGGTAGAGAGTGAGGGAGAGAGAGAGAATCTCAAGCAGGCTCCACACTGTCAGCACAGAGCCCGACATGGGGCTCGAACTTCCAAATCGTAAGATCATGACCTGACCCAAAGTTGGACGCTTAACTAACTGAGTCACCCAGGCGCCCCTGAAACACTTTTAGAGAAATGGAAAAGCCAAAAAGTCAAGATAGAAATTATGATGTATTTCTGCAGGGTTACACTGAGTGTGCCTCCCTCCTCTCCACTTCCCCTCCTTCTCAGCTCACTCAGTGTAAAGTCAAGGAAGACGGAAAAGTTTATGAGGGTCTGCTTCCAATGAATGAATACTAAATAATCATCATGGAGTACGATTAACAAACTTGCCTCTTGTGTGTGCGTCCTTGTATGGAAATCTAGTAACTGTAGGGCAAGAACTGCATGAGATATTTGTGTCATCATCATCAACCAGGTATTCATCAGGTAGAACATCATGGGCAAGATTCGCATGGAAGTAGATAGCCAGTCCTTACAGAGGCATAACGTGAGTGATGTTCAATACAAAATTCGTGTGCTAGTTTTCTTACTATTTTATAACCTTTCTTCCAAAGAATTACATTACTGTACAACATGCCTCTCTCTCTTCTGATGGGAGAAAATGTGTATCAGCCTATCACAGGTAAATGGGTTTTTTTTTTAAGTAACAGTTTCTAATGCTATATGATGAATATGACTGTAATACTCTATGCCATACAAATTTTATAACAATTCATTTATTAGTGCATAGTGTAGGCTAATGTGTAGCAATCATATTAATTGTACTAGGCTACCAGAAAGCAATTCCATTACTGCCTCATCACTATCAATGCATGGCTTGTTATACCTGTGAATAAATATGAATTTCTGTTTCACATTATCTGTTCATTTTTGATGTTTAGTGTCAGTAACACCTATAACATTCACAGTGTTTTGTATCATATAAGACAATATTGACATAGGTACTGATAGATGATTCATTTCGTTAGTGGATGATGTAAACACAGTATCAATACAGTACTGTAAATTTATTTTCTCTTCCTTATGATTTTCTCTTTTTTTGTTTTTTTTCTTTTTTAAGTTAACATACAGTGTTATATTATTTTCAGGTGCACAACACAATGATCTGACAATCCCATACATTACTCAGTGCTCATCATGATACGTGTGCTCTTGATACCCTTTGTCTATTTCGCCCATCCTCCCCACAACCCCCTCTGCCAACCACCAATTTGTTCTCTGTATTTGAGTCTGTTTTTTGTCTTATTTTGCTTCGTTTGCTCATTTTTTTTGTTTCTTAAATTCTACATAGAAGTGAAATTATGAGTTTTGTCTATGACTGATATTTCACTTAGCATTATATCTTCTAGGTCCATCCACATTATTGCAAATGGCAAGATCTCATTCTTTGTTATGGCTGAATAATATTCCATTGTGCACATACACCACATCTTCTTTATCAACTCATCTATTGATGGGTACTTGGGTTCCTTCCATATCTTGGCTACTGTAAATAATGCTCTGATAAGCATGAGGGTGAATATATCTTTTCAAATTAGTGTTTTTATTTTCTTTAGGTAAATACTCAGTAGTGAAATTACTGAATCATATGGCAATTCTATTTTTAATTTTTTGAGGAACTTCCATACTGCTTTCCACAGTGGCTGCACCAATTTACATTCCCACCAACAGTACACAAGGGTCCTTTTTTCCCACATCCTCGCCAACACTTGTTGTTTCTCATGTTTTTCTTTTTCTTTAAGTTTATTTTTTTTTTTGAGAGAGAGAGTGAGTGGGGGGAGAGGCAGAGAGAGACAGAGGCAGAGACAGAGACAGAATCCCAAGCAGGCTCCACACTGTCAGCACAGAGACTGATGCAGGTCTCAGTCTCACTGCAGTGAGATCATGACTTGAGCTGAAACCAAACCTTAACCAACTGAGCCACCCAGGTGCCCCACTTGTGTCTTTCATTTTAGTCATTCTGACAGGTGTAAGGTGGCATTTCATTGCCATTTTGACTTGCATTTCCCTGATGATTAGTGATGTTAAGCATCTTTTCATATGTCTGTTGGCTATTTGTATGTCTTCCTTGGAAAATTGTTCAGGTCTTCTGCCCATTTTTATAATGGGATCATTTGGGTTTTTTGATGACCAATTCTATAAGTTTTTAAAATATTCTTTGTATAGTAACTCCTTTACCAGATACGTCATTTGCAAATATCTTCTCCCATTCAGTAAGGTTACCTTTTTGTTTTGCTGATGGTTGCCTTCACTGTGCAAAAGCTTTTTATTTTGATGTAGTCCCAATAGTTTAACCTTATGATTTTCTTAATGACATTTTATTTTCTCTAGCTTATTTTATTGTAAGAGTCCAGTATATAATAATATAACATACAAAATACATGTTCATTGACTGTTTATGCTATAGGTAAGGCTAATAGTTAACAATAAGCTATTAGTAGGTAAGTTTTTAGGGAGTCAAAAATTATATGCGGATTTTCGAATACATGGGGGGCTGGTGCCCCAACCCCTGTGTTGTTCAGGGTCAGCTGTATGAACAAAACTCTTCATTGTGTTTACATTTGGAACATGCCTCCCGTCCTTTCATTCATGCATGCAATAAATGCTTTTTGTGTGCCACCTGTGTGCCTTCTTCTAGACGCTGAGGGTAAGAGCAACCAAGTCCTTGTCCTTGTCTTCGTGGCATTTGCATATTGGTTTGGGAGAACATTCCAGTGTTCAAAGGAATTCTCTGTCCCTACCTGATCTGCTGTCACATATTTATTTGTTTATTGTCAGTATCCCCATTAGAATGTCAGTTCCAGTGGGCAGGGTCTTCCTCATCACCAAATCCCAGCACTACAACAGTACAGCCATGCCTGGCATGCAGAGGGCACTCAGCAAGCATCTATTGAAATGTATTTATGCACTTCTTTGGTTGTCAGGACCTGCTTTGTGCACAGTACCACTGAGATGCTCCAGAGACCAGTGAGAAAGCACCTGCCCCCCGAATCCCAGGTCCAGAGGTGACTGGGTGGTTTACTTGGTTGAGCACCAGACTCTTGATTTCAGCTCAGGTCATGATCTCACAGTTTTGGGAGTTCAAGCCCCACATCGAGCTTTGCACTAACAGCTTGGAGCCTGCTTGTGATTCTCCCCTTTCCTGCTTGTGCATGCTCACTCACTCTCTCAAAATAAATAAATAAAAACTTTTTAAAAGATCCAGCTAGAGTGCTGGACACAAATAACTCAGTGTGATTCAAGGTAAAATGGAATAAAGTCTTTAACAAAAGGGATAAAGCTGTGATCAGGCTGAAATACAAGTTGCATGAAAATTTGATTCGGTTTAACCATAAGAATAACTACTTCTTTTCTCCTTTCACAAGGAAGCTTTAAATTTTCATTCTTTGTTTGAGATTCTCAGGTCAAGACAAAACACAGTCAATTTCAAAGGAGAAAACTTCTGAAGAATAATTATAAGGAGTAACTCATGAACTTTTCTTCTTTGTCAATCCAGAGATGTTTAAGTGTCAACAAGCTTGTAGGGCTGAGACCAGAGCAGAACAGTCTTGGGGAAAAAATCACCATAAAGGCCAAGAGGAGGCTCTTTTCCCAAAAGAGAGGCTCCCCAAAGGGCAAGTGTCCACCTTCTCTTTCAAAACTAATGGTCCAGAGAGAGACCAGGAATGTAGCAAATTAGGGAAATGTTCTGCTTTGGGCACAAAACCTGTTGTACCTCAGAGAGACACAGCAGGAGAGAGAGCTGGTCAACAGAGGATACATGGCAGAGGCTTTCCATGTGATTCAAAGCCAGAATGCACACCAAACAGGTCCCAGTGGGTCAAAGCTCAATGGATGTAATCTGTGTGGGAAGTCTTTCAGCAAGTACACACAACTAATTCAGCATCAGAAAATTCATAGTAGGAAGAAGCCCAATTAATGTATGAAATATGGGGGAAATTAATCAAGACTCAATTCTCATACAGTGTCAGAAAATTCACACTGTAGAGAAACTATATGTGTAATCAATATGGCAAGGACTTTAGGGAGACATGAAAGCTTGTTAAACATCAGAGAATTAGCACTGGAGGAAAACCCTACAGGTGTACCAAATGTGACAATGTCTTCAAACTGTATTAAATTGATACATACTGAAGAAAAACCTTATAAATAGAATGAATGTGGGAACTCCATTAATCAAAGAGCAAATAGCATTAAACATCAGGGAATTCATACAAGAGAGAACACTTGAATGTGAAGAGTGTGGGAAAAGCTTCAGTCAACCATCACACTTGATTCACCATCAAAGTATACATTCTGAAGGGAAGTCCTGTAAATGCAATGGGTGTGGAAAAGGCTTTGGTCAATCATCAAAGAATACACACTGGAGAGAAAACTTACATGTGTACCATGTGCAGGCAATGCTTTGTTCAGCTGTCACACTTGATTCCAGCACATTCTGGAGAGAAGTGAATATAGTGAATTTGGGAAATCCTACAGTTAGAGCTCAATACTTATTAGCCATCAGGTCATTTGCACCATGGAGAATACATGTGAATTCAATAAATGTGGTAAGCTTTCAGTATGAGTTGGCCTCTCATCCATTACCTCACAATTCCTCCTAGAGGGAAACTATTCATACGGGAAGAAGACACATCCATACAACAAAGATGGGAAAGCCTTTCATTGTTGCTTGTTATACAACATCTGTGAGTTCCTACTGGGGAGAAACCGATGGATGTAATGAATGCTGGAAAAGCTTTTAATTGGAGCTCACACCTTAGTCACAACAGATAATGCACAGAGATATAATGGATACGAGAGGTTTTGGTGTCGTAAGTGGAAGGTGAAACTCTAGCTGCCCACCTTTGCCAGCTGCTCCCTTTGAACAAATGCCCAGGAGCTGTCATCCGTGGGTGGCCATGCTCTGTAGGTGGCCTGTTGTCTTTATACTAGGATGTGGGATGGAGACAAGGATAGCCCTACTCCCATGTTAACCTTAAATGTAAAACTGCCACTTATTTTACCAGTGAAAATGAGTTTATTTGGAATAGTAGGGAACTGCAACCTGGGAAAGGCAAGGTCTGGCAAAACCAGAGGCAGGTCTGCAAAGCAATTGAGAGTAATGCTCCTTTTACAGAGGAAAGAGGGAATTAATTGGGAGGGGCTGTTGTCAACAAAGTCAGGAGTAAACTGGGAGCTGGCAGTCTAGTGGCTTCTCATTGGCTTGGCTGCTGCCCAAGAGCAAGAAGTCCACCTTCTTCCTGTTGGGCCTGTAAAGTGGTAGCCAAGGTAGCAGCCACGTGGAAGGTCTCTGTTGGGTGTGTAACTGACAGGAGAGCTGCCCCTGCTGGCAACCAGACTCCATTCTAAATGACATTTCCTTCTATTAATTTTCACACTGGCTATAGGGAAGGCTAGTGATAAATGATGGGGCTGATTCCAAACAGCAGAAGAATAAAATATGCACAGAAAAGCAAATAGAAAAACAAGTCCCCAAGTGGATTCACAGGAAAGGGCAAAATCGCTACAGTTAGTGCTGAGTCCTAGAGCTGCTTTTTCTTCCTAAACAGTGATGAGCAATGACTCCTGGTTTTCATGAACCCTAAATGAGGACTGGATGAAGTTTCCTATATTTCTGTACTAAGTTTCTTAAATCTGAAAGCATGTAGAATGGGGGGTCAACCCCACCTCCGCGTAGCACCTGAATTTTCATCAGAGTGATCCAGAGGAAGTACGAGCTGCTTCATTCTAAATCAAGCATCTGTAGGGGCACCTGGGTGGCTCAGTCAGTTAAGTGTCTGACTTCGGCTAAGGTCATGATCCCACAGTTTGTGGGTTCAAGCCCCGCATCAGGCTCTGTGCTGACAGCTAGCTCAGAACCTGGAGCCAGTCTTTGGATTCTGTGTCTCCCTCTCTCTCTGACCCTCCCCTGCTCACACTCTCTGTCTTTCAAAAATAAATTTAAAACATTAAAAAATTGAAAAAATATATATATATAAATCAAGCATCTGTTAAAGATTGTTTATTTGTTGCTCACACCTCTCAAAAGTAAGATGGTTTAAAATGATATATACAACAAGGCCATTAAAGTAGAAAATAATGATTATAAGCCATCATGAGCTTTAAACCATAGAAGTAACTAAATAGTTGGTTGTTTATACAACATGGCTATTGAAAAGTTTCACTTTTTCTGCCATGGGTTTGATCCCAGAACACAGGTATCATGAAAACCACTCTTAAATGTAAGCCAAAATGGGGGTGGGGGGGAGTAGGTGGGGAAGACGCCTATCAAAATCATTGTCTTTGGACGTATGGCTTCAGACAAGTCTACCATTCCTGGCCATCTGATCTACAAATGTGGTGGAACTGACAAAAGAACCATCAGAAAATTTGAGGACTGTGCTGAGATGGGAAAGTGCTTGTTGAGGATGCCTGGGTCTCAGAGAAATTGAAGGCTGAACGTGAATGTGGTATCACCACTGATATCTCCCTCTGGAAACTTGAGACCAGCAAGTATTATATGACCATCACTGATGGCCCAGGACAGAGACTTTACCAAAAAGATGATTTCAGGCACATCTCAGGCTGACTGTGCTTCCTGACTGTTGCTGCTGTGCTGGTGATGAATTTGAAACAGGTATCTCCAAGAATGGGCACACCTGTGAGCATGCCCTTCTGGCTTACACTGTGAAACAACTGTTTATTAAATGGATTGCACTGAGCCATCATACAACTAGAAGAGATAGAAAAAGTTACATATAAAGGTGGCAATGCCAGTGGAACCACACTGCTTGAAGCTCAGAATTGCATCTACCACCAGCCTGTTCAGATGACAAGCCCTGTGTGTACCACTCCAGGAAGTTAAAAAATTGGTGTATTGGTAGTTTCCCTGTGAGCTGAGTGGAGACTGGTGTTCTCCTGGAATGGTGGTCACTTTTGCTCCAGTCAATATTTCAAATGAAGTCAAGTCTGTGGAATCAGGTCTGTGGAACTGCACCATGAGGCTTTGAGAGAAGCTCTTCCTGGGGACAGTCTGGGCTTTTGTGTCAAGAATATGTCTGGAAAAGATGTTCATCATGGCAATGTGGATGGTGACAGAAAAGTGATCCACCAATGGAATCCCCCAGCTTCATGGCTCAGGTGATAATCCTGAAGTATCTAGGCCAAATCAGTGCTGGCTATGCACTTGTGTGGGGTTGTCACATAGCTCATTGCTTGCAGGTTTGCTGAGCTGAAGATGATTGATCACTATTCTTGGGAAAAGCTGGAAGATGACCCCAAATTCTTGAAATCTGATCATGTTGCCATCATTGATATGGTTCCTGGCAAGCCCGTGTGTAATGAGAACTTCTGTGACTATCCTCCTCCAAGTTGTTTTGCCATTCTTGACATGAAACAGCTGCTTTGGGTGTCATCAAAGCAGTGGACAAGAAGGCTGCTGCCACTGGCAAGGTCACCCTGTCTTCTCAGAAAGCATAATAGACTAAATAAATATTGTTCCTAATATCTGCCATCCCACTCCCTTTTTTTAAAATTTTTTATTTATTTTGGAAGAGAGAGAGAGGGCGCACGCACATGCAGGAGCAAGCAGGGGAGAAGCAGAAAGCAGGAGAGAGAGACTCAGAATCAGACACTGTGCTGTCAACACAGAGCCCAATGCAGGGCTTGATCCCACAACCGTGAGATCATGACCTGAGCCGATATCAAGAATCGGACACTTAACCAACTGAGCCACCCAGGTGCCCCACTGCAACCCCATTCTTAACCAGTGGTGGAAGAATGGTCTCAGAACTGCCTCAATTGGCTATTTCAGTTTAATAGTAAAAGACTGGTAAAATAACAATGTACCATAATCCTCAGAAGGAAAGAAGAATGTTTTGTGGACCATTTGATTTTTTCAGTACTTCTTAATGGAAAAAACTTGACCAAAACTCTGTCACAAAATTTTGAGACCCATTCAAACAAAGTTTAATGAGAGAAAAAATAGTTTCAGATTAGATTTCCCCCTTTAGGACCAATTCTAGGAGAAAGGAGGAAAGCCTTTGAAGGGGAACCTACCTGTGAAATGCATCTGGCCAGCCCTCCTTCACCACCAGGCAGTGGCACAGCCTGACCCACGTGCACCTGTCTTCAGAAGGCCCATCTTGAGAAGCCCAGAAGTGTGGATAAGAGCAAGGAGGCCCACACACGCTTCAGGGCTCCACATGCCCAGCCCTGGGTGGAAGGAGTAAACTGTTGCCTTATACTTTTCAAAAAGGGAGGGGAGTATTTGAGTCTCGTCCTCAATTCCAGGTTCCTCAAAGGGAAAGGGAAAAGTAGGAGGTGTTGTTCCAAACACGCACTTCCTTGGGTCAGTGATGGAGGCAGACCTCACTCCCCTCCATTTGTCCTGTTGTGTGTACCACAGGAGCGTGGTGGAGGTAATGGCTGTAGTCAGGAAGGCTTGATGAGGAAGAACTGGAACCAGGCCTTGAAGAACAGGTAGGATGATGGCAGAAGGAGGTAGAAGTAGCACAAGCAAAGACACAACATAGAAAGAAACCTGTTTTCCCCCAAAGCTGGCAAGATGGGAATGTGACTGGGGGGCAGGGTACGGTGTGGTCTTTCGGGCTCTCCTGGAGAGTGTGGACTCAGTCCCAGAGGCTGAGGAGCCATGGGATGTTTTCAGAAGAAGGGGGCATTGTCCAAGGAGGGTTTCAGAGTTCACATTCAGGCTGTCTAGGAATGTGGAGTGTGGCAGTATCTTGGGAGGTACTCTGCATAGTTCATCTCACCTGCCACCCAGGTGTAATATGGAGGCTTCTCTTTACTCAGAGATTGTGAATCAGTTTCCTGATTACCCAACCTCATGTTGTTTCCTTCTTGTGGGATTTAAGAGTAACGATCTCATCCAATGTGTGGCTCAGTGGAGCCCAAGTGTGGTCAGAGCATGTGGAGACAGTAGAGAGGCCATCCAGAGAGAGATATGCTCACCAGCCCAAGTCAGCTCCTCAGCTTTGCAGACTCTGATTCATCCCTTTGCTGAGATGCCCGTTACATTTCAGGAAGTGGACCAGAGAACTAGGGCACAAACGTGGGTCCTGCTGGAGCCCACTGGGTGTCAGCAGCACCAGTGTTGCCACCAGGATTGCACCCCTCTTTGTACACAAGCTTCAAGGGAAACTACGAGATCAGGGAGTCAGAACATGGGAAGTGGGTCTTAGAATTAATTCAACTTTCAGCGACTCTGAGCACTGACAGTGCTGTTTCCATCTCTACAGTAAGGATCAGGTCACACATGTGGTTACTGCTGTCAACTGCCCAGCCATAGCTTGATGGTGTCTGCACATGTCTGACTCTTTGTGGGTCAATTTTCTTTCCTCTGAGATATGGGATCTAAGCTGAATATTGGTTTCCTCAGACTTTCTCTAATGGGTGTCAGGTTTCCACTTAATAAATTCAAATCACATTCTCTTGTCCTCTTCAGCAGTAAGTTTAGGGTTGAGGAAGGTTTAGAGTGACTCCAAAGATTCAGTACCACACCCACTGTCTCCTGTTCTGTCCCCGCAGGTGACCAACTACACCCATTGTGAAAGTCTGGGGCTTTGGCATGTGACAGACAGATGTGGGTTCACTTATGTAATCACAGATAATTTGTGTGACCCCTCAACCTCAGTTTTCCTACCTTTACATGGTGATGTTAATACCTACCTGGTACATGTAGGATGCTCGGCACAACCTGACTCCTAGCAGATGCTCAGTGAAGGGTAGATATTGTTACCATCATGAGTGGATTTTACCAGGTTAGCCCAAAGAACAACATTATCTTTGTTAATTCTGAGTGCTTACCCTTAAGTCAGAGATGAGGCCCAGGCTCTGATGTGTAGCTTCTGAGTTCGTGTTGTGGGTAATAACTTCTACCACAACCACCAAGAAGCACTCACAAGATGTCTACTTTTCCTGCCAGAAGTAAAAGTTCTGTTTCCTACACGTTCTCCCTAGTTCTCATTCCCCATGAACCCCAGTAGCCCTCAGCACCATTGGGGTCCTGGTGGCCTCACTCCATAAGGGTCTCTATAGAAGCCAGCTCCACGGACTGTAATGTCCTTACCACTGAGGACCACACCAGCAGTCCTCAGACCCAAGCTGCCGCCTTCCTCTTCAACTGCTCGGACCTTAAGAAGCTGCAGTGGCACTAGGCCGTCTTCTCACTCAAGTCTTTTTGGGTGACCTGTGAGTTCCAGTGGTATCAGGGGCGCCAATACCCACCCCCCACATTTGCGCCCACAACCCCGACCCTCAGGACGGATGTGCCCCAGAGCTGGGTTCCTTTCTTTCCCCTCCCTGAGACCTCTTCCTTTCAGACCCTCATGGCCGAGTCGCTCAAGTCAGAATATCTGAGGACTTGTTACCTGAGTCTTCTCTGCCACCTGCCTCACCAACAACCACGGGGCTCTGTCCCTACTTCCCTCACCGCCCTCCCACTTTTCCTGTCCCCTGCTTCCATCTTGCTCCACGCCACCAGCGTTTCTCCGGACCCTTGCTGAGCCTCCCGGCATGGAGGCACAGCGGGCCCTGGACACCCAATCCGGCCTCGTCACACGGTGGGGCACCGCACTCCCCCACCCCCCGCCACGTCAGCCACTCTCATCCCCTCGGGACTAGCCGACCGCCCTTAGGAGCGCCAAGCCGCCACGACGCTGAAGCAACTGCAGTTATTTAAAATCCTCGGGAAGCGACAGGGCTGCTTTTTCACTCCTGGGCCTAGGCCCGGCTTTCCGCAACTCCTGGGTCAAGGCCTCAAGAGAGGAATGACTGGGGGTTCTTCCTAGGACCCGCCCCCGCTACCTCCGCCCCCAGCACGGGACTCCGCAGCAACCACAGAGTCGGACGTCTTTCCGGCGTCCTAGAGCGGCCTCAGCGCGCGTGCGCAGATCCCGCCCCGGGGGCCGCTTTCGCCGACGCGGGTCGACCGGCCTGGCTGACGCGTCGTCTCCGGGTTCGCCTGGACGGGGTGCGCCGTGGTCGGCTCTCTTCTCCGAGGAAGGCGCACGCCTGCAGGCTGTCGCTGGCTCTGGAGCGCCGCAGCGGGTGCCAACAGCGGATGTGGGCAGCTACGGGGGGTGGGAGCACACCGAGGGCCCGTGCGTGAGGATGGTGAGGGCCCGAGGGATTGGGTGGTGCAGGGGCTGCAGCCGCGTGCATCCTCTCCATTAAGAAGTCGCTGCTGTCAGCAGAGCCTGCCTTGGACCCTCTGCTCCCCCTCTCTCTGCCTCCGCCCCCCCTTCCCTTTCTCAAATGTAAAGTAAACGTTAAAAAAAAAAAAAGTTTCTCAAAACTGGGCATTAGTCTGGATTCGAGACTTTTGTTTCTCTAGGCTTTAGTTTTTCCAAAGCAGCTGCCCCAGGTTACATTCTGGGTCTGGGTCCACCCTTACAGCAGCGCGAGGGCTCCAGTCTCTCCACGGCCTGGTCAACGCTTGTTACGATCTTTTTGACAGTAAGTCAAAGAAGATTTGACAAATGGCTTTTTCTTTCCTTCCTTTCTTGCACTTAACCTATCATGCATTTCTTCTGGGGGGAGGGAGAGTCCATTTCCATTCTTAGTTCTGAAAGATCTGATTCTAGGTGTTTTTGTTACCATTGTAAGATTCTTCATTGTATGAAGTGAAGTCTTAGTGCTTGGATTCCTCACGAAGCGATCTGCACTCGCATGAAGACAGCCAGAAGGAAATACCAAACACAAAGCAGTTTATTAAGGACAGCTCACTCAAGGTGGGAGAGTGGGCAGGCCCAGAGGTGGCAACTGCACCAAGGTTAGAGGTATCTTTTCTTCTTATGTTTGTATAGGTTACACATAATAGCTAGAGCAGTCTCTGACTAAGGGTTTCCTCCTCCAGGTTAGGAAAGCGACTTTGTGGCCCTACAAGGTTCTTGAGGGGTCATGGCCATCTTCACCCACGGGGTGTCAGGGGAGGAGGGTGTGTGTGTGGAAACACAATGTAAGTATAATAGAGGTTATTGTAGGACACAGGCTGCAAAGGAGAGTGCATGCTCTGCACCTGGAGCTCCTGGAGGTGGGAAACCACAAAAACCGCTGTTAACCGCCACCCTTGCCTCCAGCTCAAATCTAGCTCACTCCTACTCTGCCATGTTCAGTACCTCCAAACGCTTGTTTGCAGGGATTTACCCTAGTTTGCCTGTTGCAGTGTGCTGCTCCTTTTGAACTCTAGTCACCTTAGACTCCCAGACCAGCATCTCTGTACAAGCAAATGGATTGTTTCTACTTTACCTTTTCGCAGGGGTATGGCCCTCTGAGGGTCCAGCTCTGCACACTGGCCGAGGTTCCCATCGTCATCCTGGAGTCACCTAGGCCTCACCTGTGGTCTCCACAAGGCTTGTAAACAGGCCATGGCCCCCAGAACTGCCATGGCATCAGTTACTAACTTGAAACTCGATTTTCTTTTCACTCTTTATTTTTAGCACCTGGGATGTTCCCTCATTCCCTTGTTGCTTAACCATGAATTTTCCTTAGTTCCACTGCAAGCAAGGGTAGCAAGTTACAGACAGCTGCATGTGAGCCCTGGCTACACTAAGGATTCCTGCAGGTACACATATACGAGGTGTGGTTTTTTTTAAGGGGATTGTCACTATGGGACCCTCCAACAGCTTAAGAGGAACAGGGTTGTAAGTCACAGTGTGCTTCATAAACAAGACACGGGCAGAACCGTGCTTACCATTCACATACGGCCTTCAAATGACACAGTACTTTCATGGCATTGTTTTTCTTCTTCCTTCTTTTCCTCCCTTCTCTTTCTTCCCAAACATGTCTGAAGCACCTGTCTCACATGCTGAAAATATAAAACTGCATAAGACAAAAATCTCAGACAGCAAAGAGCTCCAGGCATAATGCAGGAGAACCAGATAGGAGTAAAATAAAACATGAGTGGTAATATGGTATGAGTATGAAGGTTGTGTTGTGAAATACAAAAGTAGGAGAGGTACTTTTTCTGAAGGATATATGTTAAGTGGAGCAAGTACAGGAGTCCCCCTTATCCATGGGTGATATGTTCTACGTCCTCCAGTGGAGGCCTGAAACCACAGGTAATAAAGTGTAATTTATAATTCAGGCACAATAAGAGATTAACAACAGCAATAATAAAAGACAACAATTATAACAAAAGTTTTGGGGGCACCTGGGTGACACAGTCGGTTAAGTGTCCGACTCTTGGTTTTGGCTCACATCACATCTCACGGTTTGTGGGTTCAAGCCCTGCATTGGGCTCCATGCTGTCAGCGAAATCCCTACTTGGGATTCACTCTCTGCCTCTCTCTCTCTCTCTCTTTCTCTCTTGATCTCAAAATAAATTAAAAAAAAAAAAAAAAACCTGAACAGAACACAAAAGCAACCATTTGAAGATACTGGAATGAACAGAAGCTGTTGTGCACAGGTGCAGAATGGACATCCTTACGGGAAGGGCAACAGAGAAAGCAAGTAAGCTCCATTTGCACAGCCTGTGGCCTGAAGCTGAGTGCCGTCTACTGTGTGCAGAGGCAGGAGCACATGTGGAAAAACACACAGCGTTTCTGGCCTGGGGAGCCAGAGGTGAGAGGCCAGGCACTATAAACTCTAAAGATAATGGAGGGTTTCTAGAAGGGAAAGAGCCAGAAAGGGGAACCCTGTACTCTACACCCGTATCTCTGACTGACCCTTGCACTACATATGCACAAAACAGACTCAAAGCAGCCCAGCTAAGAACAAAAGACATGAAGATACCAGAGATGCTGCATAAGAAACTTTTCAGTTCATGCCCAGCCATGAAAATATACTGTTAAAGAAATCAGTGCTCATCAGAAAAATAACAATCCAGATCTCCACTCCAAAATTAGCCAACACACAAAGAACCAAGAAAATGCAACACATCTGCATGAGTAAAGAAAATCAAAAAGTCACCTTGAAATGAACCAGTTATAAGAATTAATAGAGAAGAATTTTAAAGCAATTCTAATTATCCTCAATGAAGTAAAACAAAAAAATGAAAATCTGAGGGAACTGGGAAGTCCCTGCAGAGACTTATAAACAATTCTTTTTAATATTTATTTTTGAGAGAGAGAGTGCCCGTGTGCTTGCGCAAGCACATGAGCAAGGGAGGGGCATAGAGAGAGGGGGAGACAGAGAATCTGAAACAGGTTCCACACTGTCAGCCCAGAGCCTGACACAGTTCATCATGAACTGTGAGATCATGACCTGAGCCAAAGTCAGATGTTCAACCGACTGAGCCACCCAGGCGCCCCTAAATGGGCATTTTAGAAATCAAAAATACAACTTCTAGGGGCACCTGGGTGGCTCAGTCAGTTGAGCATCCGACTTTGGCTCAGGTCATGATCTCATAGTTTGTGGGTTTGAACCCCACATTGGGCTCTGTGCTGACAGCTCAGAGTCAGGAGCTGGCTTCGGATTCTGTGTCTACCTCTCTTTCTATCCCTCCCCCACTCATTCTCGGTCTGTCTGTCTCAAAAATAAACATTAAATTTTTTTTTTGAGAAACCCAAAAAGCAAATCTTGAAAGCAAGAGAATAACTTACTACATACAGAGAAGCAATGATGTAATTAATAGTTGACTCCTCATCAAAACCCATGGAGGCCAGGACAGAGTGAAACATCTTTAAGGCGCTGCATGAAAAACAAACTGTAAATCCAGACTTCTATATCCAAAGAAAATATCACTCAAGAATGAAAGGAAAATAAAGGTATTTTCATAGAAAAGAAAACTAAAAGAATCGATGTAGGAGGCGTGCACCATAAAAAAATGCCAAAGGAAGTTCTTCCAGGTAAAGGGAAGGAACACCCAGTTGACACTCAGATTGTCAGAGAGGAGTGAAGAGCACTGGACATGGAGATTCTGAGGTAAATGCAAAAAACTGCTTTTTGGGGCCTTTTTTCTCTTAGTTTTTTGTATACTATGTAACTGTTTTAAACTAAACATAACATTTTCTTGTTGAGTTTAAAGATGTATATAGATACAACACATACAACAACTGTAACATAGAGGATGGGGGGTGGTTGCAAAATTTCTGGATTTTATGTGAAAGTAATGAATTGTAACTACACTGTGAAACTTAAGTATGTAAATTGTAATTCTTAGGGAAACACTATAAAAATGCACACAGATAACTTAAAAAGCAAACAGGCAAAATGGAATTCTAAAAAATATTCAAATAACCCAAATAAAGGCAAGAGAGCACAGAGGAACACAAAACAGGTAAGTGTAAAATAAGAAATAAAATGTTATTCATAAATGCCTTTCTGAATTGTATCAATCATTACATTAAATATTAATAGACTAAGCACTCCACATAAAAGACAAGAATTGTCAAGATGGGCTTAAAAATTTTAAAAAAAAGGACCCATCTGCATGCTAAGAGATTCACTTAAAGTCCAGACCCAGCTAGGTTAGATTACAAGGTTGGAAAAAGATATATACGGGGCACCTGGGTGGCTCAGGTCATGATCGCACGGTTTGTGAGTGTGAGCCCCACATCAGGCTCTGTTGTCAGTGCAAAGCCTGGTTCGGATCCTCTACACCACCACCCCCACTCTCTGCCCCTCCCCTGCCAGCACTCTCTCTCTCAAAAATAAATACAACATTAAAAACAAAAAAGACATACTGGGGCACCTGGGTGGCTCAGTTGATTAAACATCCGACTTTGGCTCAGGTCATGATCTTATGGTTCGTGAGTTCAAGCCCCCGCATCAGGCTCTCTGCTGTCATCCAGAGCCGCTTCGGATCTTCTGTCCCCCTCCTTCTCTTCCCCTCCCTCACTGGCTCTCTCTCTCAAAATAAATGAATTAACTCAAAAAAAAAAAAAGACCTACTATGCTAACAGTAAGCATAAGAAAGCTGGAGTTGCTATGTTAGCATCCAATAAGATATATTTCAAAACAAAATATATTATCAGAGACAAAGAGGGACACTTGGTAATGATAATTATAAATGTGAATGAGCCAAATAACACAGCTTCAAAATACATTAAGCAAACAAAAATAATAAAGGAGGTAACAGATTATCTTATAATCATATTTCAATTTTTAACATGCCTCTCTCAGCAACTGAAAGAACTAGACAAAAACTCGGCTAGACACAGAAGATGTGAACAACACCATCAACACCTTCTCTTAATTGATCTGTACATAGCCCCATAACAGCAGAATACCCATTCTTTAAGGTTCACAGGGCACATTTACCAGGATAGACCAAATTTGGGGTCATATAACAAGAATAAATAAATGTAAAAAGAATGGAATCATACAGAGTATGTTTTTGACCACAATAGAATTAAATTACATATTAATAACAATAAGGTAACTAGGAAAACATTAGCTATTTGGAAATTAAGTACATGTCCAAATAATCATTGGGTCAAAGAAAGAATCACAAGAAAAATTAGATATTTTGAAATAAAAAAAATGAAAATGCAACATACTACATATTAAAAATTTGTGGGATGTGCCTATACCTGTGCTTAAAGAAAATGTGTAACTTTAAATGCCTATAAGAAATATCTCAAACCAATAATAAAGCTTCTACCTTTAGAAACTCATGGTTTTATACAACCAGTTTTGAATGTGGACAAATTTGGGGCTTATTACTCATAACAGCCTTTCTGAATAAACAACTATAAGATAAACTCCACCCAGGGCGCCTGAGTGGCTCAGTCGGTTAAGTGTCCGACTTTGGCTCAGGTCATGATCTCATGGTTTGTGAGTTTGAGCTCTGCATTGGGCTCTGTGCTGACAGCTCACTGCCTGGAGCTGCTTCAGAGTCTGTGTCTCCCTCTCTCTCTCTCTGCCCCTCCCCCACTCGCACTCTGCTCACATGTGCTCTCTCTCCCTCAAAAATAAATAAACATTAAAAAAAAAAAGAAAAGATAAACTCCACTCAACCAAGACTTGATGGAGAACATTTTTGGGAAAGGACTGGAATAAACAAGTAATACACTGAACTATAGACCTAAGGCACTAACGAAGGTGGGAGTATGAGTTATGAAGTGTTCTTTGCCAGTCTTTGTAGTAAGCATCTTCCTTTCAGTAAGCCTCTTCTCTTTGCGTTCCTTGACATATGCTACTCAAAAGGCATAGAGTTTTAGCTTTTTTTTTCCTTATTAGAGGCAGGCAAGGAATGCTAGATTTTGTGTTCAGGGTTGAGGGATCCCAAGTCCAGTCCCTGCTCTGTTTCAGAGTTGCTAGATCAGATGGTAACTCTATTTTTAATTTTTTGAGTAACTGTTACACAGCTTTCCATAGCAACTGCCCATTTTACACTCCTACCAACAGTGCACAAGTGTTCAGATTCGTCCACATCCTTGTCAACATTTGTTCTTTTCCTTCTTTCCTTCCTTCCTTCTTTCTCTTTCTTTCTTTTTTTCCCTTTCTTTCCTTCTTCCTTCCTTCCTTCTTTCTTTTCTTTTCTTTTCTTTTCTTTCCTTTTCTTTTCTTTTCTTTTCTTTCTTCCTCCTTCTCAATAGCCATTCTAATGGGTATGGGCTGGTATCTCAATGTGGTTTTGATTTGCATTCTCCTAATGATTAGTGATGTTGCACTTCTTTTCATGTGCTTATGGGCCATTTGTACATCTTATATGGTGTAAAGCCAATTCAAGTCTTTTGCCCATTTACAAATCAGGTGGTCATGGTTTTTTTTTTGTTGTTTTCATTGTTTTAGGAGTGAACCATATAATCTAGATATGAATCCCTTGTCAGATCTATGATTTATAAGGACAGCTCCCATGTTATGTGTTGCCATTTTAATCTGTTGATAGTGTTTTTGATGCACAATTAAGTTTTTTTTTTTTTCATGAAGTCCAATGTGTCTATTTTTTCATTTGTTGCCCATGGCCTTTGTTGTCATATCCAAGAAATCTCCGGCAAATCCAATGTCATGAAGCTTTTGTCCTACGTTGTTTCTAAACATTTTATAGTTTTAGGTCTTACATTAAGGTCTTTGATCCATTTTGAGTTGATTTTTTTTTTTTTTGCAAAGTTTATTTATTTTGAGAGAGAGAGAGAGAGAGTGGGGGAGGAGCCGAGAGAGGGAGAGAATTCCAAGCAGGCTCTGTGCTGACAGCACAGAGCCCAACTTGGAGCTCCATCTCACATACCATGTCATGACCTGAGATGAAATCAAGAGTCAAGACGCTTAATTGACTAAGCCACCAGGTGCCCCTGGGTTTGTTTTTTTTTTAATGTTTATTTATTTTTGAGAGAGAGAGAGAGAGAGAGAGAGCGCACACGAGCAGGGGAGGGACAGAGAGAGAGGGAGACAGGATCCAAAATGGGCTCTGTGCTGACCACAGACCACCCAATGTGGGGCTCAAACTCAGGAACCATAAGATCATGACCTGAGCCTAAGTTGGATGCTTAACCAACTAAGCCACCCAGGAGCCCCTCCCCTGGGTGTTTTTAATCATGAAAAGTTACTAATTTTTATCAAATGCTTTTTCTGCCTCATAGTGATCATGTAGGTTTTTTTCTCCTTCATTCTTGTAATGTAGTGTATTACATTGATTGGTTTGTGTATGTTGAAACACCTTGCATTACAGGAATAAATCCTAATTGGTCATGGTATATAATAGTTTTAATATACTGCTGAATTCAGCTTGCTAGTATTTTGTTTAGAGTTTTTGCATCAATTTTTATAAGGAATATTGATTTTTCGTTTTCTTGTAGTGTCTTGTCTGGCTTTGGTGTCAGGCTAATGGTGGTTTCAAAAAATGAGTTAGGAAGTGTTCTCTTCTCTTCAAATGTTTTGAAAAGTTTGAGAAGGATTGGTGTTAGTTCTTCTTTAAATGTTCGATGAAATTCACCAGTGAAGGCCTGAGGTCCGTGTTTTTCTTTGTTGGGAGATTCTTTTTATTGCTGCTTCAGTCTCTTTAGTAGTTATGAAGACTATTCAGATTTTTTATTTCTTCATGATTTAGTCTGAGCAGGTTTTGTGTTTTAGGAATTTGTCCATTTTGTATAGGCTATCAATTTATTGGCATACAGTTGTTCACGGTGCTCTCTTATAATCCTTTTTATTTCTATATAATTATTAGTAACGTCCTCACTTTCATTTCTGATTTTAGTAACTTGAGTCTTCTTTCTTTTTTCTTAGTCCATTTAGCTAAAGATTTCTCACTTTTGGTCTTTCAAAGAACCAGGTTTAGATTTCATTGATTTTCTCTATTGTTTTTCTATTCTCTATATCATTTATCTCTGCTATAATCTTTATTATTGCTTCCTTCTGCTAGTTTTGGGTTTAGTTTGTTTTTCTTTTCTAGTTCCTTAAGTTGTAAAGTTAGTTTGTTGATTTGAGATTTTTCCCTTTTTTTTAATGTTTACTTATTCTTGAGAGAGAGAGAGAGAGAGAGAGAGAGACAGGGCATGAATTGGGGAGGGGCAGAGAGAGAGGGAGACACAGAATCTGAAGCAGCCTCCAGGCTCCAAGCTGTCAGCACAGAGCCCCACATGGGGCTCAAACCCACGAACCATGAAATCATGACCTGAGCCAAAGTTAGAGCTTAACTGACTGAGCCACCCAGGCGCCCTGTCCTGTTTTTAAAAAAAATTTTTTTAATGTTTATTTATTTTTGAGACAGACAGAGCACGAGTAGGGGAGGGGTGGAGAGAGAGCGGGAGACACAGAATCCGAAGCAGGCTCCAGGCTCTGAGCTGTCAGCACCAAGCCCGATGTGGGGCTCTAACCGAAGAACTGTGAGATCATGACCTGACCCAAAGTCGGATGCTTAACCTACTGAGCCACCCAGATGCCCATCCCGTTTTTTAATAGAAGCATTTTTAGCTATATATTCTCCCTTAGCACGTTTTTGCTACATCTTATAAATTTGGTGTGTTGTGGTTTCATTTTCATTCATCTCTAAGTATTTTTCTAATTTCCCTTGATTTCTTCTGTGATACATTGATGGTTTAACAGTGTGTTGTTTGGGGTGCCCAGGTGGCTCACTGAGTTAAGCATCTGAGTCTTGATTTCGGCTCAGGTCACGAAATCACTGTTCGTGGGTTCAAGCCCCACATTGGGCTCTGCACTGACAGCACAGAGCCTGCTTGGGATTCTCTCTTCCTCTCTTTCTGCCCTTCCCCCACTCACCCTCTTTCTCAAAATAAATAAACTTTAAAACATAAATAAAAATGTGTGGATTTCAACAAATTTGTGAATTTCCCAATTTCCCTTCCTTTATTGATTTCTAAATTCATCCAAATGTGGTTGGAGAAGTTACTTTGTATAAGATCTATTTTTTAAAAATCTATCAATACTTAATTTTTGGCTTAACTTATGGTATGTCCTGGGGAATGTCCCATGTGCACTTGAGAAGAATGTGTGTGCTGTTGTTGGGTGGAGTGTTCTGTACATGTTAGATCTAGTTAGATTACTGTGTTTTTCAAGTGTTCTTTCTTTACCTATCTTCTGCCTGGTTGTTTTATCCACTACTGAGAGTAGAGTATGGAGGACTGTCTATTTCTCCCTTTAATTCTGTTAATTTTATTTCATATATTTAATCCTCTGTTATAAAGTACATAAATTGTTTATAATTATTCTATGTTCTTGCCATATTGAAATTCTTATTAATATATGAAGTCCTTTGTCTTATAAACTTTTTGATTTAAAGTCTATTTTGTCTGATATTAATATAGCTGCTTTTGCTCTCTTTGGTTATTATTTGCATGGAATGTCTTTTCTCATCCTTTCACTCTCAATCTATTTATATCTTTGGATCTAAGGTGAGTCTCTTGTAGACAGCATATAGTTGGATCATGTTTTTTAAATCCTTTCTGCCAATCTCTGTCTTTTGATTGGAGAGTTTAATACATGTATATTTAAAGTAATTACTGTTAAGAAGGAACTTATTTTGGTCATTTTGCTATTTGTTTTCCAGATGTCTTTTCTTTTAAACATTTTCAAAGCTTTTATTTATTTATAGTTTATTTAGTTTTGAGAGAGAGCATGAGCATGAGCAGGAGAGGAGCAGAGAGGGGAACAGAGGATCTGAAGCGGGCTCCGTGCTGACAGCAGCGAGCCCAATGTGGGGCTTGAACCCACCAACCGTGAGATCATGTCCTGTGCTGGTCAGACACTTAACCAACTGAGCCACCCAGGCACCCCTACTTTTTTTTTTTTTTAATGTTTACTTATTTTTGAGAGACAGACCATGAGTGGAGGACAGGCAGCCAGAGAGGAGGACAGAGGAGCCAAAGTGGGCTTTGCACTGACAGCAGTGAGCCTGAGGTGGGGCTTAAACTCATGAACCGTAAGGTCATGACCTAAGCTGAAGCTGGACACTCAACCAACTGAGCCACTTGGTGCCCCTCAAGATGTTTTATACGTTTTGACTCTCATTTCTGTCTTTTTTGTAGATAGTTGATTTTTTGTAGTGAAATGTTTAAATGCCTTTCTCATTTCCTTTTGTGTTTTTATAGCTATTTTCTTTGTGATTATTATAGGGATTACATTTAACATCCTAAAGTTACAACACTCTAATCTGAATTTATACAAGCTTATAAAAACTTTGCTCCTTTACAGTTCCATTCCAGCATTTCAGTTAATGATGTGAGAAAACAAATGTGGAGTTAAAAATAAAAGTTACAAGAATACTAACTTTTAGACTAAAATTTGTTTTTAAAAATGTATTAGTTTTCTTAATCATGTAGAAAACAAAAATGAAGTTGCAAACTATTGTTACAATACTAGAATTTATAATTGCTCCAAGTATTTATCATTACTGAGATCTTTATTTTTTCATATGGATTTGAGTTATTATCTAGTATCCTTTCAATTCAATCTGCAGGACTTTATTAGCATTTCTTGCAGGACAGGACTTATAATAGCAAACTCCCTCAGCTTTTGTTTTTCTGAGCAAATCTTAATTTCTTCCTCACTTCTGAAGGACAGTTTGTCTAGATATAGGAGTCTTGGTTGACATTTTTCTTTTATCACCTGAATATATCAGCCCATTGCCTTCTGGCCTCCAAAGTTTCTGATGAGAAATCTGCTGATAATATTAAGGATCAATTTTATGTGATGAACTGCTCCTTTTTTGTTCCTTTCAATATTTTCTCTTTGTCTTTTGAAAGTTTGATTAGAGGGGTGCCTGGGTGGTTCAGTTAAGTGCCTGACTTTGGCTCAGGTCATGCTCTCACAGTTCATGGGTCCGAACCCCATGTTGGGCTCCGTACTGACAGCTCAGAGCCTAGAGCCTGCTTTGGATGCTGTGTCTCCCTCTATCTCTGCCCCTCCCCTGCTCACACACACACACACACACACACACTCTCTCTCTCTCTCTCTCTCTCTCTCTCAAAAATAAAGAAAAACATTAAAATTTAAAAAAGAGAGAAAGTTTGATTATAATGTGTCTCTGTTTGGGTCTCTTTGAATTCATCTTATTTGGAGTTCACTGAGCTTGTTGAATGTCTATAAGTCATGTCTTTCATCAAATTTGGGAAGTTTTCAACCATTATTTCCTCAAATATTCTCTTTGTCCTCTCTCTCTCTCTTTTCTTTTTCTGGGAATCCAACAATGTATATGTTGGTTTTCTTGATGGTGTCCTACAGATGATTTAGGCTCTGATAACTTTTCTTCAATCTCTTTTCTTTCTGTTTCTCAGACTCAGTAATTTCTATTTTTCTATCTTCAAGTTCACTGATTCTTCTGCCTGCTCAAGTCTGTATTCGAATCCCTCTAGTGAATTTTTCATGTTAGTCATTGATAGAAGTCACTCCAGACCTTCTTTCTGCTTTCTTTTTAGTGTTCTCTTTATGTTTTCATTTTGTTCATACATTGTGTTCTTCATTTTCTCCATGTCATCCTTTAGTTATTTGAGCATCTTTTAGACAATTGTTTTAAAGTCTTTTTCTAGTAGATCCACCATCAGGTCTTTTTCTCTTTTTTTTTTTAAATTTTTTCAACGTTTATTTATTTTTGAGAGACAGAAAGACAGAGCATGAGCAGGGGAGGGGCAGAGGGAGAGAGACACAGAATCAGAAGCAGGCTTCAAGCTCTGAGCTGTCAGCACAGAGCCCGACGTGGGGCTCGAACTCACGAACTGCGAGATCATGACCTGATCCAAAGTCGGCCACTTAACCTACTGAGCCACTCAGGCGCCCCATCATCAGGTCTTTTTCAAGGACAGTTTCTGTTGATTTATTTTTTCCTTTAAATGGGCCATACTTTCTTCTTTCTTTGTGTGCTTTGTGACTTTTTATTGAAAACTTAACATTTGAATCTAATAATGTAATATCTCTGGACCAGAATCTCCATTTGCCAGATTTTGCTGTTTTTGGTTGGCTGGTTTTCATATTTGTTTAATGTTCTTATTTTTACTTTTATTATCTCTATGCCAAGGACTACCCTAAGATTTAAACTTAAGGTCTTCTCAGTTCTTTTCTGAGCCTTTTCCTGGGCTTGTGTGGTAACTTCTCATCCCTATCCCCCATATATGCCGTTGCTTTAGAAAAGGAGAAAAAAGTTAAGAGGAGAAAAACAAAAGGATTCTGGCTCTATAAATCCCCTGAAAGTTACTTCAGCTGGAGGGGAAAGGTTTGCAACCATGAGGGGAAGGTGTAACAATGTCTACCCACCTCTTTCTGTACCTCTGAGATCAGAAGCAGCAACCTGCTATCAAAACATAGATCTCCAATATTTGGAGGAAAGGTACTTTTTGTCCAGTCTGGCTCCCACACAGCTGTATATAAGTTGTTCCAGGAATGTACACAAGGCTGCCTGGCAAAGGGCTGGGAGTAGTGAATCATAGCTGCCCCTATACTAAGAGCTGAAATTGAAGTTAACCATAATTTACTGTCCAAGCCTTCCCCCTGGAAGTTGCAAGCCTTCAATAGACTCCAGAGTTCCAAAAAGTTAATAGTACAACGTATTTGGCCAGTGCAATTATTGTTCAGGTGGGGAGACAGATTTCTGGTGCTTCCTACTTTCCTATTTTTCCCAAATCCTCCTCTGGCTCCATGCTTCTTGAAACATTCTATCTCCTTATCATCATTGTTTGGCCAGGGAGGCAGGTATGACCTGCAGGCGCCCAGATAACAAGAAACCACTCAATATCTCAGCACTCCCCCACCCGGAGGCCTTTAAGGGAACCATTCATCGAACCTGTCTGCCCTAAACAACGGACACGTCCTTCCTGGAACAAGAAACAGCTACCAACAAATCACCTTACATAAACATGTCAATACTTCACCCGCCCCCCACCCCATCCAACGCTATAAAAATGCACTACCCCACTCCCGGGCGTGACTTCCCTGGCCCCTTTCTGTACAGACCAGGGAACCTCACCTGAGAGCACACCCAATAAAGGCTTTTTTACTTCCACATTGGGCCTCGGTTTCTGTATCGCGTTCGCTACATTACAATCATTAATACCATACTTCCCTGTTTTGTGCCAACCTCTCACTTTCTTTTGTTAGGTTCTCCTCCCCCAAAGGTCTGCCTTGATTTTTCTCCTTATCTTACTCTACCTTTTCCCCCAAAAGAGCTTATTCTGTCCTATTTCTTTGATTACTATTTACATGTAAATTCCCTTTTCTAAACTATTTTAACACCAGAACTTCTGAGTTCTGAACCTGTATAAGTAACTACCCACTAAACATACTCACTGGGGTCCAACATGGAGTGGAAGACAGAGCATTATGAACTGGGTGCCAGGACAGACTCTTGTGCAAGTTTCATACATTAATGCTAAACAAGCCTGATTCTTTGAAAGTTCTGGGGAGGAAGAATAGGGCCTTTCTTTCCACCACATTTCCTCAAGATGAGTGGCAGGCAAAGCGTGACGTCTGTGGGGAATCATTAGCCAGGGGAGGGGCTATTGCCAGAAAATGGGAAGGGTCTGCCTTTTATTCACTAGATATGGTGGTACATCAAATATCTACATATCTAGTCTCCATGTACAAAATACCAGAATTCAGGCATCTGGAGAGGGAAAAAAGTACCTTAGTACTTAAAAAACCAATCAGGGCCCATGATTTTGGATCTGTAGTTAAAAGGGCCTGCTAACTGCCCTGAATTAACTGACCCACCAACTCACTGGCAGACTCCCCTGTCATGGTAGGGAGCAGATCCCAGTCCAAGGAGGCAGATTAGAAGGGAAAAAAAGCTTAAGAAGCCTGAGCCACACATTACAGTTTCCTTCTCTAAACTCAAGTACTTCACTTCCTGCTCTGAAGAGAAATGGTCACAGGGTGAGAAGAAGCCAGGATGTTCCTCTGAAGTAGCTTCTCGTAGAGCAGGCAGTTAATTAGATATGAACTGGAGGCAAAGGTGGTGATAAATAGTTGACACATTAGAAGCCTCAGGGCACAACATCCTGACTTTGTAGCTTTTAACTTCCTTGTCTTACAGCTTCCAACACCCCAGGACTGAGAGACCAAGAACCACAGGGACAGTACATATGCTGTCCTCTCAACCTCTGCCTCAGGGTAGCCGGTAGCTTCATTATAATATATTTACATTGTGGTTTCAATCCCAACCCCACCCCTGACTTCTATACTTCTATCCCCCCCTCCATGGGGGAAGATGGGCATGGCAGTTTCAGCAAGAACCTTGTTGGGCCAAACATTCCCCCTCCAAACTGGTAGGAAGAGTCCCTTACGTGGTTAGAAATGACCTCAGTTGGAGATTGCCCCAGCTATGACCCAAAACCTATGCAAATAGAAAAAGAAAAGACACCCCTAACCTCCATGCAGTTGCCATCTCTGGGCCTGTCTACTGTCTCACCTTGAGTGAACCGTCCTTCATAAACTGCTTTAGGGGCGCCTGGGTGGTTCAGTTGGTTAAACATCTGGCTTCAGCTCAGGTCATGATCTCACAGTTCATGGGTTTGAGCCCCACACTGGGCTCTGTGCTGACAGGTCAGAGCCTGGAGCCTGCTTCAGATTCTGTGTTTACCTCTCTCTCTCTGTCCCTCCCCTACTTGCTTGCTCTCTCTCCCTCTCTCTCTCTCTCTCAAAAATAAATAAACATTAAAAAAAAATACATGGAAAGGGGCACCTGGGTGGTTCAGTCGGTTCAGTGACCAATTTCAGCTCAGGTCATGATCATGTGGTTCAAGAGTTCTATCCCCACGTTGGCCTCTATGCTGACAGAGCTTGGAGCCTGCTTTGGATTCTGTGTCTCCCTCTCTCTGCCCCTCCTCTGCTCTCACTCTGTCTCTGTCTCTCAAAAATAAACAAACGTTTTAAAAATTAAAAAAAAAACTGCTTTATGCTTGATACTTTCTTTTGAGCTGTCTTTATTCAAGCAAGATTCTCATGTAAATCTTTCATGGGGAATTCAAGAACCAAGACCTCCATTCACACAACGCAGACTCTATCACTGGTAACATTTCCTCTGCCTGGAAACTGAGGCCTATTTCTAAGGGTATTTTAAGAAGATAATTATGGCAGTAGCACGGAGGACAGGCTGGAGCTGAGACTCTCCCTTTCCCACCTTGGATGTGGGAGAGGGAGGGTAGTGTGGCTGAGGCCACATCAAAGTGGCAGCTCCTGGCTAGAGGAGGGTGAGCTGGTGGGGATGACAAAGACTTTCTCTCCCTGACCAAAGTGAGGCTGCTCTGAGCCCTCTTCTTGACTAGGCCTCAACCTTGGCCTGTAAGGACTGCAGACTTTTGTTAGACCTCTCTTCCCAATATGAGTCACTGAGAATAGAATCCACAAGAGAACTGGAGTTGATTAATGGGGTTTTATTTTAGTTCGGCCAACGGCCCCTCCCGAGCAGGTGTAAGTTCTCTGAAGAGAGCCCGCCCGCCGAGTAGAAGCTCAGCATTTATAAAGGCTACAGCAGAGTAGGAAAGGTCATCATTGAGGTAACCAATCATAGTTTACAGCATTTTATGGGGGGCAATCACATTTTGACACACAAATGTTAGATTTGGTGGAACCCTATCATTTGTAAAGTTCTTTGTCTCAGGAAAGGTTTAAAATGACGAATCATAGGTCAAAGGGGGCAGCGAAGCAAGTATACAGAAGTGAGAATTTTGCAGTTAAGGGGTTAAGTTGTGTAACAGTGTCTTGAAAACAAGTTAGCCTTTAAGTTATAACTATTGGTTACATACTAGGACTTCCAGAGCCTGATTGCTCAACTCTTAATTGTCACCAGGAAGAGAGAGAGTGAAACAATGGCTGGTATGCTTCCACAAGGGTCAGCTTGACCCAGGAGGGGTCTCACACTTTCAGCACAATTTGATCCACTTCCCACACTGAGAGCCTTAAACGGACTCTAGCAAGTCTTCTTGCAACCAACCTAAGGCTGTGTCCCTAGGTTGACCCCAGTCCCTCTTAAAATGCCTACCTGAGACATCTCAGTACTGCCAGAAGAATTTTTGTTTCTGCTTCAGGAGGGTTCCTTCCTCCCCCCACTGCTGGGGCCTTGCTCCACCACCTGCCTATGGAATGATGCTGGGTCTGAAGCTGGCTCAATCAATAAATGCTAGCTGAGTTCTGAACAGGTACTTGGGACTTAGGGTCTCCTGGGCAATAATGGGAAGCACTCAACCCTCCAGGCCTGGCCCGAAGTGTGGGACAGCTGGTGTGCTGTGGGTGCCTGAGCAATGTGATCCTGGTACTGTAGCTTGGGGAGCTCGGCTGCAAGTGGGTGGCGTGGCGCGTGTTCAGCAGGAGCAGGTGGTTGGAGCAGATCCAAGTGTTGTCAGAAGAGTCCTGTCAGCATCAGGTGCAAAGAAGACCCTAAATGAGGAAGTCCCAGTGAGAAGAATGAGACCGGTCCCATCCAAGTGGACAGGGTAAAGGGTGACAAGAAAACAGTTTCCTGTGTTAGCCAACATGGTCTAGGAAGCAGGTGCCAAGATGAGATTAAACATGCAAGGGTATTCCTAGGAGAAGTATCTGTGTAAGACAAAACACAGAATTAGGACAATTCAAGTTTGATGCAAAGTGAAAAGAGGATGGGTGGAAGCATTCCAGACTGCCAAGCAGTCTAAGGAGGAGTCAGCAAACCTGTCAGGAAGTCCTTGAGCCAAAGTCGGCTGTCAAAGGAGTCTCAGTCTTCCTCAGACAGTGCCTGATGTTCCTGATGCACTCAGTCATTGGCAGGAGCAACCTGTGGGAGGTAGAGCCTCAGCACTGACTCAGTGAACTAAGCAATCAATGTTATGACCTTAGTTCTGCTTCCTATAGTGGGAGGTCTGCAAGGTGTAGTCTCATGGCCACCACAGTCCACCCCTTGTACTCTGTAGTTGTAACTATCAGTTCAGAGATCCATGCTTTCCAACGGTCTTTTTTCCTGAGATGCAACTCAAAAGGTCAGTGGGATGAACAGACTCCTAGCACCGAAGTTGATTTCAGGGTGAAAAGTTCTCACTCCTCTCCATTTTCCACTGTAAAGTCCCCCTACCCTCTGTTACCAACGTGGTAGGTCTTGGCTCACCTAGTGATGTGATGCAAAACATCATTCAGAAGGGTCTGAGTCCTTTCCGTTTGCACCCTTCTTAGCTGAACTGCCATGCGTGTTTGTTTACAGTTATTGTCGGGTAAGGGAGAACCAGGAAATGCCAAAGCAGACAATCTCAGTCCACACATATTCTTCCCTGTCTCCTTTGTATGACTGTAGCCCAGTCTCCTGGTGGTCAGGATCCAATTATTCCTGCTGGCGTGCTGACTCCTTTTCACCTGTCCATCCACATTGCCCTGGAAGCAGCTATAGCTTGCTCAGGGGGGCCCTTGCTGCATCCTCTTGGAGACCAGGGCTTCCAATTATGCAAATTTCAGAATTGCGGGTCTCAAGTTTTACAAACCCCTGGTGGGTAGTGGGGAGTTATGGTGAGTAGGACCACTCCTGCTTCAACCCTTAGATTCCCGGACCCATGTGTTCTTTATGTTGGAAGCACACCACCACAAAGAAGTATGATAATGTACCTGTCCCAAAGGATGGTGTTTTCTCCAAGCTTGTGCTTCAGGTGACCTATTAGAAGGCCACTCCAGCATTCCCTGAGGCCACCTGCCGCTCGGTAATATGTTACAGGATACAACCTGTATACAACCTGCGTCTCACATTTCCTTCACTGTAAATTGCGTCCCCTGTTTGGATACTATGCTATGTGAGATTCCATGCCTGTGGATGAAGCAAACTGTAAGCCCCGAGTGGTACTGGCTGAGATTCTGCAGGAAAAGCATACCTATGGATGGAATCGGTATCCATCTCTGTGAGAACAAACTGCTGGCCCTTCCAGGATAGACAGGGCCTGCCTGATGTAGTCAACTTTGTTCCTCACATGCGGGACAGTCAGAAGGGGGTAGCTGTTAGATAGATAAGCCCTGTCACGGGGTGGGGGGGGTTCTGGGGGCCCATGTGGAGTCCATTTCTTTTACCACAGTCACTTCTTTCAGGTACCCACTATATTGGCTCCAAGGTGGCTGATTATGAAGGCTGGCTAATATCCCAAGTTCTTTTAACTTCTTGGTTGTTTGGTGTCTCTTCTGTGGTGGATGCTTTCTGATGGGTGTTCAGCTATAATACAAAAGTACACACACTCCATGTCCCCTCCCATGTCCATACACATGTCTTTACCCCAGACCTCCTTGTTCCCAATCTCCCTTTTCTTTCTAGGCCCCCAACCAGACAGCCAGGATACTGGCACTGCCAAGGAATATGTATATTCTCACCACAAGCCACTTCTGTTTCAACACAAGGTGGATGAGCAGGTGTACTGCTTGAAGCTCTACCCATTGAAATATCCTCCCTCCCACTGTCTTTCAAGGTCACCCTTGTGTGTGTCTGTAATGCAGCTGCTGCTGCCCATTCTTGACATGTACCAATGTACTGATCTGATCTATTGAGAAACCAAGTTCAGACCTTTCCTTCCTCCATTAGCTGGTCATGCAGAACCCCCATATGGTCATAACTGTAAGCTGGGGGGGGGGGGGGGAGGCGGCACAGCCATACATACTCCCAAAATCCCAAGACTATTTCATTCTGTCCTTCTCCTTATATTTTCCAAATGCCTGCATCATTGCACCTCTCATGGCATTTCCTCCCACTGGGTCATTTGGCCAGGTCACAACAAGTGACATGCTTAGGAATTGAGTCACCATTTTGCTCCAGGGACCACCTACTAACCAGGACAGTGTTCTCCTCACCAGCCAGACAGTGGGCAAACCAGTCCAAAATGTCCTCCTGACCACCCACTTATGGTTCATTTGTGTTAGTCTGGATTCTCCAAGAAGCAGACACCAAGACAGGATTAAACATGCAAAAGTTTTATTAGGGAAAGAGTTGGCATGAGGGAAAATAGGGAGTCAGGGAAGATTGGGAGAGCTATCAGACCACAATTCAAGTCCATCCCAGAGACAGAAATTTGGGTAGAATCATCCCAAGCTTGTGCCATCTAAGCAAACTTATTGAGACCAAGTCGGCCATCTTGGCATTCTGTGTGTTCCAGGAATGGGCCTGCTTAGTATCCCTGCCATGCTCAGTAGCTGGTGGGGACCAGCCCTGGGAGGTGTGGCCTCTGTACAAACATGTCAGTAAGTTTCAGAGCTCAACCACTGAGCCCTTAATTAATGAGGTCTCTGTAATTGCAGGTGTGTTAGGAACATTCTCCTGGCAACCACAGTTGCCAAGCAAGGTATCTGTTGCCTATGTTGGGGGAAAAGGAAAGCACATGAGTTCAGGAAGTTGCTAATGAAAATATTTGCTAATGAAATTCTTGCTTCTTTCTCTCAGTACAAAAGATAAAAGTCAGGGGGAGTAATTAGGGGTCTGTGCACAGACATGTTTGGGAAGTCACATAAGGCCCACATGAGAATGACATGCCAGAGAAGGGGAGTGTGGGTAGTGATGGCCATGTCAGCCTCATCCAAAGGCAGAGGGCAGACTGGGGAAGTAGGGGTAGCTCTACAAGTTAAGGACTCAATCCCCCTTCAGAGGCTAATTGCCAAGAGCAGGTTGTCACCAGAACTTCTGAACAACTGGCTGTAAGTCTGAGGTTCCATGACCCCTCCTCAGGTTTGATAATTTGCTAGAGTGGCTCACAGAGCTCAGAAAAACACTTTATTTACCAGATTCATGGTTTATTATGAAGAATATAGCTCACGAACAGCTAGATGGAAGAGATGCACAGGGTGAGGAAAGGGGACAGGGCCCTCAATGCCCTCTCAAGTTGTGACACTCTCCCTACATCTCCATGTGTTCACCATGGATTTTAATGGAGACTTCATTACATGGGCATGATCACTGATTAACTTATTTTCCATTTCTCCCCACTTTGGAGGATAAGGGAGTAGGACTAAACATTCCAAGCTTCCACTCAGACCCACTCAGGAGCACAATGACAGTCACCTGACACTCCTATAACCCAGGAAATTCCAAAGGAATTAAGGGTCTGTGGCAGACACTCCTATCACTTTGGAAATTACAAGGGGCAATTCCTATCAAAATAACACCAGCATTCTTCACAGAGCTAGAACAAACACTCCTAAAATTTGTATGAAACCAGAAAAGACACCAAATAGCTAAAGCAATCCTGAAAAAGAAAACCAAAGCTGGAGGCATCACAATCCCAGACTTCAAGCTGTATTACAAAGCTGTAATCATCAAGACAGTATGGTACTGGCACAAAAACAGACACTCAGGCCAATGGGAACAGAATAGCAAACCCAGAAATGAACCCACAAACGTATGGTCAACTAATCTCTGACAAAGCAGGAAAGAATATCCAGTGGAATAAAGACAGTCTCTTTAGCAAATGGTTCCAGGGAAAACTGGACAGCGATATGCACCCACCAGAATGGATGTTTAAAAAGTCTGACAACCCTTGATAAACTAAAAATAGAACTACCCTATGATCCAGTAGTTGCACTATTAAGTATTTACCCAAATGATACAAAAATACAGATTCGAGGGGTACATGCACCCCAATGTTTATAGCAGCATTATCAATAAGAGCCAAATTATGGAGAGGCCCCTAATGTCCATCAACTGATGAATGGATAAAGATGTGAAATATATATTTAATGGAATATTACTCAGTAGTAGTATTCCACGGGATGCCTGGTGGCTCAGTCATTTGAGTGTCAACTTCGGCTCAGGTCATGATCTCATGGTTTGTGAGTTCAAGCCCCACATTGGGCTCATTGGTGTCAGTGCAGAGCCTGCTCCGGATCCTCTGTCCCCCTCTCTCTTTGCCCTCCCCTGCTTGTGCTCTCTCTCTCTCAAAAATGAATAATAGAAAAAACAAAGCCAAAAAAAAAAACATTAAAAAATTTTAATGTTTACTTATTTTTGAGAGACAGAGGGCAAGTGGGAAACAGGCAGAGAGGGGGAGACAGTATCCAAAGCAGGCTCTAGGCTCTGAACTGTCAGCACAGAGCCTGATGTAGGACTCGAACCCACAAGCTGTGAGCCGACCTGAGCCAAAGTCAGAAGCTCAACCAACTGAGCCACCCAGGCTCCCCAAAACAAAAACATTTTACAAAAAGAATGAAATCTTGTCACTTGCAATGATGTGGATGAAGCATGAATGTATTAATCCAAGTGAAATAAATCAAAGAAAGACAAATACCATGTATTTCACTCATATGTAGAATTTAATAAACAAAACAGATTACCATATGGGAAAGGGGGAAGAGAAGAGAGGGAAACAAACCACAAGAGACTCTTAATAGTAGAGAACAGACTATGGGTTGATGGATGGAGGTGGGTGGGAAATGAACTAGATGGGTGACGGGTACTAAGGAGGGCACTAGTGATGAGCACTGGGTGTGGTTTGTAAGTGATGAATCACTGAATTCTACTCCTGAAACCAATATTGCACTGTATGTTAACAAACTACAATTTAAATATAAAACAAAAACCATAAAACAACAAAACAAGGGGCACCTGGGTGGCTCAGTCAGTTAAGCGCCTGACTTCGGTTCAGGTCATGATCTTGCCATTCATGGGTTCGTGCGCCGTGTCGGGCTCTGTGCTGACCGCTAGCTCGGAGCCTGGAGTCTGCTTCGGAGTCTGTGTCTCCCTCTCTCTCTGCCCCTCCCCTGCTCACTCTCTGTCTCAATAATAAACATTAAAAAAATTATTAAAAAAAACAAAACAAAACAAAAAATAAAAAGTCTGATAGCTCCAAATGTTGGAAAGGATATGTAGCACCTGGAACTCTTTGAAACTTTTGAATATAAAATGGTACAACTATAGGGGTGCCTGGGTGGCTCAGTTAAGTGTCCAACTCTTGATTTCAGCTCAGGTTATTATCTCATGGTTTGTGAGTTTGAGCCCTGAGTTGGGCTCCGTGCTGACAGAGCAGAGCCTGCTTGGGATTCTCTCTCTCCCTCTTCTGCCCCTCCCCTGCTCTCTCTCTCTCTCCAAATAAATAAATAAACTTTAAAAAATGGTACAACCACTCCAAACAATAAAAATAAAACTCATGCACTTTCTTTTTTTTTTTAATTTGTTAACATTTATTTAGTTTTGACAAACAGAGAGAGACAGAGTGTGAGCAGGGGAGGGGCAGAGAGAGGGAGACACAGAATCCGAAGCAGACTCCAGGCTCTGAGCTGTCAGCACAGAGCCCGACGCAGGGCTCAAACTCACAAGCCACCCGCAAGTTGTGAGATCATGACCTGAGCCAAAGTCAGATGCTTAACTGATTGAGCCACTCAAGTGCCCCTCATGCACTTTCTCATAAAACTAAGCATACACCTGCTCTGACCCAGCGATTTTATTCCTAACCCAAGAGAAATGAAAATATGTACACAAAAAAACTTGTAAGCTGAATATTCATAGCAGATCTATTTATAACAGGCAAATCCTGGAAAGATCTCTGCTGTCCATCCATATGATAGCCAAGAGAATATTGTGGTATATTTAATCTACCGAACTATAAAATGGGAACAGATTCTTGATAGCAGGTATAGACCTTAAAAATAAAACTATCAGTTATTTCATCAGCAATAATGTGTTTATTCGGGAATAGACAATTGCAATTCAGGACAAGTAATCTATCCTAAGTGAAATAAGTCAGAGAAAGACAGAGATCATATGTTTCCACTCATATGTGGAGCTTGAGAAACTTAACAGAAGACCATGGGGGAAGGGAAGGGGAAAAAATAGTTACAACAGAGAGGGAGGGAGGCAAACCATTAGAAACTCTTAAATACAGAGAAGAAACTGAGGGTTGATGGTGGGGGGCGGGAGGGGGGAGGGCAAAATGGGTGATGGGCTTTGAGGAGGGCACTTGTTGGGATGAGCACTGGGTGCTATATATAAGTGATGAATCACAGGAATCTACCCCCAAAACCAAGAGCACACTGTACACACTGTATGTTAGCTAACTTAACAATAAATTATATTTAAAAAAATTAAAAATAAATAAAACTAAATAAGTAAATAAATAAATAAAACCATGGAGGGGCACGTGGGTGGCTCAGCTGGTTAAGCGTCTGACTTCGGCTCAGGTCATGATCTTGCGGTCTGTAGGTTCCAGCCCCACTTTGGGTTCTGTGTTGATGACTCGGAGCCTGGAGCCTGCTTCAAATTCTCTCTCTCTCTCTCTCTCTCTCTCTCTCTCTCTCACTCTCTCTCTCTGCCTCTCCCCTGCTCACATTCTGTCTCTCTCTCAAAAATAAATAAACATTAAAAAAAATTATAAAAAAAAAAAACAAACAAACACCAAACCACCGGCAAGTCCACCAAACAAAGGCGGGGGCTCTTCTAAGAGGAAAGGGGAGCTGGGAGGGGCTGTTGTAAACTTAAAGTCCATTGTATTAAACCCGAGGCTGGAAGTGCAGTGGCTTTTCATTGGCTGGGCTGCCGCGGAGCGGCAGGAAACCTTCCTTTCTCCAGCCCGAGTGTCAAAGTACAGGCTTCCGGCTGGGAAAGCAAAGGGCTGGGAGGCGTGGCGTGGTGTCAGAGCGCCCACTGCTGGCCTCTCGACTCCGCTCTAGAAGAGATTTTCTTTTATTAATTTTTAAACCAATAAACCCATTTTGCTGGAAAAATAACTGCCTGTTTTACTTTTAAGGTCAATATGAGTGATATAAATATTTCTAATTTTGAGATAATGCAAGAATCTTTTCTATTCTAATGCTGGTTACTATCCAACCAGCAACTTAGAAGGGTTTCATTTTGCCCGCATCCTTGCCAACACTTGTTTTTTGTCTTAGTCAGTCTGGGCTGCTATTACAAAGTACCATAGACTGGTTTGCTTATAAACACAGATTTCTTTCTCACAGTTCTGGAAGCTAGAAGTCTGAGGCCAGGATGCCAGCATGGTCGGTTACGGCAAACCCCTGCAACCCCTCTTCTGGTTGCAGATGGCCAACTTCTCATAGTGTCCTCACATAATGGTAGGAGTTAGTTTGCTCTGTGGCCTCCTCTTTAAAGGGCACTAATCCTATTTATGCGGGCCCCAGTCTCATGACCTAATTCCCTCCCAAAGGGCCCATCTCCAAATACCATCATATTGGGATTAGGGTTTCACATACGAATTTTGGAATTTTGGGGAAACTTGAACATTCAGTCCATGCCTTGTCTTTTTTTTTTTTTTTTTTTTTTGAGAGAGAGAGCGAGAGAGAGAGAACACACACACACACACACACACACACACACACATATATACACGAGCAGGGGAGGGGCCAAGAGCGACAGAGACCGAATCTGAAGCAGGCTCCAGGCTCTGAGGTGTCAGCACAGAGCCCCATGTGGGGCTCAAACTGGTGATTTTCGAGATCATGAGTCCAAGTCCGACGCCTAACTGACTGAGCCACTGATGCGCCCCTGTTTATCTTTTGTATTATGGTACCTCCCTGTGGCTTCAATTTGCCTTTCCCTAAAGGACCAACAATAGCAAACATTTCTTCCTATGTTCATTAGCCATTTTCAATTTTTTTAAAATGTTTTATTTATTTTTGAGACAGAGAGAGACAGAACATGAGCGGGGAGGGGCAGAGAGAGAGGGAGACACAGAATCCGAAGCAGGCTCCCCGCTCTGAGCTGTCAGCACAGAGCCCGATGTGGGGCTTGAACGCACGAACGTGAGATCATGACCTGAGCTGAAGTCGGAGGCTTAACCGACTGAGCCACCCAGGCGCCCCCATTTGCCATTTTATATGCTTGGTGAAATATCTATTCAAATCTTTTGCTCATTTTAATTGGGCGGTTGGCCTTCCTTTCATCGACTTTTAAAATAACAGCTTTATTGAGAGAGAATTCCCACACCATGCAGTTTAAATGAACCATTGAGTGCCTAAGCACGTTCATACGGTTGTGCAGCCGTCACGGGCGCCGTGCAGGAGGGTGCAGGCTGGACTTCACTCTGGTGGCTGCCGCTCAGGACCCTGGAGTCTGTGCCGCTGGCCCATCTCTTCCTGGGCCCTCCGGGCGGGTGAGGGCCCCTTCCCGGACACCAGCGGAGACGAGGACCCGCCGGTCCATGAGGAGCCTTTGAAATTCTCGCAGGAGGATGGCCGGAGGTGAACCGCGCAGGCTACGACGCCCTCAGCCTCAACACAGAGGCCCGGATCACAGAGGGCCGGGTCCTCCCGACGTCCTAGAGCTGCCCGGAAGTGTCTCTGGCTCGCTTCCGAGGACCTGGCCCTGCTTCCGGTGTGGCAGTGGTCCAGTTCTTCGCCTGGCTTCTGTGTGCCGGACTGGGCGTTCAGGTGCGGAGAATTCGCGGGTTTTGGGGTGCGGGAAATGGGATCGCTCTTTCCGGGCGGGGGCAGAGGACCGCGACGCGGCCCCTTGGCCGGCACATCCGGGGAGCTCTGGAGGCAGATGTGGTGCAGTTTGGGGAGGGGCCGGACGGCGCTGGCTGTGGCTCGTGGGCTGCCACTCGGCGTGCGACAGGTGACCAGGGCCGCCGCGGCGAGCAGGGGTCACGATTCCAATCGTGCCGGCTCCGTCAGCTCCTGCCTCGGAGCTGGTGGCCCCGAGAGGGTCAGCGTAGGGCAGCACGCCAGCCTCCGGGGAGCAGGGCCTGAGCAGCGCGGCGGCCCGGGGCAGTGGAAGGCAGTTGCTGATAGTGGCCCGGCAGTGGGGAAGACCCCATGTTTTGTCAGGGGATGGTTGTTGACAGGCAGGGTGAGGGGAGGCCCGGCCTTCCCAGGAGAATGGGATATGAAGCCCGTAGAGGGCTCTCCGTGCCCCCCGGTTCCCCCAGCGCTCCGCCGTGCCCCATCTTGCTCTGGGCCTGGTGGGAGCCTTGGGGACAGGATCTGTGCCCGGCCGAGCTCTGTTCAAGCACTTGGAGCGACTGGGATGGACGGTGCACCCTCGTCCTGTATAAGCAGGTGTGTGGCTCGGCCACCTGAGATGTGTCATGACATTATACTATCCCTTCAAGTAATGGCACAGACCTTTCTCCAGGTACCTCAGCGCCACCTGCCTGAGTGACTGTCTAGTTTCCCCTGTGCTGTGGAAACAGTGGGAGTTTTTGATAGACAGGCTTGGGTTCTAGGCCTTGGGCCGTTGTGTTTGAGCCTCGGTTTCCTTATAGACAAGGTGAGGATAATAACTGGCTCTTGCGGAGCTGTTGTGACAGTTCAAAGTGTAGTGATCTTGCTGTGGTCAGTGGCAGCAGCAGAGGCTGTATGTCCCTGTGTTCTCTGGACTTTTCTTCTCCTGCTTTCTTTTATGTATTTGGAGATCTTATGTGTGGTCTCTTGTTTTCTGGTCCTCTTCTCCTCACCCTGTCTCCCTTCCCTGCCCACTCCTGGCTCTTCTCTTCCCGGGATTAAAGTGGGCCCCTCTGCCACTTGCTCTCAGGGAACTTCCCATTACATTGGCTTCATCAGTGGTTCATGCTGTCAGCCTCTTCAAGGCAGAGACCATGTCAGTCCCGGTTTGCTGGCCCAAAGGACATGGGAGTTACTGGCTTCTCTTCTCCCCCCTGCCCTTGGCAGTTGCAGCTGGGACCTTTCCTCTGCCTGATCAAAAGGGAGGAAACAGCAATGTCTGCCGTGGGGACTGCAGCTCCATACCTGCATTACCCTGGTGATAGTCACAGCAGCCAGGTGAGTTTCCTGGGGGCCCAGCTACCCTCAGAAGTGGCAGCAATGCCCCGGCTCCTGGGGGACCTGGACAGGGGCACATTCAGAAAGTTGTTGAAGCTGGTGGTCAGCAGTCTGCAGGGAGAGGACTGTCGGGAGGCTGTGCAGCGCCTCAGGGCTAGTGCAGACCTGCCGGAGGAACGGCTGGGTGCCCTCCTGGCCGGCACAAACACACTGCTCCAGCAGGCCCTCCGGCTGCCCCCAGCCAGCCTCAAGCCTGACGCCTTCAAAGACCAGCTTCGGGAGCTCTGCATCCCCCAAGACCTGGTCATGGACTTGTCCAGCGTGGTGTTTGGGAGCCAGCGGCCTCTCCTCAACTCTGTGGCCAGGCAGCAAGGGACGTGGCTTCCCCATGTTGCCAGCTTGTGGTGGAGGGTGGATGTGGCAATCTCCACCAGTGCCCTGGCCCGCTCCCTGCAGCCGAGCGTCCTGATGCAGCTGAAGCTTTCAGATGGGTCAGCATACCGCTTCGAGGTCCCCACAGCCAAGTTCCAGGAACTGCGGTACAGCGTGGCCCTAGTCCTGAAGGAGATGGCTGACCTGGAGAAGAGGTGTGAGCTCAAACTGCAGGACTGACCCATGCTTGCAATCCTATTCTAGTCACTTGGGGGTAGCTGGCTCCTATAGGCATCTCCAAAGTAAAGCCTGTCCTTCCAGGAAGCATTCTTCAGTGAAATGTTTGAATGTAATGATGTCATTCTCTGTTTAATTAAGAAAGACAACTTTGTCTTCCCTTTTTACTGGAAATAAAGCAACTATTGTTAAAAAAAAAAAAATGTTCTCCTGGGTGGGCATCAAACCCCTCCCCTGGCTGTTGCTCTTGCTGCTGGGTGAGGCCATGTGTGGGCCGGTTGTCACCTGGGGTCCAGGCCAAGGCCTTTGCACGGACACCATGATCACTCAGCCTGGCCTCATGTAGCATCTGAAGCTCTCTGCTCATTTGCTTTTGTGAACCTTATGTTTTAGGGAGGACAATTCATTCTCCTGCCTTAAATCCTTGACCTCATGGAGCCAACATTCTAGTGTTGAGGGGGAGACATTACAAAATGCATAATAAAAAATGACCAGTGTAACTTGTCGGAGGAGGGTGAGTGATGCAGAAATAGAGCAGGGTGTCAGTGAAGGGAGGCAGGGATATGGAAGAGCTAGGCTGTCGTCTTAAATTGGTCATGGGGTGGGCTTTCTTGAGGACAGGGTATAAGAGTAAAGATCTGAAGGAGGCAAGGGAGCAGAGCAGTCTGAGGAACGGGGGCTCTGGGTGAGGGGCAGCTAGCAGTGCATGACCCGCGTAGCTGCAGTTGGGTGAGGGGGTGAGGAGAGGGTGTGGAGGACAGGTCCCGAGGGTCTCAATTCTGAGCAAAGTGGGTGTGATCTAACAACTGTTTTAATAACTTTTTTTTTCCCAATTTTTTGAGAGAGAGCACACAGGCACGCAGGGGAGGACAGAAGGAGAGAAAATCTTAAGCAGGCTCCACCTGAGATCATGGCCTGAGTGGAAATCAGAAGTTGACGCTTAACTGGCTGAGCCACTCAGGTGCCCCTGGCAGTTGTTGGTGTCTGGGGAGAGAGCAACAGGGGCCTCTCCTGGGATCCTCTAGGTGGGTGTCTCGGGCAGCTCAGGTTGCCATACAAAATACCACAGATTAAGTGGCTTAAGCAGCAGAATTGTATTTCCTCACAGTTCTAGAGGCTGGAAGTCGGAGATGAGAGTGTGAGAGGAGGCCTCTCTCCCTAGCCTGCAGACAGTCTTTCCTTTCCTCAGGAAGCGTGTGTGTGTGTGTGTGTGTGTGTGTGTGTGTGTGTGTGAGAGAGAAGAGAGCTCTCTTCCTCTTACTGAGGACACCAGTCTTTTTGCATCGGGGCCCCACCCTTATGACTTCATTTAACCTTAATCCCCTCTCTAAAGGCACCATCTCCATAAACAGTCATACTGGGGGTCAAGGCTTCAATGTGAACTTTGGCGGGGGGGGGGGGACACAATTCAGTCCTTAGCAGTGAGAGTGTGGAGGGTAGAGGGGTGCGGGGTCTTTCCTGGGTGACTCTGTGGGAATGTTCAGGGCCCATGGCTACTTTGCACCTTCCAGCATAACCATCCCCCCACCAGATAGGAGAACTTGGGGTCCTGGTCTTTGCACAGACATTTGCTGTAGGTCTGTGTTCCGCCTGCCGCGTCCATGCCTCCATGGTCTGCTTTCTGCTAGGCAACCAGGTCACAAGTCTCACGGAGGAACTTTGTCTGCAAACAGCTAATGATCTTGGGTGCCCATCAGTCACCCTGTTGCATTTGTGTTGGAACCCCTGCCCTTTCCTAGCACCCCCTTCCTGTCCCCCTGCTCTGTGCTAGGGTCCATCAAGATCAGCAGTGCTTGCTCACTGCCATTTACAGAAAATTCCCACCATCTCCATTAATTGAGTCTTTTCCCTCTCATTCAGGGTCATGGCAAGTTAGGTGTGCACCAAGGGTAGGGAGAGGAGGAAGCTGCATGGGAAGCTGACGACAAGGTGGGGTGACACACTCAAGAGTTAGGGTTTCAGAGGCCGAGCCCCCAGGCGGGGCCCAGACCTGACTAAACTGAGGGACAGACTGTGTGTCTCATTCAGCATCTGCTGCCATCCTTGGGCCCTGCTTCCCTTGGGCCATCCAAGCTGCTACCTGGCCCACCCCAGAAGCATGTGCTACGTGACATGTCTGCCCAACCAGTGGAGGCTTTCTATGCTAGGTGTTGCTTTCATGACCATCTGACATGTTCAGGCAATATGTACTCATGATACATTTGGAAAAAATCAAAAAGCAAAACCAAAAAATCTTAAGAAAAAGAGAATTTAAAAGTCCTTTTGCCCATAGACAGCCACGGAAAACTGTCTTTATCAGACTTCATACTTACGCTCTGTGTCTGCGTCTGTGTTGGCTCTGTTCATTTAACCCCTCCTGAGTATGACAGTTGTGGCTAGGGGCTGCAAAACCTCCCATTCCCCTTGGCAGACGTGCTGGATTTTACCTAGACAAACACCCACCACAGGCTGGGCAGCTGAAACATCGATTTCCCACAGCTCTGGAGGCTGGGAGTCTGGGATCAGGATGCCGACATGGCTGGGTTAGGGCCCTCTTCAGGGCTGCAGACTTCTCCCTATGTCCTCACAAGGTTAAAGGGATGAGGAAGCTCTCTGGGGTCTCTGTGAGAGCACTAATCCCACTGTGAACCCATCCTAATCACCTCCCATAGGCCCTGAACCCTCAGGCATCACATTGGGTATTAGGGTTTCAATATATAGATTTGGGCTGGGGGTGGGGGGACACAGACCATAGGAGCTTTTGTACTTTTTTTTTCTATTAAAAATCACAGTGATGTTAGTGGTAAAACCATTTTATATATTGAAACTGTTTAGAAGTGGGAACAGAGGAGGCAGAATATGAACATCTTAAAGCCCTTGATATTCTTGCCAAACTGTGACCCAAAGCACAGCCTCCTCAACCGCCCCTCACGGGCCAGTCCCTGGGGACGCATTGGTGAGCACAAAGAAATTACAGGTGTAACCAACAGGTGCTAATCCAAGTGCTCATGCCAGGCACCAGTCTAAGTACTTCCGTGTGTCAACATTAACTCACAAGTGTGAAGTTCCCCCACTTCACAGGGGATAACGCACAGAGGTGAGAGACTTGCCCTATGTCAAACAGCCAGCCGGGGTGCTGTCAGCCTTCCCTCCCCATCTGAGTGGGGCTTCCCTGTGGCAGTGTCCCTGGTCTACTGACTGGGTGAGTGACTGGGAGGGGCAAGGAGGATCACCGGCGGGGGGGGGGGGGCTTCAAGAGGCTCTCCCTGCTGGCTCATGTGCCTTGAGTGGGTACTGGCCCCAGAATGAGAACACACGTTTAGGGCTAAAAGCCATGGAGATTTAGGGGCTTCTGCTGTGCAGAATTACTGAAATTTGGCAGGTGCGACCAGGAATGGAGCCCTAGGGTCTGAGCCAGGCTTTTGTGCCCCAGCAGGGTGCTCCATGTTCTGGTGCCACCAAAGGGCCGTGTGTCTGGGCCCCCATGGCCCTAAATCATACACCTACCTGAGGAGAGGCACTTCCTAGGCCACCCTATTGTTGGCATCCATGAGAAACACGCACAGCCCCTTCTCAAGAGGCTCTCTCGGTGAGAACAGAGCTCTCGCTTGGAGCCCACCTCAAGGCTCTCAGCAGTTCTTGCAGGTAGAGGACACTTCCACTCATGGATAGGCTGGTGGAAGCTCAGAGTTACAGGAGTCAGATGGCGGGCAAGTGCCCAGATCTTGTCCTGTGGGTCACAGAGACCACCCCCAACCCCATCTTGTGCACCTGACCGGGGTTGCCTGGCAGTTTGGTGCGTTAGTATCCATTCTGCAGAACCCTAGAGGGCCTAAGAGGAGTCAGTAGACTCTGGGAGGGCCCTCAGCCCCTTGGAGGCCCAGCATCTGGTCACATGCAATGTGCTCCTGCTGGGCTCCGGACACATAGGGGTGTAATGCTCTGCCCACTCACCAGCCGCCTACCAGAAGGGGCGGTCTGTGCTTTTGGTCAGTAATAGTGGGGTCGGAGCATTGTTCTCCATCCATGGTGGACTGGACAAGGCAGCCCTGACCACACTGTCCCTCCCACAGCACCTGCAGGGCGGCCCTTCCCTCTATTTCCCCTGCTGCTCTGCAGAGCCACCGTGGCAGGAGACGGCTGCGAGGGAGTAGTTCAGCTTTTCAGGTCACAAGGATTGTCAGCTCTGCCAATGTTGCTTGAAAGCAGCCAGACGCTATGTAAATGAACGGGCACAACTATGTTACTTTCCTACTGGCACTTAAGTTTTAATTTCATAGGTCACAAAATCCTCTTGTTTTCAGACATTTAAAAACCATTTTTAACCTCTGGGGACATACAAAACCAGGTGGCAGGTGGGGACATACAAAACCAGATGGCAGGCGGCTGGTGGCTCTGCTACACCTCCCTCAACCCAGCAAGGCTGGGATGGGTGGATCCTGTGTGCCCAAAGGACTCCCCTAAGCTACAGAGCAACTGTCTACCCTCCTCTGTGGTCAGTCCCTACCACTGACAGGTCTTGAGGTCCACCTTTGTCTCCAGCCTGCACAAAGTCTTGTACAGAATGGACATTTGCACTTATAAAATTACCCTTTTACATTTTCTTGATCTTATTTAGATCACCGTGAAAAAAGATTTTTCAAAAATAACCTCTACACTCAACATGGGGCTGGAACTCATGACCCGGACATCAAGATTTGCATGCTCCACTGATTGAGCCAGCCGGGTGTCCCTCTGGAAACTCTTGATGCCAGTGTATTTCCTTTCTTCCGAGTGTCTAACATGCCAGCCCCAAATGCAGCATTCATTCGTTTGACATAAATTTCCTAGGTTGAGTGCAAGCCACGCACACTGTGTAAACTCACCTGGGCTCTGCACCCCTACACCTTTGTGAAGCTTCCAGGAAGCTCGGTGGTTCCAATCCAATGTCATAATCAAAGCTTAACCTGATTGAGTAAAAAGTAATTTCAGGTCAAAATTATGGGTTTATTGCCTCCAAAAGAAAAATCCAAGGTATTTTAATATCTACTCTGAGACAGAGTTCTGGGTAGCCTTAGAAACATTCAGGGTTGTATTTACTGAAGCCCAAATTGGGAAATATAGTTTGAAAGTAGAACAGAATATCCAAAACCTTGCACTATCCTACAGGTGGCCCTCCTCCACCCCCTCTCTACAAAAGGGCCACCAGCTCACGTGACATGGGTTCCAGGGATCCCAAGCCCCAAGCATTTTAAGTGCTAAGGCAGCTTGATTTCACGAAGTCTTGCCAGGCAGGCCAGTATCACGCATCTCTTTTACATGGATGCAGCTGATTCCTCACCCTATACTTCTGCAGGGGAGGTGCTACACTGGAATGTAGGACTTTAGGGTTGTTTCTATTGAATTCTTGGTTGTATTGGGACATTTAAATGAACAAACCACACTAAGAGTTGAGAGGAAAAATAACTCCTCAAAGGTTGGAGGGCATGAAGTTTTCACCCAAGTTAACAAGGCAAGATCAGCAAATGTGAACTTGGCTCTTGAGTACAAGAGTAGCCAGAGCCAACCTACACACAAAAGGGCCACCTCTCTTCCAATGAACTTTATTTGGTCACACTGAAATCTGATTTCAATATAATTTTCAAATGTCACAAAAAATAGTCATTTTTCCCATTTAAAAATGTAAAAACCCTTCTTAGCTTTTAGGCCTTTTAAGAGGTAAACTTAAAAGGTTCATCAAATTTTTGAAGTTTATTTGAGCAAACATGGCCTGGAACCAGGCAGGACCACACTGAAACATCAGTTCTGTGCCGGCAGGAGACAAGGGAGGGGTGTTTACAGAGAAGACACAGGAGCAAAACTGGGAAACTGACTGGTTATGGCTTAAGTAGTTGCCTTATTTGGGAAAATTTAGTTGACTGTTTGTGATTAGGTGTTCCTAAGTCTCATTTTCTCAGATAGGAGTGCATTTACAGTAACTGACTCTGGCTTAGATTTTGGTCTGCTTGTGTAGTTACCAAGGCGTGAGAGCCACCCAGTCTAATGGCCTCATGCATATCTTCACAGGCTGCATTAACTCAGGCAGCAGACAGCATTTAGCCCATAAGCTATAATTTGCCAGCCCCTGATCTAGAACCATGTCAATCAAAGAGAGAATCCACGTGCTGAAGATTTAGATTGAATCCTCAGGCCCTTTGTGGCTGGCCTGTGGTTGCCGTTAAGAGGACAGAAAGCACCGAGCTCAGGCTGGAATCTGTAAGAGTTCATGTCACCTTCCACTCTTCTGTCCCATCATTACCCAGAAGTGGCAGAGAGAGGATTCCTTTCTGGGAATGGCACATTCAGTGGCCAAACTGCCTTCCTAAGGGGGGGCCCACAAAATCTCTGGTCCTCTTGCACTGACCCTTTTGGAGACACTTCTGGGTGGAGTAGGTCCAGCTGGAGAGGCAGTTACAGCTACTAAAATGGGCACAATGATTTCACAGCGTCCTGGCACCTGGGGTGGGACCACCTCCCAAAGGTGCAGGCACAGGCCAGGGGGACACTCTGCATCCCTAGAACTAGCACTGCGGCCTAAGAACACATCACACGTTGTGCCTGAGCAGCAGTGGGTGGCAGTTGGGCTGACCTGCTGTAGGGCTGAGATCCCCTGTCCACGTATTAGAAACACAAACACATGGACTTGACCATCCTGAACTCTGCTGTTCCTAATGCCAGAAAGTTGTGGGATCTCCCAATGCAAACACAGCCAGCCCATTTTTCACCTGATACAAATCCAGAACCTGCTGCTGGGCTATACCACACACGGCTATCGAGACTCTGTCTCAGGGACCTACCCACAGGCTTAACCATGCCAGGTGATGGTGACCCAAATCAAGTGTTGCAATAAATCCTGAAGTGACTGACCTGTGTCCCTTGGGTTACCTTTCTGTATGTGGGAGAAATGGGCCTCTCCATTGGGACAAGGGGGAAGAGTCTCTGGCCCAAATTTCACCCTTCTGATAACTGGCAATGATACCAAAGATCGGCAGGTCTTGAGTGAGTGGATGTGGGTAACAGCCAGTCTGAGTAAGACTTCTGGTTCCCTGGAACTTTTTTCACAATTGGTGGGTCCAGGACCCTGAGGGGAAGGCCACCAACAACACTGGTTAGCCCCACTCTGCTGGTGAGCAGTCTGTCTCCACCTCCACCAGCCTCCGGGAAAAGGCAACGGGCTCACTTGTAGCTTGCAGCCCCTCCCAGTTCTGGCAGTTTGTGTAGCAGTTCTGAGGAGTCCGGTAAGCAGCCTGGCCTCCAGATGCATCCGCTGGGCTCACGTGAGCTGTTTCTGCAGTGCTGAGGCCAAGTCTGCACTGGGTTCTGCTGGAGATGCTGGCTCGGGTCTCAGTGGGGCAGGGGCGGGGGGGAAGGAAGCTCTCCGACACAGTTCAATTCTTATGATCACCCTATAACAATGCTCAGATAAGCAGACTCTGGATTTCATGGAGGACAGTGACACCCCAGGGTCACAGACCAGGTCCCTGGGCGCAGGTCTATTCCTGGAGTGCCTGCACTGATTCAAGCTCCTGTCTGAAGAGGCTGGTGCCAGGCCATCTGGCTGCATCCCCGGGTTGCTCTGATGGGGACTGACTTGGAAGAAAAGGAGTCAGGTAAAGATAGCAGGAGAAAGGAGTTCTAGGCAGCTTCCTCTGGGCTTCTGCTAACACGGGCTAACACATCCTTCCTGCTGAAGCCAGTCCGAGGAACTGGTGCTAAGGGAAGACACTTAGGGCAACTTCTAAGCTACTCATCTGGCAGAGCTCATGGGCCTTTTCCCATGACTCTTCCTCATCCACAGGACCTGGGGTCTTCTGTGAACTCGAAAGTCTACACATGTGCACCCGGACTTGAGGGACACGAGCTGCACTGAGTGGGATAAGGTCACACATTCCAGCAAAGAAATATCCACTTTGTATGAATTTGGACATTTTCTTTCTTAAGGGAGCAATTCGGAATCTATCCCCACAATCTAAATTCTTGTCAGTATAAACGATCCCATATAATATACGTAAGGTTAAGGCTGTAGGTTTATTCACATTTATACAGGTTTATAAAGACAGGTGGTCTATCCCATGTGAATTTTCTGATGCTGAGTCAGCCGTGAGCTCCGATTAAAAGCTTTGCCACATTCGTTACATTTGTAAGGTTTCTCTCCAGTGTGAATTCTCTGATGAATAATTAGATGTGAGCGCCACCTGAATATTTTCTCACATTCATTACATTTATGCAGTTTCTTTACAGTGCTGACTTTTCTGCGGCTCACGTGGGTAGCAGCTTCCAGGGTATTCCCATATTCATGATACCACTGGGCACGAGTGTGGATCCTCTGGTGCTCAATAAGATAGGAACTCCGGCTGAAGGCTTTCCCACACTCACTACAGCCATAGGGCTTCACTCCTGCATGAATTATCTGGTGTTGGAAAAGGGTTGAGTTTTGACTGAAGGCTTTCCCACATTCAGTACACTTATAGGGTCTCTCCCCAGTGTGGACCCTTTGATGTATCGTGAGCTGTGTGCTCATACTGAAAGCTTTCCCACATTCGACACACTCGTAGGGCTTCTCTCCCTTATGGATTCTCTGATGGTAAATGAGACTTGAGCTCTGGCTGAAGGCTTTTCCACAGTCACTACATTCGTAGGGTTTCTCTCCGGTGTGAATTCTCTGATGCTGAATTAGGTGTGAGCCCTGGACAAAGCCTTTCCCACACTCATCACACTTAAATGGTTTTTCTCCAGTGTGAGTTCTCTGGTGGCGAATAAGCCGTGAGCTACAACCAAAGGCTTTTGCACACTTATTGCATTTGTAAGGTTTCTCTCCGGTGTGGGTTAGCTGATGCTGACTAAGGCGAGACACCCACCTGAAGGCCTTCCCACACTCATCACACTTAAATGGTTTCTCTGTAGCGTGGATTCTCTGATGTGGAACATGGCTGGGACTACCTGGGCTTCTAGGAAGCTGAAGTTTCTCTCCTGCATGCATCCGTTGGTGCTGAGCCAGGGTTGAGCTCTGGCTGAAGGCCTTACCACACTCCTGGCACTGGTAGGGCCTCTCTCCAGTGTGGGTCCTCTGGTGTCTGACCAGCTGAGACTGCTGGCTGAAGGCCTTCCCACACTCCCGACAGCCATAGGGCCTTTCTCCCGTGTGGACCCTCTGGTGGTGGATGAGGCTGGAGCTCTGACCAAAGGCCTTTCCACACTCCTCACACCTGTAGGGCTTCTCTCCAGTATGAATTCTTTGATGCTGAATAAGTTTTGAGCTCAGACGAAAGGCTTTTCCACACTCAATGCATTTGAATGGCTTCTCTCCAGTGTGGATTCTCTGATGCTGATTAAGCTGTGAGCACAACCTGAAGACTTTCCCACATTCCTCACATTCATACGGCTTCTCTCCATGGCAGTTACTTCGAGATTTCCCCTGTAAGCAATCAGGTAATTTTTTTTTACATTCTGGACATCTGTTAGTTTTCTTCGGTGTGTTAAATTCCTGATGCAGACCAATGTCTGAAGTAGATCTGAAACTCCTGCCACACATATCACAACTCTGGGATGTCCCTTCTGCAGCACCTCCCTTACTTTTGTCAGGGTGACAACCCAGTACGCCACTGCTTTCCAGCTTGCCACGTCCCTGGGCACCCTCCTTGGCGAAGGTCTTCTTGGGAGTCACAGTCCCAGTGTTCAAGCAGTTTTTCTGGAGGAGGGAACTTGGTTTACTCTCTGACCAGACCTCAGAATCAGAGGTGTCTCTAAAGCCAGAATTCTGAGGAAAACCTTGTGGGGAACTTCTGACCAAAGCCACACAGGGTTCCGATTTTAGAACATCCATGTCCTCACAGGCCTGCTCACTCGCAATCCCAACTGCAGAATCTGAAGTAAACAGGAAATAAAATGGTTCTTATCCCCCGTTCAGAGAAAGCACAAAAGACCAGGGGCAGGAGTGGGGGCTGCAGATCATCCCTGGGAACTGAGCTCCAGGACAGGCTACAACAAGGAAGAGTACACCCACACGGAAAAACACTACCAGAAGTCAGGCTTTGGACAGTTCTCAAAATTTAGCTTTGTTAATACTTTTACTTCATGCATTCAACTACCGTGTGCTCCTGTGTGGGGGATATGTCAGCAGAGGCCCACCCTGTGGGAAACCGGTATGAGTGAAAATCCATAAAGAAGCTTTGAGCTGGAGAGCCTGGCAAGTGTGGCAAGAGGGAGGATGAGCCGAAGGTGCCAGAGGCTCCTAGGTCCAGAAGAACTGGGATGAGGAGAGATAACGGGCAGGCTCCAACGAAGAGGAGGCTGGACGGCTGCTGTGGGGCACACCTGGGGTGAGCCTGAGGGAATGGGGTACTGAGCAGACCCCAGAGCTGAACTTGTTTTTTTCCAGCTGCCGCCAAGCCACCTTCTCTGATGCACATCTTACCACGTCCGTCCGTCACTAGTCAGCCCCTCAGCTCCCAGGGTGCCACACCCCGTGGCCTATACTGCCTTCTCATTCCTTGGGGTTCCAGACAGTCCACCTACCCAGTGGCCCCACGAGGCCTTCCTCACATCTGCCTTCCTTCAAGTGTCAGCCCCTCTCCTACTCTGCAGTCCCAGAGAGCACCCTTGCTAAAGTCAGACACCTCCCTGGTGTCTGTGATCACACGCAGGGTCCTAACTAACATCACAACCAACTTCACAACCAGTGTGGTAACCATCATTATAACCAGCCTGTTTCTACCCCAGTGAAATCCTCCAGGGACCCAGTTACAGGTTTCCTGGTGGCTCATAACATCAGTGCCCTCTCCAGCTTGGTGTTCAGTGACTCCTAGGGTGCGGAAGAGGCCGTCACACACTGAGCATCTTCTGTGCATAAAGAACACTTAGTCTCCATGACAATCCAGTGAGGTCAGTAGTAGGTCAGAGAAGGAACATGCGGTTCCTCAGTCACACAGCTAATTAGACAATCAGGAATGGACCCAGTTCTGTTCCCCCAACACATGCCCCTTCAACCTCTCTGTGCCCTTATGACACAGGGCATCTCCTGCCTGGCCCCTTTGGCACAATCACACAACCTTGGCAAACCTGCTCTTTCAACAGGGCAGGAGTGACCTTAGGGTGTTGGCTCACTCAGCCCTCTGCCCAGGCCTCCCTAGACTCTGCAAATGAGAAAGTGGACACGTACTGCTCTCCTCTACCTCCTGCTGGAAAGCAAAGGCCCCCATGGATGTCAAGGAAGAGCACAGTGGAGATGCCCATAGCGGTATCTCCACTGTAACCAAGTCTGTGAGGAGCCTCCTTACACACCAGGCTTCCCCTTGGGCTCAGCTAGCCATGATCCCTTCCCTCTTCGGGCCCATGTCACACTTGTACCCAGCACGGCCCATTTTTTCCTGTCCCTACTTACTGGTGACATCCTCTCTGCGCTCTCTGACAAAGACCCTCTCCTGACCAGCCCAGCCATGCTCCTCGGAGCCTTTCTTGACCAGGCCTCATCATAGGCCCGTAAGGACAAAAGACTAACGTCACTTCTTACAGCTCAAGGCTTCCTCTCTAGGATGACCCTAGCCCTCCTTAAGGTGTGTGCCTGAGAAAACTCAAGGCTGCTTATTCCAGCCATACATAAGGGACAGGTTGTCTCCCAACCTCTGTGGGAGGGCAGGATCCAACTTCCACAAGTAGAGGTCAGCAAACCCAGGTAGGTGTCAGAGGGTCCGCTCCCTCCCACCTTTGCAATCCATCACTTGCCTGGCTCTGGCTGAACCCTGCTCACCCCCTGCCCGTTCTGGTCACGTCTGAACAAATGGAAGCCAAGTTCGAGGACACTGGACTCCTTTCTCCATTGTAGTTAATTACTATGGATTATAAAAATCTATCACCATTTTAACTAGTGCCTAGCTTTGTTTATCCATGTATGACACTGACCACAGGACCCCTTGGGGACTCATAATTGAAGCCCAGAGTTCTCACCCTTCCCTAGAACTTGAAAGCCCTTCTACAAGCTCTGGATAATCTGAGAAGATACAAGCACATATTAGCACATATTAAAAAACAGAGCCTCATTCTGGAAGTGGTTTTCCCTGCTTTAGTGGCTCCAATTCAGAAGAAAAATATCCCGGGAGGAGCCAAGATGGTGGAACAGCATGGAAGTCTTTTTTCCGTCTCGCCTCCATGAAACGCAGTCAGATCAACACTAAACCATCCTATACACCTAGAAAACTGATTTGAGGATTAACACAACAATCTGCACAACCTGCACCACAGAACTCAGCAGGTACGTGGTGCAGAGAGGTGAACTGGGAGAGAGAGGAGCCTCGGAGGGCAGGGAGCTGTTTTTGCTTGCAGAGTGAGGAGGGAGATAGGGGGAGTACAGGAGAAGCACCCCCCCCCCCAAAGCAGCTGGAGAGAAAGTGGAAAAAAAGTGGAAACAGCTGCAGGGACTGAACTAAAAAGGGAGAATGGACGTGGTTTTCCCTGAGAGAACAGATGTGTGTCCCTGCAGGCTGACAGGCACTAAGATCTCTTGTGCTGGGGACAATGGCTGTGGTGGTGGGTCAGGGGTGTGGCTCTGCACCCTCCTGCAGCTCTGGGCCACTCCTCAGTTACCTGCTGCACCAGTCAGGCACAGATAACATCTCTGGGTGCTTACATTTTTCTGACGTTTTCATCTGTGAGGCCGTACTCCTGCCCTATGTCTCAGGCTCGTGAGCAGGTCTACATCTACTGTGGGGAGGTTTTCTTTGCTGCTGCCTCATCACCATAAAGACCATTTACTGCATATAAACCTATGGAACTACCCAATTCTGTCAGCTCCAGCTAGCTTTTCCGCCATGCTACCTTCTTTGAAATCTCTCCTCCACCTTGGAAATATTTAATAGAAGCTGGGTTTTAACTGGGCTAGCCTACAGCTTTACCTCTCTCCCAAGAAGGATCATAAGGGGGTCTAAGCAGGAAGAAGGGGCCTTCAATTACAGAGCCAAGGATGATGGAGGCTGGGGTCAAGGTTCCCAACACTCCTACCCATACCCTCATTCCTCAGGACATGAACTTGCTGACGCCTTGATTTTGACCATGTGGCTTCCAGAATTGTGAGACAATTAATCACTGTGGTTTTAAGCCTCAAGTTTGTGGTGCTTTGGCGCAGGAGCCCTAGGACCCAACACAGCCCTGAAGCATGATTCAAGAGGCTGAGGTCACCCAGGACCCCAAGCAGTTCTGGAGGGAGCTGCCGGCGGATGGGTGGCATCTATCTCAGGGATGACTGACGTTTGAGGCTGCTCAGAGCCAAGCTTAGTGCTTCCCTTGGATTGTTACCTTTGCACTTTGCTTAATAAGAACATCAGTAAAATTAGGAATTGAACACGTGCCTGAAAAGCAAACTCTGTTTTTGCTGTAACATGTAAGAGTTTCACATCCCTCTTTACTGTAGTTCAATCTCTCCCAATACAACCCCATGACTAAGCTATGATTCTGTCAACGGACCTACCTGTGGCCCCATCGTACTCCCAGGCAGCCCAGCACGCACTCTTGGCTGGTCCCTGGGGTCTGCCTTCAGCTTCTCACTCTCAACCCTTGCTGGGCATGGGTTCTCTGAACATCTCCTGACTCCTTTACCCAGAAGCCTCTCTGCCACAGGCCTAAGCCTCACCTGTAAGAGAGGTCCTTGCCACCTCTCTTCCCTCGACTCCCTTCAGGTCAAGGACCCATGGCTCCTGCCCCTGCTCCAACCGGGAGATCAGCTCAGGCTTGAAGACCAGGAATCCTGCTGTGGGAATGGCAGAGAAGGGGAGCATGTCAGCATGGCTGAGGGTACCTCCCAGGGCCAAGTGTTCTTGGTCTCCAGGGTAAAGAGGCAGGGGGCTGCCGGAGCACAGGCAGAGCCTCCAAAGGGAACATCAGGGGGTGAGGGTCTGGACACAGTGGCCCTTTCTGTCCAGATCTTTCCAGCTCCTGAGGTTGGACAGTGAGAGATGCGTGGACTCCCAGCCCATCCCCATCCACAGCAGGGCCAGGATCCTTAGGGGATCTATCACCAAAGAATCTGCAAAGAGCAGGCCAGCTCTAGCTTAGGGAGAAAGCAGCCAGGCACTGCCAGCACATCCCTCAGTAGAGATGGCCTGTCCCTCAGTTCATAGGGCAGGGACATTCCAGGAGACAGGAGTGGCCAAGAAGCAAGATAGAAACAACAAAAGTAAACCAACAAATGAACAGATTTTAATTCGGGTGGAGAAGGGCAAACAGAGAGGCCTTGCAGGGTAAAGGCCTCAGGTGCACACAGGACCCCATGCTCAGCAGGAAACACATGCTTTCTCCAAGTACATGCGGAATGTCCAAAGAAAACAACCTTAGGCCAGCTGTGAAGAGTCATGGTCCACAGGGCAATACCACACTCTGCCCCCAAACCAAAACATAATTGGATGTGAAAGTAATGACAACACGGAGCTCAAAACTATTAGCTACTTGGGGCGCCTGGGTGGCTCAGTCGGTTACGTGTTGTACTTCAGCTCAGGTCATGATCTCGCGGTTTGTGTGTTCGATTCCCCTGTGCTGGCGCCTGCTTCAGACTCTGTGTCTCCCTCTCTCTCTGTCCCTCCCTCACTCATGCTCTGTCTCTCTCTCAAAAATAAATAAACATTTAAAAAGACAAAACAACAACAAAAGTAATAAAAAGAAACATATTAGGTCAATTTTGCTCATGAACGGGGATGCAAAAATCTGAAATATAATACTACCTAGCTGAGTCCAAAATAGTACTGAAGTTTATATGTAAAACATAATTCAAGTAGAATTTACTCCAGAAATACAACAAAACACGTTAATAAAATTTACTAGAATAATAAGCTAAAAAAATAATACAAATATTTCAATTGATGCAGAAACAGAATTTGAACTTGTTTACGATTATGATTAGCCAATTTCTTTTGATGTTAGTTAAATGTATTCCCCTTTTTTTAAGTTTTTTTTTTTTTCACTTTTTAAGTAATCTCCACACCCAATGTGGGGCAATCCCAATCTTCACAATTCCAAGATGAAGGAGTTGCACACTCCACCAACCAAGCCAGCCAGGAGCCCCCAGAAGTATTCCTTTTAGATTTTTTCCTAATGTTTATTCATTTTTGAGAAAGAACACAAGTGAGGGAGGGGCAGAGAGAGAGGGAGACAGAGAATACAAGGTGTGAAGTTTGACACTTTGGGCTCAAACCCACGAACCATTGAGATCATGACCTGAGCTGAAGTTGCACACTCAATCGACTGAACCACCCAGGTGCCCCGGAGTATTCCCTTTAAAATGAGGAACAAAGGGTGCCTGGGTGGCTCAGCTGGTTGAGCGTCCAACTCTTGATTTCGGCTCAGGTCATGATCCCAGGGTTGTGGGCTCTAGCTCTGAGTAGGGCTCCTTGTTGAGTATGGAGCCTGCTTAAGATTCTCTCATTCTCTCTCTCTCTCTCTCTCTCTCTCTCTCTCTCTCTCTCTCTCTCTAAAAGAGTTAAGTGTCCGACTTAGGCTCAGGTCATGATCTCACGGTTCGTGGGTTCGAGCCCCGCATTGGGCTCTGTGCTGACAGCTCAGAGCCTGGAGCCTGCTTCAGATTCTGTGTCTCCCTCTCTCTCTGCCCCTTCCCCCCACCCACTTGGATTCTCTCTCTAAAATATAAGCATTAAAAAAAAATTTTAAGTTAACGAATACAAGAGAACAAGAAAAAGTATTTACAATGCACAAAACTCACCATGACACCTCCCAGGGTCAGCTGTTGACCCACAAAGACCCACGGCCCCCACATCCACAGCTTCTGGCAAGGGCCTGGCTAGGCGGGTGCTGACCAATGATGCAGGGGGAGGGGTCCCAACATGCAGCCTCACCTAGTCCAGCCACACTGCTGTGGTTCTCCAGCATTACTTCCTTGTAGAGGGCTCTCTGGCTAGGGTCCAGACACTGCCACTCCTCCCTCGAGAAGTGCACGGCCACATCACCGAACGTCACAGCCTCCTGAAAAGACATACACCAGCACCCCAGGGAAACCTGGGTGCCAGCCCCATTCTGGCTCCACCTCATGGTGTGTCTCCACCACATGTACCGCAGAGTTGGGCAAGACAATCACCAAACCCCTTTGGCTCTAAAATCGAGGGGAGTGGCAGTATGGAGGTAGGGGAAGGAGCCAGACCTACAAACTTCCCCCTACAAGGGCCTCAGACAGGCCCCAGTCTGGGCAGAAGATGGGCTTGCCTGAGATTGGGAATGTCTATAACTAGGGGCCAATGGAGGGTCTAGGCTGAGGCCCAGTGAGTGGGCAGGGTAGGTTCTTAGAGGAAAAGGTAGGGGCCCTCACAGGGCAAGTGAGGGAATGGAGGCAGTCAGGCTCCTACCATGAGGCTCGGTGGGTGGGCATCCATGTGTCCTGGGTGAGACCTGTTGGCAGTTATGAAAGGGTCAGAGGTCAGGGTACTGAAGGACCTCTAGTCCTGATTTCCCGGCTAATTGAGAGGGTACTGTGTTCTTTCTCCAATCCTTTACCTCTAACCACAGATGTTCATTAGCAAGGACAAAAGGTGGAACCAACATAGCCACAGCACTTAAGTATCTTCCCCCATTCCCCATCAAAGCTTCTATTTCAGAGTGTGTGGTGTGTGGGAATCACTCCACAGACACACAAGGGGTGGCTGCCACACATGATGAGTGCTAGACAAAGCAACAGGGATACAGCAGTGCACAATGCTGGAGAATTATGCCATCATGAAGCACAGTCTAAAGAGTTACCTACACAAACACAACATCACAACCATGACCATCCCCCAGTGCAAGAAAACTCTGAAAGCATTTAAACTAGGAAACTCTGGTTTAGTGTGATGAGTCACTTCCCGGAGGAGCTAACTAGGCCAAGGGGATGGAGGTAGGGAGGGCACTAAAGGCAGCTGGGAAGGCATGTGCAAAGGGACTGAAACAAGAAAGAATCGGCACAACGAGTCCGTGGAGCTGCTCACAAGCAGCAAGGGGAAGTGGTGGTGTGACCGAGGATGAGGCCAGAACAGTGGATTACACGAAGAAAAAGAGCGGATTCAGGAACGCCCCCCCCCCACTAATCTACATAAATTTGGCCCCATCCCCAGGCATTCCCCTAGGCAGTCTGAATGAGAAGTGGACTTCCTACGGGGAGCTTCTGGCTCAGAAAGTGGCTCGTGGGCGGAAGCTCCAGGCCGGAAGCTCCAGGCCGTGAGTACAGTGAAGCTGACCCAGGCAGTAATGAGCACTGTCGGGTGGGCCCCCACCTGCGACGGGTCAAGAGTGAAGCTAGAAGCGCTAGATCCCAGGTCCCCCGTAGAAAAGGACAGGCCCAGAGCGACAGCCAGAATTCAGAGAAAGCAAACACCCCACCCTACCCAAGACACAGCCCCCCCCCTTTTTTTTACCACTGTCCCTAGTTTCGGTTTTCCCCGCCAGTAAATGAGGGGAAGAGAGGACTCGAGAAGCTGTGGTTATGCAGAGAGGAGGATCAGGGATCCCCCTTGTGCAGGCCTACAACCTGTGGGAAGGCCGCGGGTAGATCCCGCGCCGGGCCAGCAATAATCGGCCAAACGCCACCTGGCTTCGCTAGCCAAGGTGGCCGCAGCTCGACCACCTCCCACGCCAGGCGCCCATGGCCTCCCCAAGCCACTCGCGACATCCGCGCTTCCCAGCGGGGAGGCGGGGGATCGCGGGGCCCGCAGTGCCAGAGGCGGGAGGACTCGGGGGTCGGCCAGCTGGCACTCCACCCGAGAGTGATGAGCACTCAAGGTGCCCGGACCCGAGTCCGCGCCCGACGCGCCCACTCACCCTCCCCGCGGGCCGCCCGAGGCTCGAGACGCGGGACAAAACCGGAAACGGGCCTCGGACCCACGCTCCCTCTTCTTCTCACGGACTTCCGGCCGTTCTGGGCGGCTCGGAGGCTCGGCCGTCTCGATGGTTCCCAGCCGCGCCGCCGGGGCGCAGAAGGGGCCGGGCTGGGGTCGAGGGAGGGGTGGGCCCGGCGTCTCACCGCCGGGGATGGTGGAGGACTTGCCGGCCAAAGAGGGGAGAGGATCCTGGCGAAGCCGGTGGAGAGCCTGGGGTGGCCCGGGCCCGGCCCCGCCTACCTCTTATCACCTCGGGGACGCTGGACCCCGCACGGGATCTGTGCTCCGGCTTTTCTACCGAAGGCGGCTCCCGCTGGGTAAGTTCCAGGCACCGGACAACGGAGACGCCCGGACCACGGGCGGAGTGGGCACGGGGGAGCGGCTAGCTGGGGAGGAGGGCAGAGGAGATGAGTGGAGACAGCAGGTATTGTCTGGGTGGTTGGGGCACGTGGTCCAGGCCGCGGGCACCGCTGAAGCTGGGCGGGCGGTGCAGGGCACCTACAGCGGAAGAATGCGCCCCGGCGGCGGGAAGGGCGGGGCAGAGAATGCGCAGAACTTTTTTTGGGGTAAGAGAAACTTAACACTCCACTTGTCGACGACCCAAATATCGGGGTCCCCGACAGCCGCGGTGAAATCTGGCGCAAACCCAGGGAAGTAAACGGGCGAGTCAGCACTCCACCCCGCCCCGACTCCGAGGGGAGGTCCTAGGGAAAACCGGGCCTTGCGGGGTTCTCGGCAGAGATCAGCTCCTTTCCTGAGCCTCTCGGTCCTAGCGCTCACACCCTGCAACACCGCCGCTCCGAACACAGTTTTACCAGTCCCACATCCTCTCTGGTTACACACAGGGAGCATCTGTGCAAATGATGAATAAACGAGTGAATGGAGAATAGGGAAGGATAGGGAACATGCCTGCTTCCCAGCCGCCCTCCAGGTCCAAATCCCCAACCAAGAGCTTCCAGAAAGAAACCGGGTGCGCTGAGTACACTTCTGGTCCCACCTAGTGGGAGCCTTCCAACTGGAGAGGCTTCACACAGCACAATCCAAAGCTGGGTGAGTCCTGGCCCCAGGTTAGCCTGCTCGAGGTAGGTATGTGGGCTCATGCCCAAGATGACACAAAGGGCAAGAAAGGGGAGGCAAAGCTGACAGGTGTGTCTGCAGACCGTTTAGGACAGAGCTATTGCAGCAGCATGAGAGTCTGGTCCAGAGCATCTCCTCACCCCACACCTGGGCAGTGCTGGGGGTGCAGATACGAAGGTGCTAAGGCCCTGAGGGTGCTGTCTGGGGGCAGGAGTGATGGGGATTTCTTCTATGCACTGCAGGCCATTCTAGGACCTCCATACCCCAGTCTCACAATCCTCACTCTGAATGGTCAGTGCCCCTTCTTTGAGCCAGCGGAGTGCTTTCTAGCTATTTCCAGCCTGGGAATAGGATTCTGCGTCATAAATGTAACTAGGGAAAAAGCCCACCTTAATCACTTACAAGAAGATGTGTTTCCAAGGACACTTTCTGTATCCTAGTAGGTAGCCCAGAGCAATAATGCTTTCCACAAACTGGAACAGAGCTCCTCCACAGGCCATCACCATCCTTGGGCATTCAGGAGTCTCATAATGTGCTACAATGTACCTAGGTCTTTTTTAATCAGGTATGGTAAGACATGCAGACTTGGAAATTATTGTTATGAAGGAAGACAATTATACTCAAGTCTCTAGAAGACAGGGCACGACATAAAGGGCCATACTGGGAAGCACCAGCATAGGTCAGGAGGCAGGAGAGACAGAGGGGACAGTGTGGCCCAGAGCCTTTATTGGGGTTTCTGCAGGAAGGAATGGGCAATGTGGGGCAGGTACACTAAGTAAAATTAGGATCAGATAGTTTGTATAATTTCAGCAAATTCCAGGGTATAAGGGTGGTTTCTAATTGTCTGATAAGTGGCTCTGGGATGAATTAGGGCAGGAGCAGCTTTGGCTGTGTGTGAGTTTGATGAAGGAGATAGTTGGCAGTGTGGGCTCTGGATTTGTTGGCTTGTATCAAAGCCTTGCTCTAAAGCGTTGTTTGCTATTTCTAGTGAATGCCTTTTAGATCTAGGCCTGCTTGGCTCAACAGCTGGTGGGAGGAACCAATAGACCCGAGGGCCCTGCACAGAAGAAATTTCCCTAATCCCCCTACCATGGAAATGTTACCTGAGGAAGTCAGGAGCTGGGAATCCTGAGACCAAAAAGGGAGCTGGGAAGTAGGTGCCAAGAGGGCCTGAGGAGGTTGGTGATAGGACCTGTGTCCAGCACAGAGAGACCTTGTCCCCACCCCTCCTGGGCTCTGCATCTGCACCAGGCTCTTCCTGAGGCCCCATCTCCTCCCTCTCCTGTCTGACTCCTTTTCTCCTACTCAGGCCCAAGTCCCTCAAAGGCAGAGCCTGTGATGTTTCCATCATGCATCTCTTCTGTGCTCAACAAGGACCACACGGTCAACAGAAACTTGTTTGAAAGACCGAGTAAACTGAGTCAGCAGAGGTGTTTTTTTTTTACTTTATTTTTCTTTAAAGGAACATAAAAACTGAAAACAGGATTTCCAGAAATTATATGGATTTCCTTCACTCAAAATGGAAGTTTAAGCTTAATTAAAATGGAACCAAAATATGGAAAAACATGGCTGAAGTGGTACTCAGAGATAGGCCTTTTACAAAATTCACTCTTCCAGATGTCACTGATACTTTTGGATTCTTTTTCAGAGGAAAGCTGCTTCCTGTTAGTGTCTGTTTGAATACTGCAATTTTAAAAAAGTCAGGGCTCACACCCTGATTTTTGATGTTGCTACTATCAAAACAACAAAAAACAAGTGTTGATAAGGATGTGGAGAAAGGGAACCCTCGTGCACTGCTGGTCGGGGTGTAGAAAGATGCATCCACTGTAGAAAACAGTACAGAGGTTCATCAAAAAAATAAACAATTACTTTATGACCCAGCAATTCTACTTCTGGGTGAATACACAAAAGAATTGAAAGCAGGGTCTGGAAGAGATGTTTGTATACCCACATTCATAGCAATATTAGTTACAATCGCCAAAAGGGGGAAGCAATGCAAGTGTCCATGACAGATGAATGGCTAAGGGAAATGTGGTCCATCCATCCAATAGAATAGTAAATATTACTCAGCCTTTTAAATGGAAAGATATCCTATTACATGCTACAACACTGATAAATTCAGAGGACGTTATACTCTGTGAAATAAGTAGTCAAAAAAGGACAAATACTGTTCGACTCCACTTAGATGAGGTTCTGAGAGTAGTCAGAAATCATAGGAACATAAAGTAGAATGGTAGTTACCAGGATCTGGGAGAAGAGAATGAAAAGAGTTCTCAAGATGGAGGGTTGTGATGGGTCCACCGTATGAATACACTTAATACACTTAAAAATGGCTGAGATGGCAAGATGTATATTTTACCACAGTTTTTAAAAATAATTGGAAAAAGGGGGCTGAAAATTGGCTTTGTGCTTTGAAAAAGGGCACCTCTTCAAGTATATTCTTAACTTACTTAGTGAGAAAACTACATTTTGCAAATACTTCAAGGATTTGCTAACAAGATCACCAGGTGATGCTTTTCCACAGGCTGGAGGCATAGGAAAACCTAAGCTTGCTTGCTTTCTTGCTTATTTATTTATTTAGTTTATTTATTTATTTTGAGAGGCAGGGAGAGAAAGAGAGCTGGGCAAGGGCAGCTTGGAGCCTGACACGGGGCTCAATCCCACAAACCAAGATCATGACCTGAGCTGAAATCAAGAGTCGGACACAACCAGCTGAGCCACCCAGGCACCCCAACCTAAGCTTTTAAAGACCTTTTAACTGATTACTCCAGACCTACCAGGACACTTAAAATCAATTGATTAGGTGCTTTAATCACATCTGCAAAATCACTTCACAGCAGCATTTGGCTTAGTGTCTAAGTATTAAGTAGGTGTGTGAGCTGCAAATGACCACCATTTCCAGCCTCTCAAGAATTCACCTGAAAAGGAAGTCGGGGGGCAGTGTAGCCCGGCGACTTGACACACTCAAAGTAATTTCAAACACTAGAATAATACTGTTTGTAAAAACACAGACATGCGTATGCTGAATATCTGAAATGTAAAGAAAAAAAGTCTGGAATGAACTACCCAGACATAACAGGTGTTTGGGAGTAAGGTGGGAATGTGGGACAAGGGAAGAGCAGGGGCTATTATTCTCTATTTTTATATTGAGACTTCATTGTTGTTTTACTGCAAATATGTAGTATTTCTGTAACTTAATCAAAGTAAAGAAAATGTTTTGTAAAATCCTGGGGTGGAGAAGGCCTTTCTAGTCATAACAGGACAGAAAGTTTTGGCCATAGGGAACATGTATTTTTTTTTTTATTAAAAACCTCATAACTCAAAGCAAATAAGGAACTGGCAGAAAATGTTTGTAACATATCACTTCCTTAGTTGTATGAAGCAGTTTCCGTCCCCTCTCTACCGTGCTCGCCCACCACCAAAAAACCTGCAGGTGGTAGCACGATTGAAGAGACAGACATTAAGGGAAAGGGACTCGCGCTCAGCACAGAGGCTTACAAACCTGATAAAAACAGATGCAAGAGCGTACAGGGAATTTACTCATGAAAAGGCCAGGAAAACAAGAGTGGCATTTTTTCATGATTAATCAAATGATTAAAAATGGTCCCTCCACAACTGTACCCCTGATGGGAAAAGTGCACCTCAGCCACAGGGAAGTCACATGGACACAAGCAAATGTGCACATGCCTGCTACGGAGCAAACAAATACTGTGAAGGTGTGGGGAAAGGACGAATGTGTGACAATAAGAGAACTGCTACATAAACATATGAGGAGGCAGATGCACAAGCAGCATCCAGTCAGCAGAGACAGGGTTCTAAGCAAAGTAAACCCCGATTTGTAAAATGAATATCCATACATGTGCATTAGAAAGAGGCTGGCGGGGGCGGGGGGTGGGCACTTGGGTGGCTCACTTGGTTAAGCATGTGACTTTGGCTCAGGTCATGGTCTCACAGTTCGTGAGTTCAAGCACCATGCCCAGCTGTGTGCTGACAGCTTGGAGCCTGGAGCCTGCTTCAGATTCTGTCTCCCTGTCTCTCTCAACAATAAACATACATTTAAAAAAAAAATGTTTCATTAGAAGAGGCTAAGGGGGTGCCTGTGTGGCTCAGTTGGTTAACCGTCCAAATCTTGATCTCGGCCCAGATCATGATCTCGCAATACGTGGGATCGAGCTTTGCTGAGAGCGCAGAACCTGCTTGGGATTCTCTCTCCTCTCTCTGTGCTTCCCCAACTCATGCTCTCTCTCTCTCTCTCTCTCTCTCTCTCTCTCTTAAGATAAATAAGCATTAAAATAAAAAAAAATTAAAAAAGAGGTTAGAAAACACACCAAACATCACAATAGTGATCTCTGAAGAGTGAGACAAAGGGCAATTTTTTACATTTCTAAGTTTTTGCTTTTCCCAAATGTCCTACAATAAATTTATATTTGGGGGGAAATGACTTAAAAATTACACATTCACTGGTTAAATCTTCAGCTCTGCTTGGGGCTGGTGGCTTCCTTTCTGGAGCACCTTTTATAGGATGCCACAGAAGCCCCTCAATGTTCTCAGGGTTCCTGGGGTGGGAGAGCTGATGGCCTCCCTCACCAACGGGCACCTGGGAAGCTTCTCCCCAGTGAACACCTTCTGTTGACAGGCCTGGTGAGGGATCACATTCAGCCTGGCTAGGGCTCCCGAGGCACTGCCTGGGAGCCTGCAGACCCCACTCCCGAGTCCTGCTTCAGCCACTACCCCTCCAGCTTTGCCCTGGCTTGTCAACAAACCCATGGTCCACCTGAGAATTCCAAGCATCCCCATGCCAGGTGCTGTGTGGATTCTAGTCCTATGCCCCTCCTCCTCCCACTAGGTGGCTGGGTCCCCTGCAAACAGTTTGATCTTGGTCAATCCTAATAACAAATGAACATCCAAAAAAAAAAAAAAAAAAAAAAGCCAACAGATTCCCCCCTCCCCCCAATAACAAGTCAGTATTTGGAAAACAGAGGAGTGGAAAGAAACAAACCCACCCACAATCCCCATTTGATGTATGGGAGCCTGCGTGTGCCTCCAGGCACAGACTTGGATGGTTTAGAAATGCTGCTCTCCTGTGGGCATCTGGGCTCAGTAGTCGTGGGGGGACCCACTCTGGCTCAGCCTTCCTCACCGCCCCTCCCTCCGGCTGCTTGACCAAAGCCTGGGCCCTGTCGCTTCTCCATCCAAGGCAGATGCCCTGCTCTACAGCCAAGCAGGGAGGACAGACGGCGTTCTGCCTTGGGGCCCCTCTTGGCTGGGTTCACCGCCTTTTATCAACTCAACAGGGAGCCCAGTGGGGCACCCATCTGTCCCCCCCCCGCCCCCAGTCCCGGAACATTCGGGTCCGTGGACTTTCTGGTGTTGGATGAGGGCTGACAGCCGGCTGCAGGCCCTGCCGCAGGCCCGGCACCTGTAGGGCCTCTCACCGCTGTGGAGCCGGTAGTGCTCATCCTGCGGAAAGCCTTGCCACACTCGGTGCAGGCCAAGGGCTTCTCCTTGGTGTGGGTTTTCTGGTGCAGAGTGAGGGTGGACTTCCGGCTGAAGGCTTTGCCGCATTCCCTGCACTCGAATGGCTTCTCGCCCGTGTGCAGCCTCTGGTGCAGAAGCAGCAAGGAGTTGTGTGTGAAGGGCTTCCGGCACGCGGGGCACGCGAACAGCCTGTCGCCCGAGGCGGTCTTCTGTGCGGGGCTGAGCGGGGGGTTCTGGCCCCCGCCGTCCTCTCGGGGGCTGTCGCTGGCATGCAGCCTGTGGTGTCTGAGGAGCGAGGACCCGCGGAGGAAGCGCTGTCCGCAGTGCAGGCGCGCCTACGGCCTCTCCCCGCTGTGGATGCGGCCGTGCTCGTTGAGGGTGAACCTGCGGCCGAAGGCCCTCCCGCACTCGCCGCGCTGGTAGGGCTTCTCCGTGTGGATCAGCTGGTGTCTCAGGAGGATGGAGCTCTGCTTGAAGGCCTTGCCACACTCTGTGCACTGGTAGGGCTTGGCCCGTGTGGATGACCTGGTGCCTGAGCAGCAGCGAGTTGTACTTGAACGCCTTGCCGCAAGCACACCTGTACACTCTCTCCCCAACAGCCTCTGCAGGGCCCGAGCCTGGCTGGTTTTCCTCCAGGGCCCCCGGGGATGTGCCAAGTTCCCCACCAGAGCTGCCTGCCTGGGGGTCGAGGGGTCGTTTATCTGACCCATCCTTAGGACGGCCATCCTTCTCCTCAGGGAGGTGCCCCCAGACTGTGCCCAATAGTCCTAACTGCTTAGAGGACACTCTCCTCCGAGAAGACTCCTTGACCCCAGCCTCCATCCTAGAATCTGGAAGAATGAACAGAAAATGGAAAGGTGACCTCACCTCTATATTCACAAAAGGAACTCTGATTTGAAGACAGAATCCTTATGTCAAAGAAGTAGGGAGGTTTGGGAATTTCTTGCAAGAAAGAAACTGTAAATCGGGGTTTGTATAAGAAGACCCAAAGGAAGGTTAATAAGGGTTTAAGCACTGTGGGAGGTTAGCTCAGGAGGGGAACTTATGACCAGGGAGGGGCATCAGGAGGAGAGGGGAGGATACAGCTTGGCTCAAAGTACTGGGGCAGAGGTGGGGGGTGGGTAGCAGTCTTGATGCAGGAGTAGGGCCTGCAGTGTGTGGCGTACTGCTATCCTTTGCTCCCCTCTTCCTCTGGGCACTCACCCACAGTTCATCCACTCAGCAGACATGTCAGGGTCCTGCCCATGCAGGCCCCATGGACTGCAGGCCACCTCTCCTCCCTTTCTGCAGCCTCTGCAGTCCCAAGCTCAGGCCTTGACATGTGAGCCACAGGATGCTGGGACAATCAAAGCAGCTCAAGGGTCTTCCCTGCTGGGTCCTCCTCACACACCCTCCCCCACAGATCTGGCCCGACACCTCAAAGCACCAGGAAGGATATTCATGCACTTGGGTTTCTTGTACAAGTTAGTCTTGGGTGACCTTGGATGACAAGCAAGGCATTTAGTAGGAAATTTGGCCATGCTGTGAGGAGCTAAATGTACAGCTTTCCAAGCACCAGGGAGCTACAAGGAGCTGTGTGAAGGCCAGGCCTTGCTGTACCTTGCACTCACCTGGGCACAGGTTGGTCATGGTCCCTGGCTCCTCAGCCAACTGCAGAATCAAAGCCCCTGGCTCCTCCCCTTGCTCCAAGAGGGAGATCAGCGCTGGTTTGGCAACAAGAAAGCCGTCATGCAGGGAGGAGAGCAGCACATGTCAGGGAGCAAAAGGAAGGAAGGATGTCTGGCTGCCCAGCTGGAGGCCTCAGAGGACACACGCTTGGAGGGGGTGGGGAATACCTACTTTCCCAGGAGCAGGGCAGTTGGGTGGCCATGGAGAGATGAGAGGGGACCCCTCCAACTTCCCCTCCAAACATGTGAGACTTTGAATTTGGAAAGGAACCAACTCCCCCAGGAGGCCGGTAGAAGAAGCAGGGTTGTGTCTGAGCCCAGCCCCAGGATGGACAGGGAAGCCTCACCCAGTGAGGCCACGTGCCCGTAGTTCTCCAGCATCACGTCCCTGTACAGCGTCCTCTGGTCAGGGGCCAGGCAACTCCACTCTATTCTTGTGAAGTAAACGGCCACATCCTCAAACACAACGGCTTCCTGCAACCACAAACCCTGCTGTCTGGGGCTATCTGGGCAGGAGATGCGGAGACCACGTCAGGGATATTCAGGGCACCTGTTCAGCTCTGGAAGTCAAGCCTTCTGTATTGTCACTGCTGCATTCCCAAGGCCTGGCACGGGGCAGGGGGAAGGGGACACCTCAACATTTCCCAAGTGAAAGGAAAAGTGGAACATTTTGCTAAAGCCAAAGGAGAAGTGAGGGTCTGAACCTTGGCCTGGGTAGAGTCAACCTTGAGATGCTGGTGGCCGAGCCTCCACACTGGTGGGGAGAGTTCCTATCTTGTTCTCTGGTTCTTTGCTCTTAGTAGAGAAGCCAAAGGCTGTGTGCACCAAGAAGGTCTGACCATTCACACCAGATAGAGGCAGGTGCTGGGGAGGGACAGGGATTCTGACCTTGCTGGCTGATCCTGGAAGCTCAGGGGCTGCAGTAGACCGTGGGCAGCCTACTTCTGCCCAAAGCCTCAGGACGGAGTTGACAGAGTCATTGTGAGTCTTCAAAGGGAGAAGGCTGACCCTTGGCTTACAGAATCCATCCCTGTGATCCACCTGCAGGAGTGGGAGCTACATGGGTGGGCCTGGGGCCCCCTGGGAAGGTCTTCAGGGCTGAAAAGCTGAGGATGGGGATGAAGGCAGCCAAAAGGCTCAAAGGGGACACTCACCTGGAGTCTGGGCATCGCCAGTGGCACCACCATTCCAAGGTCCCCTTCAGGGGAAAGGCAGGCGCTGGGAACAGTGAGTGTTAAGTAGAAAGAGCCCAGGCCTAAGGCCCATCCACCCCTGTCCCTGTCTCCCAGAAGGACCACCCAGATACAGAAGAGACAGGAAAGCATAAGACATGGGGCAAGAACATCCCGGGCAGCCCAGACGACCCCTCACATCCCAAAAAGCAGCAACCTGAGACCTGCTCACCCAGAAGACTCCACCTCTCACTCCCGATTTTCCCAGGGATGTCTTTTGGGATCATCCTACTTAAAATGCTACCCCTGGGATGTCTGGGTGTCTCGGTTGGGTAAGAGTATGACTCTTCATTTTGGTTCAGGTCATGAGCTCACAGTTCGTGAGCTCAAGCCGCGCATCAGGCTCCGTGCTGACAGAATGGAGCCTGCTTGGGATTCTCTCTTCCTCTTCCTCTCTCTCTGCCCTTCCCCCACATGTATGTGTGCTCTCTCTCAAAACAAATAAACTTAAAAAAAAATAAATAAAATGCTACCCCCACCCCAGAATTCCTTCCCTATCTTCATTCCCTGTTTCATTTTCGTCCATAACACCTGTTTTCTGACATAATGCAGTCAACTTACTTGCTTCTTATCCACCTTTCCCCATGAGATGAGGCCTGCAGTCTGGTTATTCATGATGCACCCCCAGGGCCTGGGGGAGGGCCTACACACAGCATGTGCTCAGCAAGGATTTGTGGAATGAATGAGTGGGACCATGACAGTGGGTGATTCTGCAACCAGTAAAACCATGTTGTGGAACACCAGAAAACGTTCTTACTACATTACTACATGAAATAAGCAGACTATAAACAAAAAAAATAAATCTGGCAGCACATTAACCTTAGTTTCTTTCAAAGTAGTTCTTATTTTCCTTCTCATTTTTCTGAATTCTCTAAGACTTATTGCTTATTTTCAAATACGTGTTGCAGTTGGGGAAAATTATTTAAAAACCAATAAATACAATCCTGCTCTGGCTAGGTGTTCAGAATAGACCCTGGTCTCTGTGTCCCTTCTTCAATGGACACTTGAGCTCCTGTGTTTGGGTGGAGGTATCTAGGATACCCTTTTCTGTGGGGCTTGAGCCTCCTAAGTAGCTGCCACTTTGTAAAGTGATTCCCTTTTAGGCAACAGTTAGCAGAAATCCTGCAATTATGATGCTGTGAGGTGACATCTGGCAGGAAAGCCCTTTTAACATGTGAGAGTATAATAGGCTACAGAGGATGATCTGAGAGGCTTGGTGGGTCATCTGTGCCAGGACAGCACAAATGGCAAATGCAAAGAGCAGAGTCATATCACTACTAGACACCGCACTGGCAGTCTGTCCAGGGCAGTCTGCGTGGACCATTGCTGCTCCCCCTGTAGACCGAGCTACTGTCCTCCTCACCCCCACAAGACAACCAGAGCATCTTATGAGGATGAGCATCTCAGGAGAAGACCTGGCTCTCAACTCAACTTATACCACTCTCCACAGTTAGGAGGGGAAATTACCATGCTGGTCTGTTTGCTTATTTCTGGGGAATGCATGTCCTCAGGGAGGGGCCACCTGGTTAGAGGGAAAAAGACCTAATTTTAGTCCTACCTTTGGAACGAGGGAGTAAGTCTTTAATGTGAGAAGAACAGTGCTGAGTTGAAAAACGTGGAGCAAGAGATATAATGATAACAAAACAGATCAGGTTCCTGCTCAGTGTCCTGAGAGAGAAAATATCAAGCAGAAGGGGAGTGCTAAGTTGGATGGGGGATCAGGGAGGGCTTCTTGGGGGGGGGGGAGATTACATTTAATTGGGGCCTGGAGGACCAGCAGGAGTCATTCTTTCCCTCCAATTTAGAATAAAACCTCTGTTCCTCAGGGGACTGGGGCACCTTGCTCCTCTCCCTCACTTACCTCCCTCACTTACCTCCTTGTGTACTACACTGCAGCCAAGCTAGCATTCTCTGTTACTCAAACTAGCCAGGGTCATTCTGGTGCACTTTCCTTTGCCTACAAGGGATTAACAAGGATTGTCAGCTACCGGGTTTCAGTTCAAATGTTAACTTCTTGGAGAGACCTTCACTGCCCACCTACAGCCACCCCTAACTCCTTATCTCTCACAAACCTATCCTCTTGGCTCATTTTCTTCATAGCCCTTAAAATGATCAAAAACTATTTTCTTAGAGCACCTGGGTGGCTCAGTTGGTTAAGCATCGACTCGATTTCCGCTCAGGTCAAATTCTTATGGAGGTGGGATGGAGCGCAGCTGGGCATGGAGCTTGCTTAATTAAGATTCTTTCTGCTCCTCCCCATCTCGATTGAGCTCTCTCTCAAAATAAACAACTTTCTTAATTGTTTGTTGCCTCTATTGCATTAATGCCTCATTTCTATTTCAAATACATGCCCCATGAAGCCAGGGATGTTGCACCTTCACTGCAGTATCCCCAGCACTAGAAGGATCCTCAGGAAAAGGTAAGTAATTCGAATGGCTGTCGTCCCAATGAATGGGCGAGGGCGGGGGGGGGGGGGTAGGGAAGAACCGCACAGGGTAAAAGCGTGACAGCGAAGGGGCTGACAATTGGCTGGAAAACGAGAGTGCAAGGGAGAGGCAGTGCATGGGATGGCCAGCCGGCACCAGCGGCTCACGAGCCGGCGCGCTCAGGCAACTGCAGGCGTGCGGCCGATGGGGCTGCAACCCGGACAGAACTTGTCCTCCCAGGTCTCCCACCCCTGCAGCCTCAGGTCTGCGCAGTCACCCAGGCTCTGGGGAGGCAAGGCTGGGGCCCGGCCCGCACTCTTGCCGTGCCAGCCGGAGGGAACGGGACCCCGGACCCTCCCTAAGGCCCAGAACCGAAGGAAAAGCGAGGGGGCCGCGCCGGCTGCAGTTCAGCGCCCTCGCGGTGCTCAGCGCGGCCTCTGTGCGGACCACAGCCTCGGCCAGGCGGGGATCGGAGAACAGCGCTCACCGTACTCCAGTCCCCGCCCCGCGGCCGAGGCCTACTCGCCCCGGGCCGCTACTCCGGACCGCGCGCGGAGGGCGCCGGGGGCAGTCGGCCGGGTTCCGGCCCGCGCCCCGGAAACGGGCCCCAGCGCCGCTCTCGGAGGCTCCGAGGACCACGCTGCTCGGTGGGCGCCCTCTGGCTCCTGCGGTGCGAGGCTGGTGACGGGGAGGGCCGCTGAGGTCGGGGCGCTTTTCTGGACCGGATCCCGCGTGAACCCTCAAGTCAGAGGGGCCAGCCCGCTGCGGGAGTCGGGGGTCCGGACGCAGGGTCCCCAAGCCTGAGAGCAGACGCGACCACGCGAGACCTCGAGAAAGGCCAATGGAAAAGTCGAGCATCATTCCAGGCAACCGGGTTCTGAGGCAGCGCAGTCTCCCTTTTAACTTTTTATTTTTACACAATTATAAAATCAAGCAAGTTGCAAAGGCAGTTCAGAGAGGTCCTGTGTACCCTTCACCTTCTCCCCCTACAGTCTGAAAAAGCTTCTCTACGATTGTGTCTTTCAAATTTTTGTGACACAGTAAAAAAATGCTTTACAATGTGACCCAGCACACGCACAAATCTGTGCTTAGGAATAAATGCTTACATATATAGTAATTAAAAAAGAATTTAAACATGCGATGAAATCTCATGTTTTTCTTTACATGTTTTCTTATTTAAAAAAAAAAGGGCAAAAGCAGAGACCAACTTTTTGAAGAGGGACACAATAGTCAAAATCTAGGAGGCAGCAAAGGAGGCATCTATATTTTTAATATTGGGGGGGGGGAGCTCCTGGGTGGCTCAGTCGGTTAAGCCTATGACTTCAGCTCAGGTCATGATCTCACGGTTGGTGAGATCGAGCCCCATGTGGGGCTCTTTGCTGAGCGCTCAGATCCTGGAGCTGCTTAGGATTCTGTGTCCGTCCGTGTGTGTGTGTGTGTGTGTGTGTGTGTGTCCCCCTTCCCTGGTCATGCTGTCTCTCTCTCAAAAATAAAAATAGGGGCACCTGGGTGACACAGTGGTTGTGTCTGACTTTAGCCCAGGTCATGATCTCATGGCTCATGAGTTCGAACCCCATGTTGGGCTTTGTGCTGACAGTTCAGAGCCTGGAGCCTACTTCAGATTCTGTGTCTCCCTCTCTCCCTGCCCCTCTCCCGCTCATGCTCTCTCAAAAATAAATAAATGTTTAAAATTTTTTTAATTAAACATTTAAAAAATAAAAAATAATTTTTTAAATGTTTATTTTTCATTTTTGAGAGACAGAGTGCGAGTGGGGGAGGATCAGAGAGAGAGTGGGGAGACAGAATCGGAAGCAGGCTCCAGGCTCTGAGCTGTCAGCACAGAGCCCGATGTGGGGCTGGAACTCATGAACCGCAGATCATGTCCTGAGCAGAAATCTACTGCTTAACCAACTGACCCACCCAGGGGCCCCAGGAGGCATCTATATTGCAAGCAATTGGCATCATACAAGCTACAGTATCTGAAAATAGGATATTAAATTTAGTTATGGTTAAATAGTTTAAACAAATATGCTTGGAAACTAAATAGCAACCTGCAGAATAACTCACGGGAGGAAAAGAAAATCATACTTGGAACTGAAAGAAAATGAAAACACTTTGCAGGATACTCACAAAGAAATTTACATATATATACAGGCATACCTTGGAGATATTGCAAGTTTGGTTCCAGACCACTGCAATAAAGTGAATAATGGTAATAACACAAATCAAATGAATTTCTTGGTTTTCCAGTGCATATAAAAGTTATGTTTATGCAGTAGTCTATTAAGTGTGCAAGAGCATTATGTCTAAAAAAGCAACATACATACTTTAATTTTAAAATATTTTAGTGCTAGGGGTGCCTGGGTGGCCTAGTAGGTTGAATGTCTGACTCTTGATCTCATGGTTTGTGAGTTGGAGCCCCACATCAGGCTCCGTGCTGACAAGGCAGAAACCGCTTGGGATTCTTTCTCTCCCCTTCTCTCTGCTCCTCCCCTGCTCAAGCTTGCACTCTCCCTCTCAAAATAAATAACTTTAAAAATAAAAAAAATTGCTAAAAAAATGCTAACCATCATCTGACCTTTTGGCAAGTCCTATCACTGATCAATATAACAAATAATAATGAAAAAGTTTAAAGTATTTCAAGAATTACCAAAATGTGACAAAGACACAAGTGAGCAAATGGTGTTGGAAAAAGGGCACCAACAGACTTGCTCAATTCAGGGTTGCCACAGACCTTTACTTTGTAAAAACAAACAAACAAACAAAAACCAAAAACAAAAAAAACACAGTATCTGCAAAACACAGTAAAAGGAGGTATGCCTGTTTACATATACTTATAATCTTTCAGCACATATATTCAGATAGTAAAAGCATGCATGAAAGACCTGATTCTTCTTTTTTTCACTTAAATTTTGTTTGATTTGTTTCAACATGTATATTTTCCTTCATTTTTGTTTTGCTTTGGATATTTATATATATGAATTATCCTTTACTTCAATTTTACCCCAGATATTAACTGGGCTCCCCTTTTCTACTTGGAGATACAAAGTTGGACCCCACCTCTTCCACAGCTTTTGGAGGTCTAAAACCATCCCAAGAATTTTTACCAGTTTTCATGCACACTTTTAAAAAATACAATATTTTTTAAAGTAGAATGCATAGAAAGGAATTACAAATACCTTCAGCACACTGCCTGATGAATTTTCACACCCTGAAAACCCTGTGAAGCTAGCACCCATGTCAACAAGCTGATTTTGTCTGGGGACCTCAAAGCCTCCTAGGGCTCTCTTCTGGTTGCTCTCAAAACACCTCTCCTATGGTGCCTAAGTGCGTCCACTCTGACTTCTTTAGCCCTGATGACTTTTGTAGGTGTACTTTATGTGTTTTGTATATATTCACTCAACTGTCACAATAACCCTGTGAAAGACAGTATTATTGTTCCTATATGAAAGAATAGTGTTCCCCTATGAAAGAATAGAAAGTAGTGTTGTTATTTGTCTGAAGGCAGTTGATGGGGTGGGGAGCCAAGTGGAACAAGACAGAAGAGTCATGGTCATGCATGTTTATACCAAATTATTCTTGTGTGTACATGACAAAAATATTTTAAAAACAACTTTAAAAGAAAATAAAGAACTTCTAAGAATAAAGTTTGAAATGCTGGGAAGAGGTGACCTTGGATGGCACAAGAAGGGGGGAAGGGTGCCTGGCTCACCAGCATGAGCAAAGGTACCTTGTGGGGAGGACCCCATCTGGCAGTAGAGGCAGATGGGCCTCTCTTGAAAGCTTGAGACACCCATGCCCAGTGTGGCTGTCCCTAGAGAGACCCCCATCATCAGGTGACCCAGATTTGTGGAGTCCCTGCTGTGTGCCGGGCTTGGTGGCCTCTCACATGGAGATTGACATTCAGGCTAGTGAGATGGAACCAAGTCAGAGGTCTCTGGACTTTGAAGGGAGAGGACACCAGCCGGGATCCCCATCTCTGCAAGGACAGATGCACTGAGCATGAGGCAGGGGCACAATAAACATCAGGCAAGTGTCCCCACCTCGGAAAGCCCCAGAACTGGCTGCTCTCCCTTAAGTACATGCTTGCCATCTCCAGGGAGGCCTTCAGGAGGAAGCATCCAATCAGGCGAGCCCCCCCCCCCAGAACAGCACTTTTCGAGGCTTCCCTGAGCCCAGAAACCCAATGGGGGCTCACAGCTGCCAGACATCCCCTGGAAATCTTGGGCTGGCATTACTGCCCATCTGCCTATGGCAAGGCTCTGAACATACGCCCTGCAGTAGACCTGGTTAGCCCCCTTCTGGCTGCATCGAGCTCCAGGGCAAAGAGAAAGTGGGGGGCCCTCCCCACCATATCTCATCCGAGAGACCTATGTGACCTTCTTAGGTACCCCATAGCCTGAGTGTCCAAGTACTGTCCCTAACTCCCTGTGCCTTTCTGGTCCTCTGAGCCTATTCTGGGCTGATCTCAAAACCCCTCACTCTGCCCAAGGAGGCCCTGGTGGCCCTTGATGAAGTTTTTTTGGGTGATAATGGGGTTCATGGGGCCAGGAGCCGACAGCCAAGAAAGAATTCTTGAAATGTCTTTGGTGGAAAAAGGTGATTTTATTAAAGCACGGGGACAGGACCTGTGGGCAGAAATGGCTCATAAGGAGAGACTAGTTATATACTATGGAGCTGGGGGAGGTAAAGTCCAGGGGACATTCCCAATGAGATCGTCATATGCTAAAGAAGACTCAGGATACTGGGGGCCTAGCTATTGTCAAACTAAGGTTGTTTTTTTCTTCTAGCAAAGCATTAGCATTAAGACAGTAGGGAGCTCATGGAGAAACATTTCACTATGCCTGCCTCAAGTATTTGCCAATGGGCTGCAGCTAATAAGGAAATTTAATTTTATCTGCCATTTCCTTCTGCCGTTGTTTCCCACATCACCCCTCAGCCCTGGCCCTGCCAGGGCTGTGCTGCCTCCTGAGCCCCCATCCCTGCCAACCCATCTGTTGCCTCTTTTGGGGCCTCACCAGTCCCCTCTGCTTCAGCATACGGCCATATGGCCCCCCTTTCTCCCTTCTTCTTACATTCTTGCCACCACCCCTCCAAGGCCCACCTGACTGCACTGGTGAAAGCAAACACCCTACTGCAAAGTCCTGAGTGCAAGCTTCTATCCATTGGGACCCCTGCCCTCACTTCCCTTAACTTGCTATCTCTCCGTCTACTGGTCTCACCTGCACACCCACAGCCCTTGTCAAGAATCTCTTCCAGGACCTGAACGTGGACAGTCTCACTCAGACAGGGGTCCCACCCAGACAGGGGTCCCACCCCTCAGGTCTTAACTCCAGGCACCCTTTCCTGAAGGCTCCTCCCACTCCTCAGGGGGAAGCCCTCACTCAGCAGCATTGGTAGGCTGGGGCTCCCTGCCGTGGTGGGCTTGACCTTTATCTCTAGCTCACGCTCCCAGGGTCCCCCACCAGCAGTTCCCTTTCTCAGCTCCAACCTCACCCACCCCTCCCCATAGGGTTCTGAACAGGGTCATCGTGTTCCCTCACCTCTGGGTCACTTATCCATTCCTCCTTTCCTTATCCTCTCAGCGGTAAGTGACATGGTTCACCCTCTTCTTCTCCCCCTTCCCACGCCCCCAGATTTGCCCTCTCCATTTCCTAGCCTCGCTTCCCTCCCTCCATCTGCCTGGGAGGGAGTGATGTAGGGGGCAGGAGGGCGACACTCCTCGGGGGTCCCACCATCCCAACAGAGACTCCCGCACCTCTACAGTCGCCCAGTCTCTCCGTGGCAACCTCCTCGACCTCCCGACAACCATGCCCTGCCCTGGTCGTCCAAGCAAAGACCAGGATGCCCCTGTCTCTCTCCTCAGTGCCCACATCCAGGCACGGCCACTCTGATCTTTCCGAAAGCCTATCAGTTGCACAGAGTCGCAGCGTCCCCGGAGCGGCCGCACTGAAGGTGGTTGAACATTTGCTATCTTTCGAGCAGAGCCCCGTCTTCTGCAAACCACCACGTTCCCCCAAACGGTCCACCCATTTTAAAAGGGGCCCCACAACCCTACAAGAAAGGGCCTCACCCTAGAAAGGGGTCCTTGCCCTACTAAGGAGCCAATAACCTCAGGTCAAGAGAGAAGCCCTGCGACTCCGCGCCCGGAGTAAGTCGCTCTATCCCGGGCCGCGTAAACCTGGAAAGTCACCCAATCTCTTAGTGGATCTCTCAGCCGCTCAGTGGGCTCGCCCCCCGGGAGACTTCTTTGATGTCCGGACTTCCTTCCAGCCTCCTCCCGGGCCCCGCCCACAAGGACCCCACTGCAGCAGGTCGGGTCATCTGCCTATCTCAGGACTCCTGGGCTCCGCGGGACCTGCCACCCCAATGCGCCTGCGCAGAGGGCCGCGGGCACCCGTGGGATGACTACAAATCCCGGCGTGCACTGGGCTCACGGCCGTGCCGGAAAGTCAAAGAGTTCTCGGCCCCGCCCCGGAAGATAAGGCGGCTCTCCTCCGTCGTGTCTCCTCTTCCGGCCGCGCTGGGCAGCAGGTAGGTTGTGTTTGTGGCGTGTCGGCTCTGGTATCATCCGCCGTCATCCGCTGCATTGGGGCCCAGTAGGGACCCCGGCGGAATTCCTGAGAAAGAGCTGGGGCGCATGGTCAGGGATGGGGGTGGGAAAGGGTCGGGACCCGGAGGGAGGATCCTGGGGAGCTACGATCCTGAAGCTGGGGTGGCGGGGGTACCTGGGCCGCTCGGGCGCTGACCGTAAGCCGCCTCCAGACTGCCGCCATGGGCCGCGTCATCCGTGGGCAGAGAAAGGGTGCCGGCTCGGTGTTCCGCGCCCACGTGAAGCACCGTAAGGGAGCTGCGCGTCTGCGAGCCGTGGACTTCGCCGAACGGCACGGCTACATCAAGGGCATCGTGAAGGTGCGGGGAGCCAGCCCGGGTGGGTGGGGACACGGGGCGCCCCCCCAGGACCCGCATCTCATGCCGCCTCGGCCCGCAGGACATCATCCACGACCCGGGCCGCGGTGCGCCCCTCGCCAAGGTAGTCTTTCGGGATCCGTACCGATTTAAGAAGCGAACGGAATTGTTCATTGCTGCCGAGGGCATCCACACCGGCCAGTTTGTGTACTGCGGCAAGAAGGGTAAGCTTCGCGGACACCTGGGTTGCCTCGTCGCTCAGGGTTGGTGGCGTCGAGCCCCGCGGTGGGCTTGACGCTGACAGAGTGGAGCCTCCTTGGGATTTTCTCTCACTCTTCTCTGCCCCGACTCGCTTGCGAGCACGTTTTTTTCCTCTCCAAAATAAACTTAGAAATGTTAAAAAAAAAGAAAAAGAAAAAGTAAATTTTTTTGTGGTTGACGGAGAAGGCTCACATCCTAAGTCGAAAGAGGAACATCCGGCCAGAAGTCTCACTTAGTGAGACCTGTTTTGCTAAACATACCAGATGCGGTGCCCAGAGAGCTGCGTAGAAGGAGGCTGGATGTTGAGTGCTGTGCTGGCCTTCTTGGGGACTTACCTAGCAAGTTTGCGTTTCTGATGAGCAGTAGTTAAGGAGGACCACTTTGCTATACTGACCTATGGTGCTTCTTGCAGCCCAGCTCAACATAGGCAATGTGCTCCCAGTGGGCACTATGCCTGAGGGCACTATCGTGTGTTGTCTGGAGGAGAAGCCTGGTGACCGGGGCAAGTTGGCTCGAGCCTCTGGAAACTATGCTACTGTCATCTCCCACAATCCAGAGACCAAGAAGACTCGAGTGAAGCTGCCCTCAGGATCAAAGAAAGTCATTTCTTCAGCCAACAGAGCTGTGGTTGGTGAGTGGCAGACAGCAGTTGAATACTGTTTGCTGTGGGTCGCCTGTGATCAGTCAACAGCTAGACCTGGGCTTTGGGACTTGTTAGGCAGACTTGTTCTGTAGCGTGGCCTAATCTGCACTTCTGTGATTCCTGCTGTCACATCCGTGTAGTTAAGAGCCTTTTCAGGGATGTGTTAACTTTTTTTAAGCTACCCAGTGTATACTTTAAAGAGGATTTGAACTCTGGTTTGTTCACTTTGCTATTTGGGTAACATCTTTGGATTCTTGTGCCAAACCCAAGGGACGCTGTTTTGTGTATATTTACAAAGTAAGCAAAATTGGCCAAGATGTGTGTGTCAGGCTGGGATAGCCATCTTGTTGGTGTTTGGAGGTTAGATTGAGTGACCTGCTCAGACAGGGCAAAATGGGGGCTTCCCTGGAGAATCATGGGTTGAGATCGACATTACAGATTACATGGGGAAAGGCCTGGCTTGGCTGCCTGAGAAATCTGGAAGAAATTTAATGTCATCTGCTAGGTTGCAAAGATTTTAATGGTCGGTGGTAGTTTCAGGGTGTTAATGAAATTTTGAGAGCTGTGTGATGGTATAGAACTGTAGGAGAGAGTGATTTGTGTGGGGGTGGGGTACTGGCAAGGATGCTCTCTGCCTGATAGGGTCTTGAAGTTCTGGGAGGGTATGGTGCACCTCCCTGAGGTGCCTGATCTCCCCAACAGGTGTGGTGGCTGGAGGTGGCCGCATCGACAAGCCCATTCTGAAGGCTGGGCGTGCTTACCACAAATATAAGGCAAAGAGGAATTGCTGGCCACGTGTGCGTGGTGTGGCCATGAATGTAAGTAACCCAGAAATGGGCAGTTGGGATGTTCAGGGATCGGGGGCTGGGAGGCTGGACAGGTCCTTTCCTGGAGTGTCCCCTTTCTGTGGTAGAGAGTCTGTAATGTGAGCCTCTATTGTGTTAGTTTGTTGGCGCATGTCAGTTGATCCTACTCTTAACCAAGTCCTGAGAAAGATGGGGTCCACACCCTTATATTAATATCACTTTTCTTGCAGCCTGTAGAGCATCCTTTCGGAGGTGGCAACCACCAACACATTGGCAAACCCTCTACTATCCGCAGAGATGCTCCTGCTGGCCGCAAAGTGGGTCTTATTGCTGCCCGCCGGACTGGGCGTCTCCGGGGAACCAAGACTGTGCAAGAGAAAGAGAACTAGGGTTGAGGAGCTCAATAAAATCTGTCCTTTGGCCACTAAGCTGTGCTTGCTCATGGTTTCAGAGGGAAGGGTCCTTGCCTGGAGGACTGCCGTGAAGCCCTTTGTGTAGTGAGGAAAAAGATGAAGTTAGATTCACCAGTGAATAGTGAAAGCTCTGGAAAGAGGTGGGGGTGCTAGGGAATCTTCACACCTTGATTCCTGGAAGCTACCCTTTCATGCAGTACACAGAGCAGAGAATTCTACCCACGTCTTGTGTTAACTTCTCAAGTGCTTGGAGGATCTAACAGGGTATGGATGCTTTGGGGGCACAGTGGTGCTCCTGAAGCTGCAGGCTGGAGAGTCAGGAAGCTATCCTATAGTGGGAAGCCAGAACCAGGACAGTCAGTTTCTCAGAACAAACGGGCTTCCTGTTTGGCCCAGTGTACCTTGTCCCAAACTTTAAACAGGCTCATCAAAGGTGGTAGAACCAAGGCAGATGCTGCTGAGCCAGCCTGGCACTGAAATGGTAGTGGAGGCTCATCAGTGCCTCAGCACCAGGACACTTGTTTCCCAGAGCCCCCTGCCCCAGTGGTTCCCTTTGTGAGCCAATGTAAAAAGCACGGGCTGCAGGCCTCTATAAGTAATCACTTGAAGCAGGAAGGTTGGGGACAGATAGGTGGCTGGTTGAGGCAGAATGCTCCTTGTACAGACTGCAGGCAGAAAAGCAAGGGACTGAGTTCTTGGGGATCATCTGAGTGCACTGGAACCAGTCACCTCAGGTTTTTGTTTTATTTTTGAGAGACAGTGTGAGCAGGGGAGGGTCAGAGAGAGAGGGAGACAACAGAATCTGAAGCAGGCTCCAGGCTCTGACCTGTCAGCACAGAGCCCCACCCAGGGCTCAAACCCACCAACCGGGGGATCATAACCTGAGCTGAAGTCTGTCGCTTAACCGACTGACCCTGAGCTGAAGTCTGTCGCTTAACCGACTGAGCCACCCAGGTGTCCCACATCAGGGTTTTAAGAGGCTGTATGCAGTAGGCTGTCTCACCAGAGAGAAGACCTTTTTGTTGCCAGGTGGCTCCTTGTCCACACTTGTCGATAGAATGAACCTTGCCCCCAGGTCTTGCTTTCCTGGTCTCCACCGGCCGCTTGAGCACCCACTACACCTAGACAGTGACCCTAGCAGGGCTAGGCCTTGGTCATGGGTAGGGAGGGTGGGGTTTCCTTAACGAAAGAGGGCTAGGCTACTTGGTCACCTGACCCATAAAAACCTGCCACTGCTTTACCCTTTGGGATAAAGTGGTCTGGGTCCTTGGCCAAGAAGTGGCCCCAGGAAGGCTTTGTTCCAGTAGCAGGCACCTGGGGAAAGCCCTTATCCTAGTTAGAGTGGACACAGTTTGGGTTCAGTGTGCTGAACAAAAGGGGCGTTAGCCAGTAAGCATCTTCCTTGGTGATCACATGGCTTTGCCTGTGTAAAGGAAAGGGCTTGGTCTTCTGTTGGTAGCGCTTTGAGGGACTACTAGAGAACTTTAATGAAAATTGCTGTAATTTATTAGTCTTCGAAGTAGGTCCCTAAGCTTCCCCTTGCCTCCGCGCTGAAGCTTCCGGGGTGATGGCTCCAGGCTTCCACCCAGTGGCCGCGCCCCCGATTTCCGGTGCTGAGTTTCCAGTTCCTCAAAGAGACTAACTACCGAGACGTGGAGTCCGTTTCCCAGAGCGGCCCGAGGGTGCCTCCGGTTCGGACGCGGGGTGGGGGCGTCACTTCCGGTTGAATTGGCTTGCCACTGCGGGTGGGGCTCGTGGGGCCGGGCCTGGCCTGGCGGCGGCTCCTCTACGGTACTGAGGTGAGTGTGGCTGGGCGGGGACGGCGGTGACCGCGAGGTCTCCCGGGTGCGGGGCGCCAGCCCTTCCCTGTAGCCACCGCGATGCTCGGGCCGGGGCCCGCCCCGCGGTCGACATCTCCCCGCCGGGCGCCCCTCGGCCAGCCTTCCTCCCCACTCTCAGGAGTCCCTTCGAAAAGCCCTGTTCCTGCCCCGGCGTTTTCTGGTGGGTCCCCAATTCCTACTGGTGCCCTCCCCAAGCCTGGCGTCCTGCTCTCCGCTCGCCCTGGCCTGGAATCATTAGCCTGAGACTCCCCTTCCCGGGTCTTATGACTCCGGGATCCCCGGGGTCTCTCCACCGGATTCCTCTCCCCAGGTCGCCCCAAAGGGCTGAGTCCCGGGATGCCCGGGACCCTCATGGCCGGGTGACTGGAGGCCCGCTCCTTCCCAGCTCTTCCACCTTGCAGACGGTAAACCAGCCTTCCAAATTCACCCCGCTACCCTAGCCCCCTGTTTGAACCGAGTCTTTCCCTCGCTTGTGGGTCCAGATGGTGTTCCCCAGTTCTCCCCAGCCCCCACCCCCCGCCCCTGCTTCTCCACTGATTCCCCCTGTTCTGGGCCCCCAGCCCCATCTCTCTCCTCACCTGGTCTGTAGCTTGGGGCAGTTAATGCCAAAACACACTCCTTCCTGTCAACTCTTGTCCTTCCCATTTCCCATCCCTCCTTCCGTGCTCTTTGCTTCCTCTTGCCTTTAGCAGTTCCTGAAATGCCTGTCCCACTGATATACCTTCCTTCCCACTCTCTTTTGTCTCTGGCGCTGACAGGCTTTCCTCTTAGCAGCCACATTTTTGTTTTTTTCCTAGAGGTCTCTATTGAAGGTCAGGAACTGAAGGCTTCTTAAGTAAAAAAAGTGCACCGTTTTTGTGCTTTGAAAACATTTGGAGAATAGATTACCAAACACTAGTGACTAGGTTTGCCACGTGTATTTAAAGCTTTTAATTTTTAAAAAAATACATTGTTTGTTTTAAGCAATCTCCAAGGTCAAGGAAGTCTCATGCTGTAGGGACTGAGCCAGCCAGGCACCCCTAATTTTTATTTTTATTGTTTAATTTATTTTTTAAATTTACATCCAAGTTAGTTAGCATGTAGTGCAACAATGATTTCGGGAGTAGATTCCTTAATGCCTCTTCCCCATTTAGCCCATTCCCCCTCCCACAACCCCTGTAGTAATCCTCTGTTCTCCGTATTTAAGAGTCTCATGTGTTGTCCCCTTCCCTGTTTTTATATTATTTTTGCTTCTCTTCCCTTATGTTCATCTGTTTTGTATCTTAAAGTCCTTATATGAATGAAGTCCTATGATATTTGTCTTTCTCTGACTGGCTAATTTCACTGAGCATAATATTCTCTAGTTCCATCCATGTAATTGCAGCTGGCAAGATTTCATTCTTTTTGGTTGCCAGGTAATACTCCATTGTATGTATATAAACCACATCTTTTTTTTTTAAGATTTTTAAAATGTTTTTTATTTATTTTTTGAGAGAGAGAGACAGCGTGAGCAAGGGAGGGTCAGAAAGAGAGGGAGACACAGAATCCGAAGACGGCTCCAGGCTCTGAGCTAGCTGTCAGCATAGAGCCTGACACGAGGCTCGAACCCACTAACCGTAAGATCATGACCTGAGCCGAAGTTGGACGGTTAACTGACTGAGCCACTCAGGTGCCCCAAACCACACCTTCTTTATCCATTCATCCATTGATGGACATTTGGGCGCTTTCCATACTTTGACTATTGTTGACAGTGCTGCTATAAACCTTGGGGTGCATGTGCCCCTTTGAATCGGCATTTTTGTATCCTTTGGATAATGCCTAGTAGTGCAATTGCTGGGTCATAGAGTCGTTCTATTTTTAATTTTTTGGGGAACCTATATACTGTTTTCCAGAGTGGCTGCACCAGTTTGCATTCCCACCAGCAGTGGAAAAGCGTTCTTCTTTCTCTGCATCCTCGTCAAAATTTGTTGTTGCCTGAGTTGTTAATTTTAGCCATTCTGACAGGTGTGAGGTGGTATTTGATTGTGGTTTTGATTTGTATTTCCCTGATGATGAGTGACGTTGAGCATCTTTTCATGTGTCGGTTGGCCATCTGGATGTCTTTGGAGAAGTGTCTATTCATGGGGCACCTGGGTGACTCAGTCGGTTAAGCGACCGACTTCGGCTCAGGCCAGATCTCGCGGTTCGTGAGTTCGAGCCTCTGTGCTGACAGCTCTGTGCTGTCGGGCTCTGTGCTGACAGCTCAGAGCCTGGAGCCTGCTTCAGATTCTGTGTCTCCTTCTCTCTCTGCCCTTCTTCTGCTCACACTCTGTCTCTCTCTCAAAAATAAACATTAAAAATTTTTAATAAAAGAAGTGTCTATTCATGTCTTGCCCATTTCTTCATTGGATTATTTATTTTTTGGGTGTTGAGTTTGATAAGTTCTTTATAGATTTTGGATACTAACCCTTCATCTGATATGTTGTTTGCACATATCTTCTCTCATTCCATCAGTTGCCTTTTTGTTTTGCTCACTGTTTCCTTCACTGTGCAGAAGCTTTTTTATTTTTCCCTTGCCTCCAGAGATGTGTTGAGTAAGAAGTTCCTGTGGCCGAGGTGAGAGAGGTTTTTGCCTGCTTTCTCCTTGAGGATTTTGATGGCTTCCTGTCTTACATTTAGGTCTTTCATCCATTTTGAGTTTATTTTGGTGTATGGCATTAAGAAAGTGGTCCAGGCTCATTTTTCTGCATGTCACTGTCCAGTTTTCCCAGCACCACTTGCTGAAGAGACTGTCTTTATTCCTTTGGATATTCTTTCCTGCTTTGTCAAGGTTAGTTGGCTGTATATTTGTGAGTCCATTTCTGGGTTCTCTATTCTGTTCCATTGATCTGAGTGTCTGTCTTTGTGCCAGTACCATACTTTTTTCATGGTTACAGCTTTGTAATAGAGGTTGAAGTCTGGTATTTTTTTAAGAAAGCTGTTTAAGTGAAATTGATCTTAGAGGCAGGGTCCCCAGTCCCATTTGCTTCCCTAAGCAACCCTTATTTTGAACCACATACTTTCAGCAGTTTTTTTGTTTTGTTTTGTTTTAGTTTTATTGAGGTATAATTGATAAATAGGAATTGTATAAATTTTAGGTGTGCACTTGATGTTTTGATGTATGTGTACATTGTAAGATAATCACATTCAACTTAATTAGCATGTCCATCACCTCACATAGGCACCATTTGCTTTTTTTGTTTTCTTTCTTTTTCTTTATTTTGAGGGAGAGAGCGAGCATGAGTGGGGGAGGAGCAGAGAGAGAGGGAGAGAGAATCACAAGCATGTTCCTTGCTGTCAGCACAGAGCTAGACTCAGGTCTCAGTCTTAGGAACAGTGAGATCTTGACTGGAGCCGATACCAAGAGTTGGGTGCTTAACCGACTGAGCCACCCAAGTGCCCTTTTTTTGTTTTCTCTGTGGTGAGGATATTTAAGATCTACCCTCTGAGCAAGTTTCAAAGTTACAATACAGTAGCGTTAACTGTAGACATAGGGCTGTACATTATATATATATCTCCAGAACTTACCATCGTGAGCAACCGAAAGTTCGTACTCTGATGAAGATCTGTCCATTTTCCCCAACCCTCAAATCCTAGCAGCCTACCATTCTACACTCTGCTTCTGTGGACTCTTAGATACTGCATGTTAGTGAGATCATGTACTATTTGTCTTTCTGTGTCTAGTTTATTTTACTTAGCATAATATTTTCCAGGTTTACCCATGTTGTAGCAAATGGCAAAATTTCATTCTTTATGGCTGAGTAACATTCCATCGTGTGTATATAGCACATCCTATATCCCTTCATCTATCGTTGGACACTTAGGTTGTTTCCATGTCTTGCCTATTGTGAATAATGCTGCAATGATTATGGGAGTACACATCTCTCTTTGAGGTAGTGATTTAATTTCCTTTGATAACATAACAAGTGGGATTGGTGGATCATGTGCTAGTTCTATTTTCAATTTTTTTATTTTTATTTTTTTAATTGTTGAGAGAGAAAGAGAGCACGAGCAGGGGAGGGGCAGAGAGAGAGAGGGAGACACAGAATCCGAAGTAGGCTCCAGGCTCTGAGCTGCCAACACAGAGCCTGACATGGGGCCCAAACCCATGGACCGTGAGATCATGACCTGAGCTGAAGTTGGATGCCTAACTGACTGAGCCACCCAGGCACCCCTATTTTCAATTTTTTGGAGCACCTCCACATTGTTTTCCATAACGGCTGGCCTAGTTTACATTCCTACCAACAGTGCACAAGGGGTCCCTTTTCCCCGTATCCTCACCAACACTATCATTTGCTTTTTGATAATGCTCATTCTGACAGGTGTGAAGTGATAACTCATTGTGGTTTTATTTGCAGTTCTCTAACGATGTTGAATACTTTTTAATGTGCCTATTGGTCATTTGTGTGTCTTCTAGGGAGAAATTTAGGTTCTTTGCCCATTTTAAGTTGGGTTTTTGGTTTTTTTTTCCTATTGAGTTGTGTGAGGTCTTTATATATTTTAGATCTTGATTCCTTATCAGATATATGGTTTGTAAATATTTTCTCCCATTCCTTAGGTGCCTTTTCTCTCTGTTGATTATTATCTTGCTGTCAATATATTTTCTTATACCTTTACATACCTACTAGTGTTTTTATGTTTAAAAATCTGCATACCATTATATACTGTTGATATTCTATACTTAACAGTTTCACTCAATCTTACAGCTTCGTACTGCCTCTGACATTGATGTGGTTCATTTCTTTCAACCACGGTGACCGTGTGACTGTTCCCTGATGGTAGATTTTGAAGTTTTTTTTGTTTTGTTTTGTTTTTGGTTTTTTGTTTTGTTTTGTTTTGTTTTGTTTTTGTACACAGGCACATGGTAACATTCTTGTGTATCTTCTTGTGTGCATTAGCAAGAGTTTTATAGGGCACATACTTAGACTTAGGGTTCCTGACTGAATTTGAAGGGTTTCAGCTCTGCCAGGTGGTGCCAGGGGGATTCCAGAGTGACTGTACCAGTTTATACTCCATAGGACTTTGAAAATCTCACTGTTCCCTATGTCTTCAACATTTGATACTGTGTCACATTTTATATTTTCCCCAGTCTCTGGGGAGAGAAGTCTTAAATTTGCATTTCTCCAATTCTTAATGACATTAAAGATCATTTCAAATGTTTATTGGAGTCTTTAATTTCATTATCTGTGACTTTCCAAGTCATCATGTGTTTACTTTGTTAAATTAATGGTCTTTTCTTTTCCTTTTTTTTTTTTTTTTGTACTTCAAAATATATTCTGTGTATCTTTCCTTATGTATTATATTTGCAAATGTCTTTCACTCTGCATCTTGTCTTTTAATTTTGTCATGTCTTGTACGGGAAAAAATTTTTGGAGTAAAATTAAACAACTTTTCTTCTGTGGACTGTATTTTGCATATTATTTGCTTAGAATAGCTGTAATGTTTAAAAAGTATTTAGGTCTTCTCTGTGCTTAAAGTATATCTTTGTTTGCCATAGGAAGCAGGGATCGAATTTTGTTTTCCTATGGAAAATCAATTGTGTTGGCACCATTATGAATAGCATACCATTAACATATGCATGGGTCTGTTCCTTATCTTCTTTACTATGCTCACACTTTACTTTTACTACCATAGCCTCACAATAAGTCTTGATAGGAGGTAGGGCATGCCCTGCCTATCTTAGTTTTTTTTTGACATTGTCTTGGTTAATCATGGATCATTGTGATATTAAGTCACTTTGGTCAGATTTCATGTTATGTCCTGTTGCAGTTTTGATTGCACCGAATTAATAAGTTTATTTGAGGAGAGTTGACATTTTTATAATATTGAGTCCTCCTATTTGTGAATACTGTCCATTTCTCCATAGGTCTTTTTGATGTCCTTCAATAAAGTTTTACCATTGTGTTCCTGGCATTTTGGACTGCACTCTGATGGCTATTGCTGCATGTATGGTATGTAGAGTTGTGTCCTTTCATTTCATTTCATTTCATTTCATTTCATTTCTTATTTTAGAGAGAGCGTGAGTAGGGGAGAGGGACTAGGGGAAGAGAGACAATCTTAAGCAGGCTTCATATTCAGCATGGAGCCTGATGCAGGGCTTGATCCCACGACCCTCAAATCATGACCTCAGCGAAAATTGAGAGTTGGATGGTCAACTGACTGAGCCACCCAGGTGCCCCCCCTCAACTTTTTTTGTTTTTAATAGTATTTCTTTTTCCATCTCTTTTCTGCTGCCTCCCCCGCATTGGACTTGCCATATGTTTGTTATTAGCATTTTAAAGAACCAGTGTTGAGTTATTTTCTTTTTCTTTATTTTATGTATTTTTAAATGTTTATTTTGAGAGAGAGAGTGTGTGCACAAGGCGGAGTGCAGGGCAGAGAGAGGAGAGAGAGAGAATCCCAAGCAGGCTCCACACTGTTAGTGTGGAGCCCATCTCGGGGCTCGATCTCACAAACTGTTAGGTGAGGTCATGACTTGAGCTGAAATCAAGTCAGACTCTAAACCAGCTGAGGTACCCAGGTGCCCCAGAGATTATTTTGTTTCTTTAAATCGAGTGTTCTTTGTTTTCTTCTATCTTTCCTTGAATTCACTGTTCTTAGTCTGTGTTTAATTTCTTATTGAATGTTTAGATTGTTTTTTTTCAGTCTCTCTTATGCTAAAATAAGTGCATTAAGAATGCACATTTTTCAGGGTGCCTGTGTGGCTCAATTGGTTAAGTGTCTGATTCTTGGTTTGGCTCAGGTCATGATCTCTTGTTTGGTGAGTTCAAGCCCCTTGTTGGGCAATGCACTGATGGTGTGGAGCCTGCATGGGATTCTCTCTCTCCCTCTCTCTATGCCCCTCCACTGCTCGTGCTCTCTCTCTCAAAATAAATAAATAAACATTAAAAAAAAATTAAAACAATGTACATTTTTTATTAGGTGGCCTTTGTTTCCATTTCTAAGGTTTTCTGGAAAGAGGTACTTGTTTTTAGCACATATTTCCAGCATAACAACAGTCTGATGAGAGAATGTTTTGCCAAATGATGTCAGCCTTTGAAAGTTGTTGAAACTTCCCTTGTTGCCTGGTTTGTGATGTTTTTTCAATAGTTTTGAATGTACATCTTAGAAAATGTGTATTCTCTATGTTTTAAGTAACTGTTCTCTACTCAGTCTCTTGCTTCTGAGGGAAGTGTGTTAAAATCTCTCATTCTAGGGGAGGTGTGCCATGTTCCTCTTTGCTACTTCAGTTAGCATTGGCTTTTACATTTTGAGTTTGTTGGTAGATACATGTGGTCTGTAATTACATCTTTTTGGTGGATTTCCCTTTTACTAATGTGTATTACTCATTTTTGTTCCTATTAATGAGTTTTGCTTTCAGTTCTGTTTTAATTGGTATAAATAAATGCTGAATCACGCATAGCAATGCAGATTAAGCTCAGAAATACCATGAATGAGGGGAAGTAGCCAGAGGAGTATAGACAGCTTGTAGGTCCTTTGATAAAGTTCACCAAAAGCACAGCTGATCTGTGGTGGTGCTGTTCAGGGTGGAGCTTCACCCTTGGCACTTCAGGGCGCAAGTAGTGCCTGCAGGGCAGGAGGGCAGACGTTAGCGCTGGTTCTGTGGATGTGGGCTCTCGTGATTGCCCCTTGAGCTGTGTATTCAGGATTTCTCGACTCTCCTTCGTAAAAGTCATATTTAAATAAAGAGCTTTAAAGGTAAAGAAAAGGTATGTATCTTTTATAGCTTTATTTTAATTAGTGCTTGTTTGATCTGTCTTACATCCAGTCTTTCTCTGTTACTTTATTTTAGGTTATGTAGATGCATGTTGTGCATCTGTTGGAGAGTCCTGTGCTTCTCATAGGTGAGTTTAATCGTTTTATTTCTTATCATTACTCATCCACTAAATTGTTTCTACTGCTGTTGTATTTTTTGCCATCTGTACTTGGACTTTGTTCTCTGCCTTCTATTGATTTTTTTTTCTTTTTTTCCTCAACACATATCATGTTGTCTTTACTCTTTCATATAAAGTGAATGGGTATTTCCATCTTCCTTCTGAATGAGGCAACTTGGCGTGTCAGGAAGGTTGAGGGGAGCAGATGACCTGAGGAGTTGTATACGTCTGTGTACTGGGCGCAGGGTTGGGCCGGGCAGCCCCGGGCAGGGAGCAGTCAGCCTGGGAGGCCAGCTGTGCCCTGAAGGGGGTGAACATGGTCCTGAAGGTCCACAGGAGGAGCCAGGCTGGGCCTCGACATGTTCCTCTCTCTTTCCTCAGCACCAGTGGGACTTACTGCTGACTTCCTCCCCTTGGAAGCCCAGGGTACCAGGCGATGGCGGCTTTCCGCCTGTCTGCCCTGCCCCAGGTGAGCATCCATTTTCCCGGGGAAGTGTGAAGTCTCCACACAGGGCTTTCCTGCTTCCTCTGCCTCAGCAGGCACTGTCAGGCATGTCTGGTCTGGGGCATTGAGCAGAGGAGTGGTGACCTTGGGACTCCCCAGCCTTCCTGAGTTAGCTGGCTTAGCAGCTCAAGGCTCAGGCCACTTCCCTGGGTCATGCTGGGGGATCATTTCTATAGTCGCCCCTGTGTCGCTGCTCCTAGTATGCTTCTGCGGCCCCTGCCCCGAGGGCCCACCCTGAAGCCACACCTGGGCCTGCAGCAGCCCTTGTCATTCCAGGCTGAGGTGACCTTTGAGGACGTGGCCGTGCTATTCTCCCGGGAGGAGTGGGGCCGTCTGGGCCCTGCTCAGAGGGGCCTCTACAGGGACGTGATGCTGGAGACCTACAGGAATCTGGTCTCCCTGGGTAAGGCTCCTCACTAGGATGCAGCTCAGGGAACAGCCCTGGGAACCGAGGGCTCAGCAGGGGTTGGGCTGGGGGCCTCACCCCCTGGTCCTAGGCAGGCCTGGTCTCCACAGAGGAGGGGCTAGTCTGTGCTTCTCTCATCTGACTCTGAGCTCCCAGATAAGAGTGCCTCCCTGCTCCAGGCCCAAGATAGGCCCCTCCCCAGAGGGATTGTGTTCCTCCCAAGTGGAAAGAGCCTCTGCGCTCTTGTTCCCTGTGCCCAGATCTCCTCTTCATGACCACCTTCAGCCCTCCAGAGTGTCCAGACTCCCCATCACCCCACTTTGCCTGTGCTTCTCCTTCTGCCACAGGAAGGAGATCCTGTGAGATCATGCTCAGTGCAGCCCTGATCCTTGGCACCAACCCCAGGCCCTGTTTTCTTCCTAGGAGCTGGACGTGCAGGTCCCAAGCCTGGGGTGATCACACAGTTGGAGCGAGGGGATGAGCCGTGGGTCCTGGATGCACAGGGTGCCAAGGGGAGAGGGCGACCAAGAGTGAGTGTCTCAGGTGCGTGAAGGGGCCACTTCCCCAACAGTTGCTGAACAAGCATTTGTTGGGGTCCAAGGTGTGTGGTTAATGGCTCAGGAATTGAGCACAAGGTGTCTCATGCAGGACATCTGAACGTTGTGAGGGCTGCCATGTTGTACACAGTTTGTTTTCTTTCATCGCCACATGGTGTTCTGTCGTGTGAATATACCACAGATTACTTTCCATTCTTTTTTTTTAATCTTTATTTATTTTGAGAGAGAGAGCAGGGGAGGGGCAGAGAGGGGGAGAGAGAAAATCCCAAGCACATTCCACGCTGATGTGGGACTTGAACCCACGAACTGTGAGATCATGACCTGAGCTGAAATCAAGCATTGATGCTTAACTGACAGGAACCAGGCACCCCAGATTATTTTCCATTCTTGCTGACATTTAGTTGTCCCCATTTCGGGGTTGTTATGCATGTTTCTCTTGATTCACAGAGAATACATTTCTGGAGGTATGTTTCTGCAAGGGGAGTTGCTGTATGAATGTCTGGTCAGGGAAGGAAGGAATGGAGGCTTGAGGGTATCAGGAACCATTCTGTATGGCATTTTGAGTTTAAGGGGCTGGTAGCTAACTGATTGCCTCTCAGTCTCCTGAGAAGAGGCACAGCAATGGGCATGGCCTGCTAGGGAGAGCTCAGGGACACCAAGGCCCATGGTTAGCACAAGGTTGGCCTTCTGATGTCCTGAGGAGGCAACTGGTTTTCCTACCGTGAATTTTGGGTGAATTAGCTATTGTTAGGTGTCCTTAGACACCTTCTTCTTTGTCAGATGTGCTCTGTGACTTTCAGGGCCCCACTGGTGTCCATGGTGGTATGAAGCTTCCATGTTCTTTCTGTCCCTTTGTAATGAGGACCTGCACCCTATAGCCCCACTTAGGAAGGTTTTGTGGGCAGAAGGCAGGCAGGCAGAATTGGTCAGGCCTGGTTTAAATACTTGCATGCCCCATGACTATAGCCTTGGGTAAGGTCTGCCCCATGACTACAGCCTTGGGTAAGGTCTTCAAGCCTCTGAGCTGCAGGCTCTCATCTGTACAAGGGGCTGTACCTCTGGAGGTGGTGGGATTGGAACGGTGCTGATATTTGACAGCATCTTCGGACCTTCCTTCTGAAGTCAGAACAGGTGGTCCTGAGATATGTTTCTTGTTTCAGCTCATGGGACCAGGACTGAGTACAATGAGTTGTCTTCAGGAGAAATGCTTAATGGGGAAGAACTGGATCAACTCCAGAGGGCTGTTTCTCAGGGACCTGAGCCTGGACAGGCCCGTGCATGTGTCAAGGAGCCAGAAGAGAGCCTGGACAAGCCTGCGGAACAGAGAGGCCTAAGACCAGTCACATGGACCAACGAGGAGAGTGTCCAGGAGTCTGCAGGGGGCCTCAGGTTCCGGTCACGCCCCGTCTCTGACCAGAGACCTCACCAATGTGATATATGTGAACAAAGTTTCGAACAGAGATCATACCTCAATAACCATAAGCGTGTACACAGGTCAAAAAAGACAAATGTAGTACATGATTCTGGGGAATCCTTCATTGTAAATTTAGCTAAAGAAGATCAGAAAATTCCTCTTGGGAAAAAATTGCATTATTGTGGTTACTGTGGGAAAGCCTTCAGGTACAGTGCTAACCTTGTCAAGCACCAACGGCTTCATAGTGAAGAAAAGCCCTACAAGTGTGAAGAGTGTGGGAAAGCCTTCAGCCAGAGCTGCGAGTTCATCAATCACCGAAGGATGCACTCAGGGGAGATCCCCTACCGGTGTGGTGAGTGCGGGAAGACATTCAACCAAAGGCCCAACCTCATGAAGCATCAGAGGATTCACACCGGGGAGAAACCCTACAAGTGTAGTGATTGCGGGAAACACTTCAGTGCCTATTCTTCCCTTATTTATCACCAGAGAATCCACACTGGGGAGAAACCCTATAAGTGCAATGACTGTGGGAAAGCATTTAGCGATGGCTCAATCCTCATCCGACATCGTCGCACTCACACTGGAGAGAAGCCATTTGAGTGTAAAGAATGTGGCAAAGGCTTTACCCAAAGTTCTAACCTTATTCAACATCAAAGAATTCACACTGGGGAGAAACCCTATAAATGTAATGAATGTGAGAAAGCCTTCATCCAAAAAACCAAACTTGTTGAACATCAGAGAAGCCACACGGGGGAGAAGCCGTATGAATGTAATGACTGTGGCAAAGTCTTCAGCCAGAGCACACACCTTATCCAGCATCAGAGGATCCACACGGGAGAGAAGCCGTACAAGTGCAGTGAGTGTGGGAAGGCCTTCCACAACAGTTCCAGACTCATCCACCACCAAAGGTCACACCACGGAGAGAAGCCGTACAAATGCAGCGATTGCAAGAAAGCCTTTAGCCAGGGTACTTACCTCATCCAGCACCGGAGGATCCACACCGGGGAGAAGCCTTACAAGTGTGGCAAGTGTGGGAAAGCCTTCCGGCACAGTTCCAACATGTGCCAGCATCAGAGGATTCACCTCCGGGAAGACTTCGCCAGGTGACTGTGGACGAGGGCCCATGAGTTCTGCTGTGCACTTCTCCGTATGACCCCCCCCCCACACACCCCTCTATTTATTGTCCATACAGTGTTGTCACAGATGAAGGGCATTTCTAATTAGAAACAGACAAAGCTCTTTTCTTAAACCCAAAGCAGTGCATGTTTATTTTAGAGAAATTGAGAGAGGTAAGCAAAAAGGAAAAGTTCTTGTAATCTCCCTCGCTTAGAAAATGAATCCATTACTGCTGATTTAGTATAAGCTTCCTTTCACACAGTTTAGAGCGTCATCAAGAGAAAATACTACATGCTTGTCGTTGCAGCCCATACGATCTTCACCTTTACTGGCTCCTCGATCCTAGAAAACTCACACTGGAAAGAAGTCTACATATATACATATTTTTACATCTTGTAAAATTTAAAGATTAGCATATTGTTATGCTTTTCTGTGTATCTTAATAGAGTTGATAATTGCTGTTTTTGTGGTAAAATATACCTGCTAAAATTTATCATTTTTACCATTTTTAGGTGTACAGCTCAGTGGTGTTAAATACACTCACAACGTTGTATAACCATCACCACTATTTCCAGAACTGTTTTATTATCTGAAACAGAAACTCTGTATCCATTAAATAATAACTCTCCATTTTTCCCTTCTCCTTGCTGCTGACAGTCTATTCTATTTTCTGTGAATTTGCCTATTGTAGGTGCCTCGTGTGAGGTCATACAGTATTTGCCCTTTATATCTAGCTTATTTCGCTTTGCATAATGTCGTCAAGGGTCATCCATGTTGTAGCCTGTATCACAATGTCATTTTTTTTTATGCCTGAAAAATATGACCTTGATTTGTAGATACCATGCTTATCCATTCATCTGTTAATGGGCACTTCGGTGTTTCTACCTTTTGACTGTTGTTCATACTGCTGTTATGAATGAGTACACGGGTATTTTTTTGAGTCCTTTCAGTACTTTTGGTTGTAATCCTGGGAGCGAAATTGCTGGATTATATGGTAATTCTACATTTAACTTTTTGAGGAATGGCCAGACTTTTCCACAGTGGCAGTACTGTTTTACATTCCCACCAGCAATGAATAGAAGGTTCTAATTTCTCCACATCCTTGCCAACATTTGTTATTTTCCATTTTTTAAGTTTGATTTATTTATCTCTATATGCAACATTGGTCTTGAACTCACAACCCTGAGATCAAGAGTGGCATGCTCTTTTGACTGAGCCAGCCAGGCACCCCAAGTTTTCCATTTTTAAAAATAAGATCTATACTAATGGGTGTGAAGTGGTATCTCATTGTGGTTTTAGTTTGTATTTCTCTGATGACTAATGATGTTGAACATCTTTTCAGGTCCTTATTGGCCATTTGTATATCTTTGGAGAAATGTCTGTCCTAGTCCTTTGCCAACTTTTGAATTGGGTTCTTTTTTATTATTGAGGTGTAGGAGTTCTTTGTATATTTTGCATAGCAATCCCTTATCGGATATATGATTTGCAAATATTTACTCTCATTCTGTGAGTTCTGTCTACTGTTGTTAGTATCCTTAGATACACAAAAGTTTTTAATTTTTATGAAGTTCAGTTTATTTTTTTCTTTTGTTGTGTGTGCTTTGTGTGTCATATTCAAGAAATTGCTAAGTCCAAGGTTAGGAAGATTTGCCCCTCTTTTTTTTCTGTGTTCTGTAGTTTTAGGTCTCATGTTTTTGGTCTTTGATCCATTTTGAGGTAATTTTTCTATATGGTTTAAGGTAAGAGTCCAAATTCCTTCTATTGGAAGTAGACATCCAATTTTCCTTACAACATTTAAAAAAAAGTGTTTAGTCACTTATTTTTGAGAAAGAGAGAGAGAGCAAGTTGTGGAGGGGCAAAGAGGGGGAGAGAGAGTCCTAAGCAGGCTCTGTGTGTCAGCGTGGAGCCCAATGGGCTTGAACCCACAAACCATGAGATCATGACCAAAACCAAGAGTCAGACACTTAAACAACTGAGCCACCCAGGCTCAGTAGCCCCACCCTACAACATTTTTTGGAAAGACTTTGCTTTCCCTATTGAAGGGTGTATAGGCATACCTCAGAGATATTGTGGGTTCAGTTACAGACCACTGTGATAAAGCACATATTTCAGTAAAGCAAGTCAAATGAATTTGTGGTTTTCCAGTTCATGTAAAAGTTAATGATGGGACGCCTGGGTGGCACAGTCAGTTAAGTGTCCAACTTCGGCTCAAGTCATGATCTCGCGGTTTGTGGGTGCGAGCCCTACGTCGGGCTCTGTGCTGACAGCTCAGAGCCTGGAGCCTGTCTTTGGATTCTGTATTTCCCTCTCTCTCTGACCCTCCCCTGCTCACGCTGCCTCTCTCTCTCTCTCTTTCTCTCAAAAATAAAGCAAAAAAAATTTTTTTAAGTTAATGTTTACACGACAGTGTATTAAGTGTGCAATAGCATACCTTAATTTAAACAGTTTATTTCTAAAAAATGCTAGCCATCATCTGAGTTTTCAGTGAGTCATAATCAGTGGTTACAGATCACCATAACAAATATAATAATAATGAAAAGACTTTGAAGTACTGAGAAAATTACCAAAATGTGATATACACAAAGTGAATAAGTGCTGTTGGAAGAATGCTGCCAATAGACTTGCTTGACATGGGATTGCCACAAATCTTCAGTTTGTAAGAAACACAATAAAGCAAAACATAATAAAACAAGGTGTGCCTGTATTGGCTCAAGCTGCCATTAAAATACGACAGAACTGGTAGCTTAAAAAACTAATTTATCAAAAACAAATCTGTTTGTTATAGTTCTGGAAAGTAAGTCCAAGATCAAGGTGCTGGTTGATTCAGCCCTTGTGAGGATTTTCTTCCTGGCTTGCATACAGCTGCCTTCTCTCTGTGCCTTCACATGGTAGAGAAAAAGGTCTCAGATGTCTCTTCCTTTTATAAAAGGGTATCAGCCCTATCAGAGTAGGCTCCACATTTATGACCTTATTTAACCTTTACCACTAGTTGATCTGCATCTGTCCACAAATACAGTCACATTAGGGGTTAGAGATTCAACGTCTGAATGGTTGGGGGTGGGAGGGACACAAACAGTTCATAAAAAATGGTCTTGTGCCTTTATCTATAATCAATTTGTGACATTATGCAAGAGTTTATTTCTGGGTTCAATTCAATTCATCTATATGCTTATGTGCCAGCACCATACTGTTAATTACCATGGCTTTGTAGGAAGTTTAGAATAGGAAATGAGTCCTTCAACTTTTGGGTTTTTTTTAAGTTAACTTAGAGTGTGAGAAGGGGAGGGGCAGAGAGAGAGAGAGAATCCCAAGCAGCCTCCACATTGTTAGCACAGAGCCCAGTATGGGGCTTGAACTCATGAACTGTGAGATCATGACCTGAGCAGAGATCAAGAGTCTGACCCTTAACTGATGGAGCCACACATGTGCCTTTTTTTTTTTTAAGATTTTATTTACTTTTTAATGTTTATTTATTTTTAAGAGACACAGAGACAGAGCACGAGTTGGGTGGGGGCAGAGAGACACAGAATCAGAAGCAGACTCCAGGCTCTGAGCTGTTAGCACAGAGCCCAACATGGGGCTCGAACTCCTGAACCAGGAGATTGTGACCTGAGCCGAAGTTGGACACTAAACTTACTGAGCCACGCAGCCCCTTAAAGATCTTATTTTTAAGTAATCTCTACACTCAACATGGGGCTAGAACTCACAACCCTGAGATCAAGAGTTGCATACTCTTCTGAACCAGCCGGGTACCCCAACTTTGTTCTTTTTCAAGACACTTTTGTCTATTTGGGATCCCTATGTGGGGTTCCATATGAATTTTAGGAGGAGTTATTCTATTTCAGCAAGATCACAGCTTTTGATAGGGATTGCATCAGATCTGTAGATCACTTAGGGTAGTATTAATCATATCAAGTCTTCCATTCGATGAACATGGGATGTATTTTCATTTGTTTTTATTCTTTAACTTCATGATCCTTGCTGGTTTTCAGTGTACAAGTCTTGCTCCCTTGGCTAAATTTATTCCTAAGCATTTTATTTATTACTATTGTGAATAGGATTGTTTTCTTAATTTCTTTTTTGGATTGTTCATTTTGTTTTTTTTTTTAAGACTTAAAAAAATTTTTTTTACATTTATTTATTTTTGAGAGACAGAGAGAGACAGAGCACAAGCGGGGAAGGGACAGAGAGAGAATGAGACACAGAATCCAAGGCAGGCTCCAGGCTCCGAGCTGTCAGCACAGAGCCCAGTGCGGGGCTCGAACTCACAAACCGTGAGATCATGACCGGAGCCGAAGTCGGATGCTTAACCGACTGAGCCACCCAGGCGCCCCTGTTCATTGTTAATGTATAGAAATCAACTAATTTTTATGTCTTGATCTTGTATCCTGAAAATTTGCTGAATAAGTTTGTTCTTAAGATGTTTTTGGTTTTGTGTTTTGGTTTTGCTTGTTTCTTTGTTTTGGTGTGTACATTCTTTAGGGTTTTCCACATATAAGATCATGTCATCTGTAAACTGAGCTAGTTTTACTTCTTTTCCAAGTTGGGTACTTTGTATTTATTTTCCTTGCCTAATTGCTCTGGCTAGAATTTCCAGTACTTTGTTGAATAGAAGTAGCAAAAGTGAACATCTGTGGGGTGCTTGAGTGGCTCAGTTGGGTGACTCAGTCAGTTCAGCATCTGACTCTTGATTTTGGCTCAGGTGACGATCTCATCGTTCATGAGTTCAAACTCTGAATTGGGCTCTGTGGTGACAGCAAGGAGCCTGCTTGGGATTCTCTTTCTCCCTCTCGCTGTGCCCCTGTGCCCCTCCCCTGTTCTTGCATTCTCTCTCTCTCTCTCAAAATAAACATTTAAAAATTTTTAAGAAAGAAATGAGAATTCTTGTTCCTGATCTTAAAGCCTTCAATCTTTCCCAATTATGTATTAGGTTTTTCTTACATGATTTTTATCATGTTGAGGAAGTTTCTCCTTATTGCTAGTTTATTGAATGTTTATCAAGAAACTGAAAATTTGGGGCACCTAGGTGGCTCAGTCGGTTAAGTGTCTGACTTCGGCTCAGGTCATGATCTCTTGGTCCATGAGTTTGAGCCCTACATCAGGCTCTGTGCTGACAGCTCAGAGCCTGGAGCCTGCTTCTGATTCTGTCTGTCTGTCTGTCTCTCTCTGCCCCTCCCCTGCTTGCACTCTCTCAAAAATAAACATTATTATTTTTTAAAAATTGCATTAAAAAAACAACTGTGAAGTTTTGTCAAAAGCTTTTATTGTGGGGTGTCTGCGTGGCTCAGTCGGTTGAGCATCCGGCTTCGGCTCAGGTCATGATCTCATGGTTTGTGGGTTTGAGCCCTGCGTCGGGCTCTGTGCTGACAGCTCAGAGCCTGGATCCTGCTTTGGATTCTTTGTCTCCCTCTCTCTCTGACCCTTCCCTGCTCATGCTGTCTCTCTCTGTCTCTCGAAAAAAAATTTTTTTAAGAAAAGCTTTTATTGTATCAATTGAAAAGTTTCTGTGGGGTTTTTCTTCATTCTGTTAATGTGATCTATTATAATGATTTTCATGTTGACCATTCTTTCACTCATGAAAGAATGACCAACCCCACTTGGTCATAAATCATTTTCAGTATGCTATTGAATTCAGTTTGCTAGTATTTTATTGAGGATTTTTCAAAGTTTATTTACTTATCCTGAGGGGGGGGGGCAGAGAGAGAATCCCAAGCAAGCTATACACTCAGCGTAGAGCCCAATGGGGGGCTTGAACTCACAAACCATGAGATCATGATCTGAGCTGAAACCAAAAGTTGGACGCTCGACTGACTGAGCAACCCAGATGCCCCTTATTGAAGATTTTTGAATCAATATTCATCAGGGATATTGATCCATAGTTTTTGTCTTTGTCTTTGATATCAGGATTAGGTTAACCTCATAGAATGAGTTAGGAAGCTTTACTTCCACTTTAATTTTTGGGAAGGTTTTGAGGATTGGTGTTCTTTTTTTCTTTTTTCTTTTTTCTTTTTTTTTTTTATAGTTTATTGTCAATTTGGTTTCCATAAAACAGTGCTCATCCCCACAAGTGCCCTCCTCCATGCCCACCACTCCCCTTCCCCTTTCCCCCTCCCCCTTCAGCTCTCAGTTTGTTTTCAGTATTCAGGAGTCTCTCATGATTTGCCTCCCTCCCTCTCCCTAACTATTTCCCCGCCTTTCCCTCCCCCATGGTCCTCTGTTAAGTTTCTCCTGTTACACTTATGAGTGAAAACATATGGTATTTGTCCTTCTCTGCCTGACTTATTTCACTTAGCATGACATCCTTGAGTTCCATCCACGTTGCCACAAATGGCCAGATTTCATTCTTATTGCCATGTAGTATTCCATTGTATATATAAACCACATCTTCTTGATCCATTCATCAGTTGATGGACATTTAGGCTCTTTCCATGACTTGGCTATTGGTGTTGTTCTTTTTTTAAATGTTCAGTAGAATTGACCAGTGAAAGGGCTGCTGGGTGGCTTAGTTGGATGAGCATCCAACTCTTGATTTCAGCTTGGGTCAGGATCCCAGGGTTGTGGGATCAAGCCCTGCCTTGGGCCCCTCGCTAAGTATGGAGACTGCTTAAGATTCTCTGTCTCCCTCTGCCCTTACCCCAGCTCACGTGCACTCTCTCTTAAAAAAAAAAAAAGGGGGGGGGGAGGCACCTGGGTGGCTCAGTCGGTTAAGCGTCCAACTTCGGCTCAGGTCATGATCTCACGGTTCGTGAGTTTGAGCCCCGCGTCGGGCTCTGTGCTGACAGCTCAGAGCCTGGAGCCTGCTTCAGATTCTGTGTCTGCCTCTCTCTCTGCCCCTCCCCTGCTCATGCTCTGTTTCTCTCTATCTCAATAACAAATAAAACATTAAAAAAATTAAAAAAAAGAGAGAGAGAGAGAGAGAGAGAGAGAGAGAGAGAATTGACCAGTGAAGATATCTGTGTTGGGCTTTTCTTTGTTGGGAGGTTTTTGATCATTGATTCAATCTTCTTAGAGTTATAGGTCTATTCTGATTTTCTACTTCTTTGTGAGTCAGCAGTAGATTGTGTGCTTCTAGGAATTTGTCCATTTCATCTAGGTTATCTACTTTGTTAGCATAATAGTTATTTCTAGTGTTCTCATATAATCATTTCTATTTCTCTAAGTCTGGTCACAGTGTCCCTACATTCATTTCCGGTTTTTATTAATTTGAATTTTCTCTATTAGTCTAAAGGTTTGTCAATTTTGTCAATCTCTTTCATGAGCCAACTTTTAGTTTTTTTATTTTCTCTATTTCTATATTTTATAGTTCATTATTTCTACTCTGATCTTTATTATTAACCTGTTAACTTGTGTTTAGTTTGCCTTTTTATTAAATTTCTTAAGTTGAACAATTAGGTTATTGATTGAGAACTTTTTTAAAAATGTGCATTTAAAGCTATAGATTTCCTTCTGTGCACTGCTTTCATCACATCCTGTAAGCTTTGGTCTGTTGTGTTTTTGTTTTCATTTGTCACTATGTATTTTGTACCTTCCCTTGTAATTTCTTCTTTGGCCCATTTGTTATTTAAGAGTTTGGTTTAATTTTCCAGTTTTTCATCTGTTACTGATTTCTAATTTTATTCTATTGTGTTTGGAAAAGGTAATTTATTATTTTAATCTTTTAAAATATATTACGACTTGGGGGAGCCTGGGTGGCTCAGTCAGTTAAGTGTCCAACTTTGGCTCAGGTCATGATCTCACAGTTAAGTGAGTTCAAGCCCTGCATGAGGCTCTCTGTTGTCAGCACAGAATCTGCTTCAGATCCTCTGTCACCCTCTCTCTCGGTCCCTCTCCCACTTGTTCTCTCCCTCTCTCCCTCTCAAATAAATAAAACTAAAAAAATAATAATAATAATTCTCTCAGGAAACCGGGGTGGCTCAGATGGTTAACCATCCAATTCTTGATTTCCACTCAGGTCATGATCTCACAGTTTGCGGGTTTGAACACTGCATCGGGCTCTGCACTGATAGCATGGAGCCTGCTTGGGATTCTCTCTCCCTCTCTCTCTGCCTCTCCCCTGATTATGTGTGCTCATTCTCTCTCAAATAAACAAAAAATATATATTGACTTGTTTTGTAGACTATAGTATGATCTAGAGAATGCCCCTCGTACACTTGAGAAGAATATGTATTTTGACGTTGGATGGAGTTTTCTGCAGATGTCTGTTAGGTCTAGCTGGTGTTAGTGTCCCTCAGGTTCTTTTTTTTTTTTTTTTCGTTTTTAAGTTGATTTATTTATATTTAGAGAGAAAGAACAACTTGGGAAGGGGGGGGGAGAGAGAATCCCAAGCTGGCTCCCCACTGTCAGTGCAGAGCCTGATGCGGGGCTTGAACCCACAAACCATGAGATCATGACCTGAGCCAAAGTTGGCCACTTAACTGACTGAACCACTCAGGCACCTCAGGCTTTCTTATTGATTTCCTGTCTGGTTTTATCAATTATTGAAAGTGGAGTTGGGGTGCTTGGTGCCTGGTGGTTCAGTTAGTTAAGCATCCAACTCTTGATTTTGGCTCAGGTCATGATCTCAAGGTCATAGATAGAGCCCCACATTGGGCATGGAGCCTGCCTAAGTTTCTCTCTCCCTCTCCCTCTGCCCCTTCCCTGCGCGTCCTCGCGCGCTCTCTCTCTTGCTCTCTCTCTCTCTGTGTCAAAAAAAAGAGTATTGAAGTGTGCAATCCTTATTATAGAACTGGTTTTTTTTCCCTTCAAATTTATCATTTTTGCTTTATATATTTTGGGGCTTTACTGTTAGGTGGTGTTTATGATTGTTACATCTTGCTATATTGAAACTTTTATCAGTCTATAATTTCCTTGTCTCTTCTAATCCTTTTTGTTTCAAAGTGTCTCTTTTGTCTGATATTAGGGCCGCTTTAACTTTCTTTTGGTTATTATGTGCATGAAATATATTTTTTCATCCTTTTACTTTCAACTTCTTTGTGTCCTTATAGCTGAGTCTCTCATAGACTGCATGTAGTTGGATCCTGGTGTTTTTAAATCCAGCTTGCCAATCTCTGCTTTTAATAGGATAGTTTAATCCATTTATATTTTATGTGATTACTGATGAGACTTACTTTTTTATCTGTCTTATATCTTGGTTTTTTGTTCCTCAATTTCTCTATTACTATCTGTTTTGTGTGTGTATTGTTGGGTTCCATTCTAATTCCTTTCCTTTTCTGTATATTTGTATATTTTTAGTTACTTTCTTTGTGATTACTGTGGGGATTATACTAACATCTTAAGCTTATAACAACCTAGTTTTTTAAAAATATTTTTTAATGTTTATTAATTTTTGGGAGAGAGAGCATGAGCAGAGGAGGGGCAGAGAGAGTGGGAGACACAGAATCTGAGGCAGGCTCCAGGCTCTGAGCCGTCAGCACAGAGCCTGATGTGGGGCGTGAAACCATGAGCTGTGAAATCATGACCTGAGCCGAAGTCAGACGCTCCACCAACTGAAGCACCCAGGTGCCCCAATATAACAACTTAGTTTGAATAATACTGGCTTAATTTTAATAGTATAAACACTCTTCGAATTGTCATAGATCTCCTATTTTCATAGATCACACATTTATTTTTTATGTCCAATAAGAGATTTATTATTGCTTTATGCAGTTGAATATCAAATCATGTAGGAAAAATTACAAACCATAACAAAAGTTAAATAATACTATCTTTTATAGTTACTTATTTATTTTTACTAGTATTCTTTATTTTTTCCTATGACTTTGATTTACTGTGCAGTGTCCTTTCATTTCAGCCTGAAAGTATTTTTGTAGAGCAGGTGTAGTGGTAATGAACTGTCAGCTTTCCTTCCTTCCTTCCTCCCTTCCTTCTTTCCTTCCTCCCTTCCTCCCTTCCTTCCTTCCGTTTTCTCCCTAACAGTGTTATTAGACCTCCAGAATTTCTAAACAGTTCATTTCCTTTTTTAAAAAAGTATATTCATTTATTTTGAGAGAGAAAGTGTAAATGGGGAAGGGCAGAGAGGCGGAGAGAGAGAATCCCAAGCAGGCCCCCACACTGTCAGCATGGAGTCCAATATGGGGCCTGAACCCATGAACCGTGAGATCATGACCTGAACTGAAGTCAGACTTAACCAACTGAGCCAGGTACCCCTTTCTGTGGAAATATCTTCATTTCACCTTCATTCTTGAAGGACAGTTTTGTTGGATATTGAATTCTTGGGGCACCTGGGTGGCTCAGTCGGTTCGGTGTCCAGCTTCTGCTCAGGTCATGATCTCACAGTTTGTGGGTTCAAGCCCCGCGTCAGGCTCTGTGCTGACAGCTCAGAGCTTGGAGCCTGTTTCAGATTCTGTGTCTCCCTCTCTCTATCTCTCTGCCCCTCCCCTGCTCACACTCTTTCTCTCTCTGTGTCTCAAAAATTAAATAAATGTTAAAAAATTAAAAAAAAGAATTCTTGGTTGACAACTTTTTTTCCTTGTAAGTTTATTAATCTCCCACCCCAACCCACCCCTGCCCACTGCCTTCTGGCCTCAGAGAAATCAGCTGTTGATCCTACTGAGGCTACTTTGTGCATGTGGAATTGTTTTGTTTCTCTGTTGCTTCTTTCAACATTTTCATTGTCTTTGAGTTTTGACAGTTTGACTACAATGTTTCTCAGTATGAGTCTCTTTTCGTTTATCTTGTTTGGAGTTCACTGAATTTCTTAGACTGGTATTTTCATGTCTTCTCAGATTTTGGAAGTTCCTAGCCATTATTTCTTCAAATATCTTTTTCTGCTCCTTTCTGTCCTTTCCTTCTTGGAATTGTATAATGTATATGTTGGTACTTTTGATCACATTTCATAGGTTTCTTGGATCTGTTTGTTTTTCTTCATTATTTTTTCTTTCTGCTTCTCATACTGGATAATTTTGGTTGTCCTATCTTCAAATTCATTGATCCTTTTTTCTGCCTGTTCAAACCTGTTGAACTTCCCCAGTGAGGTTTTCATTTTCGTTATTGTACTTTCAGGTCCAGAATTTGTTTGGTTTCTTTTTATAAGTTATGTCTCTTTATTAATATTCATATATCCTTCATTTCCTTTAGTTTTTTGTCTAGGGCTTCCTTTAGGTCATTCAACATACTTAAGGCCATTAATTTAAAATAATTTGAATTGACTAATAATTCCAGTGTCTGGACTTCCTTAGGATGGTTTTCTGTCAAATTATTTTTTCCCCTGTGAATGGGCCATACTTTCCTGTTTCACTGTATATTTTGTAATACTTTTTGCTGAGAAATGGACATCCCACCTCTCAGAGATTGTTGAATCTTGCTTATTGATGGCTGGATCCTTCTGTGACTTGTTCAATTTATTTTTTTGCAAAGTGTTTATTCTTTGATGTGTGTTGTTCCTGAAGTTTCTGTTCTGCTGTGTGGTCATCCAGCATCCTAAAAAAGATTGTGTTAAGTGTCTGTCTCCCAAAAATGGAAGAAACAAGCATTATCTCTAATCTCTCTACTCTGTCCCAGAAACTATTTCAGCATTTAAAACAATGGTAGCTAAACCTATCCCAGCCCCACAGTGATAAAAAAAAAAAAAAAATGGCAATAAACCATCAAAACACACAACTCTGATATTTGGAGCACAAGGCCCTTATTGTCCATCCTGGCTCCTTCAAGCCACACCGGAATGCAGACTGCTACCCACATGGCTGCGTGCCATGGGATAAGGGATGGGCAAGGCAGATGGAATTTCACTGAAATCTGCTGAAATTTACTACCCTCTTCATCAGGCTCACTCCTGGAAGCTACATGTAAGTGTTTGACTAGACTCTAGTGTTCCAGAATAGTTGCTTCAGACAGTTCTTGCCAGACAAATAGCTGTTTAGGTGGAGGGACGGATTCCTGCATGACGTCACTCCTTGATAACTGCCTTTATAATAGCAACAAAATTTCTATCTAACTGACCTACCTTAGTTTATAAAACTTCCCTGGACATATACTATTTGACAGTGACTAAATTTCAGGCCTTACTTTCTCTATAGTTTGTCTTTAGAATACGTTCCTAGGAACAGGATAAACCTTTTAGAAGACATTGATGTATATAAGCAAATGATTTTCAGGGTGGTTGACCCAAATAGAATGTCACCAGCACTGAATCATTGTAAAACATTTACCTTCCATGTCAGGATGTAAATTTAAGTAGAGCACAGTCTGAGTTCCACACAACCCCCCCCACCCCCGTACTGGATGTTGTAAATTTAACCTCTGCTTGCTAATTAAATAGACATGACTTCGGCTGTTGTTGCATTTGACTGTCTGATTACTCAGGAAATCTGTCCTTCTCTGTGCTGGCTTTAATAGAAACCATCTCTCCTTTCACATCTGCCCTGTCACTGCTTATGGCCCAGATGTTTTCTCACTGGGTTGTTTGTTAAGAACCCCTGCTCTGGGGGTCCTTCCTCCTATCAGTGTCCATGTCCCCTAAGCCAGTGGCACCCCCAAGGGGTTGTGGCCTGGAAAGGAGCATTAAAGCTCTGGGCAGGAGGGCTAGTGGCGCAGGGAGGTGTGGTGGGGCAGTGTAGTCTGAAGAAGCATATTTAGTGGAAATGCCTGGGGAAAAAAAGATGCTGGTGGTTTTCATTGTGCAAATCTAGAGATCATTTGATTTGACAAGCTTTCTTGGCTGTTTGGTTTTGGCTTAAGAGGGCTGGCAACATGAATTGGTGACGCACTTTCATAGGGGCCAAGTGTCAAGCCCATATAAGAATGGGAGGGACTGTAGGCAAAGGGACTCTGGTTCTGGATGTTTCCACTGGGCCATTTGGACAGTCACGCCTGGGTGTCTGGTGGGTTAACGCCTATTGCCTCCTCAGCTCACAGGATCAGGAACCGAGTTGTCAGCCTGCTGACGGCAGAGGGCCTTTTCGAGCGATGTCATCTCAGACCACAGGGTGATTACGACTAATTGTTAATAGCTCTGGGCAGTTATCAATGAGTCAGGAGATGAACTGCTGGTGTTAGAGGATCAGACAGCTGAGGACCCTGGCCTGTTAGGAGAGCCTTGAGTCATCAAGCCCAGGTAAAATAGGTAACAGCACCTAACCCAAAGGTCATGGTAAGTCTGGGTAACCTCACAGTGTCCATGTGTGGTGCCCATGCCCACATCTTTGTGGGTGGCCCTGCACATACCCCTAAGGCAGAAGGACCCAGGCAGGACATTAAATCTGAGCCAGAAGGTCACTGAGAGCTGGATCTGGGCCCTCCCACCCCTGTCCTCAAGGGCTGGGCCAGTCTGCAGGTGCCCCCTGAGATTAGTGACCTCTAGGCTGTCTGTGAGTCCCTGCTGGAGGTGGTTGTGTGGCCTTTCATGCTGAGGAGGGAATGAGTCCTTGCTTGGTACCAGCTGGGCCCTGCCCTGCCTGAGTTTGTTTCCTGCACACATTGCATGGCCGTGGGCTGAGCTTCTCCAAGATCACTTAGGGTTGGGGAGCATATCTGTATCCTCGTGGTGGGTGAGCAGCTCCCCTAGCCTGTTGCTCTCTGGTCCCCTGCCTCCCGTGATAGCTGCACCAGTTGAGTTGTAGTAACTCCCAATACAGACTACACAGAACTGGGTGCTAGGCTGGTCTTCCTGTAGATTTCATGTAATTTTCAAGGTAGCCCTGTGATGTGGATGGTGATATTCTAATCTACAGATCAGAAGCCAAGGCTAAGGAAGGGATGTGATTGGATCAAGATTACAGAGGAGATAGAAGTGGGCCTGGGATCAGACCCACTTGTGCAGAAAGGATTAACCTGACACCAGGAGAGGGGTGGCCTTTGCCCTAGGCTTCTGGGTCCTCCCTGAGTGCCTCTTCTGAGTGTCCTCCCTGAGTGTCTTTGTTTACTCAGAGCCAGATAGTCTACAGTAATATGGTTTATGGTAGGTGCTTTTGGCCATGTGGCATCTACTCAGTCTCTGGAGAGGCTGGAGATCGAGGTCATCATGCAGGTGGCCATCTATGTCAGTGTCACCAAGCCCCAGTAAAAACTCTCAATGCTAAGGCTCAGGTTAGCTTCCCTTCTTGGTAATACCTCATGCACATTGTCACACATCAATGCCAGGAAAATAAAACTGTCCATGACTTTGCAGAAGCTCCACATTTGGTACTTTTCCTGGACTCTACCCATGTGCAATCCCTCGTCTGAATTTAATCGGTGTCTGCCACTTGTAATACACTGTAACCATGTGTATATTATATCAGGTTTCAAGATGAATTCTAGGAGTCCTTGTAGCAAATTATTGAATTTAAGGGTGATCTTGGGAATCCCCAAATTTGTGATTGGTGTCAGAGGGGTGGGCAGTCTTGGGGACCCCCATACTTCACCTGCATTTCTTAGCTCAGGAACTTTTATGCATGAAACCAAGTGTTCCCCAAACTCACCCAGATGGGCCAGAGTAGTGCTGTCCTCACCACCAATTGGTGATTTTTCCTCTGACCTGGGGCAAGCCCAACTCCCAGGAAAGATCCTCCTGGGCCTTCACGACTAGCCCCTCTACACAGAGTGGCCTTTGGTGGCCTGAGCTTCCCCAGCATATCCTCCAGGAGTGCTCCTGCCTCCCTTAGGGCCATCTCTGGACTGCCTGGCCTCTGCCAAGCTGGGTCTTGGTGTGTAGTCACCTTCCTGCAGAGAAGTGATGGGTCATTGTGATTATGCCCCCATACTTGACCCAGGTGGATTGTACTGATGTCATCATCCATGCATGAAAACACCCACTGCAATATATCCTGATAGCTCTGTATTACAGGATAACCTTTACTAATTGATCAGGAGGAGGTGACATGTTTTTGCTTGAAATTGGCGTGCTTTAGCCTTCTTCAGGTTTTCCTCGTTGTAGTTCCCCTTATTGGGAACAGGCAGCTCATGTCCTCTGGCCACTCATTTGTCGTAGATCCTTATGCCAAAGTTACTGATCTTCCTTCACCCACAATTAGGTGTTCTAGTCATTTTTTATTGGAAAATATGTCAAATTATACACAATACAAAGAAATAAAGTTCCAGGTGCTTTCTAAGTAACAAAACTTGAGAACTAAGTGTCAAATTCTTGGTAGCAGTAAGGAGAAATAAGATAAAAATTTAAATGCATAAAATGGAAAGACTTCTAAATAAAAATCTTTTAAAAATCCAAAGTAAGTGTGGAATACTGCTAACCAGTCAGAGGTGGGAGGTAATGGCTGAGAAGGCAATTAACAGGGTGAATGAAGGGACCCCTAAGGTCATTTTGGTGCCTGATACCACTTCCAAAAAAGGCAGACTAACCATATATTCCAGCAGGTTATATGCTACCTCCCGGTCCCTGGACAGGTGCGTGACAAAAATGCATGGCCCAGGGATCCTCCCTAGGGAGAAGGGCACTGAAGCCACCTCCCAGCTGCATACACACCTGAACCTTACACTCGCCAATGGGTCAATGGCAGCTGATAGCAAGAAAAGGCAGAATGATATTAAGTACACTTCATTTAAGAAGGTAGAAAGTGAACTATACATTTTGATTCCCCTGAAAACCCTAGATTATTTGGTGGATTTAGCAATCCAGAATGATCTCTACTGTGTAATTTATGTTGTCCTGTGATACGCAGTGTCTTTCCAAACAAGTATTTCTATACATTGTATTTAACAACGCTTATTCTCATCTTGACTGGAATAGGACTATTTCTTACTCTAACTCTTCCACATGATTAGGAACTGTGCCCTGAGTAGTGGTGGACTCTGAGGGGCAGCCACTGAGTCAGATGCCAGCTAGGGACTCAATCAGCAAGGGGCAGTTAGCTTTCCTCCGTGGGAATTTGAGCTAGCACCTCACTGGTCTCAGCTCCTCCCTTAAGTAACGCTTCTGTGAACTCTTCATCTGGAGTTTCACTGTAGTGATTTCAGCTACTGTCTGCAGTAACATCTGAGGGATTTCAGCTTCCCTGAAGTGACACCATTGTTCTCTCCTCTGAAGTAACCGCTCAGTGATCAGCTCCTCTGAATTGTGCCATGACCTCAGACTCTACAGCCTCTCCTCAGAGGTTTCAACCATTGCTGAAGGAACACCTGTGTGATCTCAGCTCCAGTGAAGTGACATCTCAGTGAGCTCATCTCCTAACATACACCTTAGTGATCTCAACTGCTCTGCGGTACATGTTAGTGATGTCAGTTCCTTTCAGAAGGAGCCTATCTCCTTGCTGAAGTAACACTGGCTACCTCAACTTCCAGTTTCACCTCGATGTTGTATCCTCTCAGCAGAGTCACAGCAAGGAGAAAACGAGCTTTTATCAGTGTCAGTGTATTGCTGTGCATTCAAGGATCAACACTCTAGCGCTTCATTTCTCCTGAGAAGCTTGCTTTCAAGAAAGAAAAAAAAAACTTAAAAAAATTATGAATAAACTAGATTAATTACAGCATGTGATAATGGATACCACACTCTTCTTGGAACGTAGAAAATAAAAACCTCAAACACAGAAGTGAAAATTTCAGATCATTAAAAACTTTGAGAATTTTAGGTTTAAAAAATATGTATCAAAGAACCGTCTTCTGAGTAACAATTTTTTGGGAAACACCACAATGTGTAAAGAGGCACCCAGTTGGTGTAGCAGCTATGAGGTCTGGCCTCTGAGTGCAAAACTCCCTTCCTACCCACACAGGGTCCAGAGACCCAAGACATCCCATGAGTTCTGGAGCACAAGGTCTGTAAGTCATAAGGGTGGTATTTGAGGCAAACATCAATTTTTGAGATGACTTTTCACTAAAAAGTCAGGACTTCCCTTCTGATCTTGAATAAAGTTCAAACACCAGATGAAGTGTTTTCTCACTAATTAATATTTAGACTTTTTCCTTTTTTCATACAAAACAAGTGGTTCCACACACTTAGGATTTCTAGCCATATCACATGATGATACTTGATGACAATTTTTTTATATCATTTTATCCACACAACACTTTAGTCTTTTAACAGAGTACTGCACATAATCCAATTCCAATTTTAGGGGGAATAATTAGAATAGTTATTGTTTTTAGGAAAGGCATGTAATAGTCTAAGAAAAATCTTTAGTATGTAAGAAAAGTTTTATTGTGACAGTAATCCTATGTCTTCACTTCCTTCAGTTTCTTCCAACAAACTTTCTAATGTTAAAGAATTATGAGCGTCTTTACCAAAATTTACTATAGTTGTGTGATTTACTCTTCAATGTAACTTCAAGATGTGGAGAAAAAACACGCATGCTCTGACATTCTTCCATAGGAACATGCTCAGTGCTTCCCTTTGGAGTTCTTGTGACATCAAGTTACAGGAGAATGGCATCCCGCAGAGCTACCAGAACCTTCTCCCGGGGTGGGGTGGGGAGGCGGTTCTCCCAGTGGCAGTGGAGGTCACAGCTTCCTGTGCACCTTCTGGTGCTGGATCAGGTGCCCGTGCTGGTTGAAGGCGCGCCCGCACTCCCCGCACTCGTAGGGCCTCTCGCCCGTGTGGATCCTCTGGTGCTGGATGAGCACGGAGTACTGGCTGAAGGCCTTGCCGCAGCGGCTGCACTCGTAGGGCCGCTCCCCGGTGTGGGTCCGCAGGTGCACGATCAATGTTGCTTTTAGGCTGAAGGCCTTGCCGCACTGCGCGCAGCGGAAGGGCCTCTCGCCCGTGTGGATCCTCTCGTGCTGCACCAGAGACCTGCGGGCGCTGAAGGCGTGTCCGCACTCGCCGCACACGTAGGGCTTCTCCCCGGTGTGCACCCGCTGGTGCTGGGTCAGGTGAGAGTGCTGCACGAAGGCCTTCCCGCACGCGTAGCACCCGTAAGGCTTCTCCTCCGTGTGGATACGTTCGTGGTTCATCAGTGTGGAGCGGTGGCTGAAGGCCTTGCCGCACTCGCCGCACTCGTAGGGCTTCTCCCCGGTGTGCACGTTGTGGTGTTGGATGAGGACAGAGCGGTCGCTGAAGGCTCGGCCGCACTCGCTGCAGGTGTAGGGCTTCTCCCCGGTGTGCACCCGCTGGTGCTGGAGGAGCGTCCTCTTCACACTGAAGGCGCGGCCGCACTGTGTACACTCATGAGGCTTCTCCCCGGTGTGCACCCGCTGGTGGCTGCGCAGGACGGTGCTGTGGTTGAATGCCTTCCCGCAGAGCGGGCACACGTAGGGTCTTTCCCCCGTGTGGATCCGCTGATGCTGTATAAGATGCGAGAGCTGAGTGAATGACTTCCGACACTCAAGACACTCATGTGGCTTCTCACCCGTGTGTATCTTGTGATGCTGAGCAAGATCTGAGCTCACTCGAAAGGCCTTTCCACATTCATTACACTCGTAGGGCTTCTCGCCAGTGTGGATTCTCCTATGTTTACTGAGGACAGAGCTCTGGCTGAAGGCCTTCCCACACACACCACACACATAGGGCTTCTCTCCAGTGTGTGTTCTCTGATGCTGGAGGAGATGGGAGCTCCGACCAAAGCATTTCCCACACTCAATGCACTTGTAGGGTCTCTCCCCACTAGGAACAGTCTGATTCTGAGAGACAGGCACACTCTGGCTCAAGACCTGAACTTCAGGTGGGCCAACAGGGCTTGGACTCACACAGAAACTCTGCTCAGGTTTATAACTTTGATCAGTCCATCCTGTGGGTGCTTTCCCCAGAATCACTGGTATTTCCTCTGAAATAAATGGCTTCCGACTCATGTCCCTATTTTGGTTTTCTCCCTTGTTTTCATATTCTGAAACAACAAATTCAAAGTAAAAATGTTAACTCAAATGTCAACCTACTCAAAACAGCAGACCTGAAGGCGTGTTTACCTGACAAGAGGTGGCCACCGGGGTGTGGTCCCTGAATGCACATGGCTGTGCTGCAGAGCAGAAAACCACAACTGTGCCCAATGACTGGAAATGTGCTGACGGGGCAGTTTAAGGGACAGGTGTGACCTGTGGTACACAGCAGGGCTGCAGCCCATCACCACGTGAGTCCCACCCTCCCTGGAGTCCTTACACGTACAGAGCTTCCAGGGGCCATTTGTAGCAGGAGTAAATGTGGGATCCCACCCATGACTGCAAGGAACCTTGTGGGGCTGACAACACAAGAACAGCAAAGCCTAATGTCTGGCTGGTAGATTGTGTGAACTCTTGCATGCATGTCCAACACACACAGGACCATAAGACTTGTACATGGCGGACTGCGACTTCTTCTTTGTGGAGAATGCACTGTGAGGCAAGATGAGACAGAGACACAATGGGAGTCTTGGCACGTCTAGTCTGGAGATGAGTCCCGCAGGGCAGCAGTGAGCACTGCACAGAGGTTTTTAGTATAAGGTCGGGGGCTCTACAGGCTGTGTGAATGTGGGAGAACAGGATGTGCTGATAACTTTTTCCCCCCCTTTTTTTAGCAAGCTCTATGCCTAATGTGGGACTTGAAATCACTACCCCAACATGAAGGGCTGCATGCTCTACTGACTCAACCAGCCAGGGGCCCCTGAGAACAAGCTTCTTAAATCTTGGAAACCAAGCCATTGAGATGACAAGATGCCACTCCAAGACAAAACTTCTCAGGGGTGTACAGGGATGTTGTGGTAGGATGGGCTGTGCTCACGGAGTGATCTTCACCAAGGACACTCAACAGGGTGTCAGGCCCATAAGCAAGAGCTGACTCTGCATGAGAGCAGCCAGGCTTCCTTGTGAACTCACAAGTGCCCAATCCAATTTCAGTCCTGCAGCTTAGAAGGCCAGCTCCTAACACCACACTGCCATACCCAGCTTCCCAAAGACCTCTGCCAGGAACAGCATTAATGTCTGTGTTATACTTGAGTGGAATTTCAGAATGAGAATCCCTCTGGGCAGGGGAAGATCTGAGGGAATTCTCACTCTCCCAAAGGTGTACTCAAGGTCAATGACAGGTACTGGGGGGCCAGCAGCCTTGAGACGAAATTCACAAATGCCAACACAGCTACACCCACAGATCCTGAGCTAGGATGGCATCCAAGTGTGCATATGAAGTGTTTTTTTGCTCTCCCTTCTCTCCAGGGGAGGTGGAATAACGTTTTCACTGGTTCATGTGGGTAAGAACTGGGTATTTTCAGCTTAGGGAAACATATTCTGCTCTGTTCCTTCATGTTCAAAGACCTACAGTGGCAGTCTCCAAGACAGAGGCCTGTTGAGGTCCTTCCCTACCTCAATCTGGTGGCAAGTATGTTTCATTCGGGGTTCTTTATCAGAAATGATGTGGACTAGCAACCAGTCATTTTCCAATTATGTGCTATATGTAATAAGGATATTTTCAAGTCCAATGAGCCTCCCGCCTTGCTGGTAACAGCATTATTGAGATAAGAGCTTCACTATTTAATTAGTTCATAACTTGGTCTGGGAAGACATATGCTATATAGTGGGTCACCTGGCACCCCAAGCCAAGTGGTTCCTACAGAAAGCCAAGGGACCTTCTAAGACGACTTCTGACTGATATTTAGAAAAAGATTTGGGTCAAGGTGGTCAATAAATTAAATACACTTGGGGCATCTGGGTGGCACCAGTTGGTTAAGTGTCGAACTCTTGATTTCGGCTCAGGTCATGAGATCAAGCCCTATATCAGGCTCTGTGCTGGGCACAGAGCCTTCTTAAGATTCTGTCTCCCTCTTCCTCTGCCCCTCCCCTGCTCACACTGTCTCTTTCTCAAAATAAATAAACTTAAAGAAAATAAAAACAAGAAAGTAAATAAATAAAAGGTACTTGTTTTGATCTAGGTTGCCTTTTGACTGACAAGGAATGGTTACCTTGGAGGGACAAAGACATACCAAATGCTAATACTTCTTGTAGAAGTTGGTAGCAGCCAGACTGTAGCAAACCCTCAGCAGGGGATCATCTGAGATGAGGCAGGAGTGAGAAGTTGGGAGAGACTCCTGAGTGTGAGGGGGCTTGTAGAAGTGGGGGCCTCACACCAGGCTTGATTAACCTGCTCTCCACACACACCCCAAGATTCAGCAGCACTCTGGACACAGACACTGAGAGTTCTTCATATCGACACAGGGCTCATGTCCATTGTCTTCCCACTGGGGGCAGGTTCAGAGGAAGCCTCCTTTGGCGGCTCAGGACTGAAAGAGGAGAGCACAAGCACCCACCTGAACCCTTCTCCCTCTACAGAACAAAAGCTGCAAGTCACTGGGTACAGGAAAGCCAACTTCTCACTCTAGGGCACAGATAAAAATCACAATGGCGGGGAAGGGAAAAGAAAACTACCCTCTATTTCTGAGGGAGGGGCAGGAAAATGATCATGAGCCCAGACAGTGAGAAGTCTGCTTCAACTAGGGGAAGGGCTGTGAACTAAGAATATAATACCTGCCTAAAACTGAGGATGGATCAGGACAGTGGAGCACTCTGTCATTTCCCTCTGCCCCTGACCAAAAGGCCAGCAAGCATTGGGTAACAAGGAACAGAAGACTACTGCTAGGGGTGGGGGGTGCTGGTGGCCAGAGCACAAAGGAAAAGCCTCTCTTGCAGGCACACCTGGGAAGACTGGAAGTCCCCACCCTATGCACAAGGAAGTGCCAGAGGAATGTGAATCCAGTGGTGCACTGAAGGCAACTACGAAAACAGAACCCAACCAAACTCCTGACTCAGGCTTGCACACTAACCGCCTAGTAGGAGGGGCTACATTCCCAGACAGATGTACTATTTACCTCTACTTCTGTCTTAATTAATGATAGCTAACATTCAATAAAAAATTATAAGACACCCAAGAGAAAGGAGAAAGACTGTGTACACACACACACACACACACACACACACACACACACACAGAGTCAAGAGATTATGTGACTAACAGAACCAGAATTAGAGATGACCTGTATGTTGAACAATGTGAATGATCAGATGGGGTACCTCGGCAGACAGATTCTGTGACTGGAAATGCTAGATGTAGAAAATATAGCAACATCAGAATGCCTCTGATAGGCTCATCACAGACTCAACCCAGCTGAGGAAAATACCAGTGAGCTTGAAAATACGCCAACAGAAATTACCCAAGAAGAAACATAAAGACAAAAATGATTGAAACATAAAAATAAGTTTGATATGGATCAATATCAAATGGCCTAACCTGCATGTAGTTGGAATTGCAGAAGAGAGAGAGAACAGGAAAGTAAAAATATCTGAAATGATAATGGCTGAGATTTTCCTAAAAATGGAAGACATCAAAACACAGATCCAAGATATTAGAGTTATACATGTTTTGTTTTGAGAGAGAGAGTGTGTGCGCAAGTGTGGGAGAGAGGGAGGGGGAGGGGGAGAGAGAGAGAGAAAAAATCTTAAGCAGGCTCCATGCTGAGGTGGGGCTCAATTCCACAGCTCTGGGATCATGACCTGAGATGAAATCACGAGTGGAATGCTCAACCAACTGTGCCACCCAGCCGCCCCACAAACATGTTTTCAAAATATCAACTAGAGGGGCACCTAGGTGGTATCCTAGGTGAGGATCTGATTTTTTTTTTTATTTTTATGTCTTTATTTTATTTGAGAGAGAGAGAGACAGAGAGTGAGCAGGGGAGGGGCAGAAAGAGAGGGAGACACATTATCTGAAACAGGCTCCAGGCTCCAGCCTGATGCACGGCTTGAACCCACTGATTGTGAGTTCAAGCCCCACATCAGACTCTGTGCTGACAGCTCAGAGCCTGGAGCCTGTTTCGGATTCTGTGTCTCCCTCTCTCTCTGCCCCTCCCCTGCTGATGTTCTGTCTCTCTTTCCCTCTCTCAAAAATAAATAAACATTAAAAAAGAAAAAGAAAAAACCCCGACTAGCTACATCGTATTCAAACTGCCAAAAACCAAAGAGAAAATAAAATCTTAGAGGTAGAGGAAAAACACAACAGAGTGCAAACTCACCAGAAACAAGTCAAAATACAATGGACTGACACCCTTAAAGTGCAGAAAAAGAAAAAACAAGTCAATTTACAAACACCAATGGAGAGAACACCCAACAATCAAATCCAAACCAATGTTAAAGGGAATTCTTCAGGCTACAGAAATATACCTGAGGGACAGCTGGATTTATACAAGGAAATGAAGGCTTTTGGAAATGGTTAAAATGAAGGTAAACATAAGACTACATAAAAAGGTTTTTTAAATCACCCTAAAAGAGAAGGTCCAAAGCAAAAAACGGTTATGAATTAGAGCTGGCTCAGCTGGAGGAGCATGGGACTCTTAATCTCGGGGTCATGAGTTCAAGCCCTATGTTGGGTGTAGAGACTACTTAAATAAACCTGAGAAAATAGCTATGCACTGTTTATAGCACATGCAAGACCAGACCTTATGATAACACTATCACAGAACCCAGGACAGAGGGACAAGGGTGTTGTAATGGAGCAAATGTTTGTGTCCCTGCCCGCAAATTCATATGTATTTGGTGGTGGCGACTTTGGGAGGTAACTGGGGTTGGATGAGGTCATGAGTGTGGGGCCCCCATGATGGCATTAGTGCCCTCTAAGAAGAGACCTCAGTGAGCATACTCACATCCCCCCAGGCACACAGAGACCATGTGAGCACACAGAGAGTGGCCATCAGCAAACCAGGAATAGAACCCTCGCCAAACTCTCACTTTTGTCTTGCACCTCCAGTCTCGGGAACTGTGAGAACGAATTTTTTCATGTTTAAGTCACTCAGCCTGTGGCATGGCATGGTTATGGCAGCCTGAATGGACCAATGGACAAGTACGCTACTCTAATAGTCTTCTAACACATGTGAAACAGTGTTAGCATTGTCTGAAAGTACACAATGGTTAGAGATATATAGTGTGAACCCTAGAGCAGCCACTAACCATCTCTGTTTTTTTGTTCCCTCTTCCTTTCTTCCTTTTAAAAAATTAAGTTTCTTGTGAGGCGCCTGGGTGGCTCAGCTGGTTAAGCGTCTGACTTCGGCTCAGGTCATGATCTTGCAGTTCGTGAGTTCGAGCCCTGCATCGGGCTCTGTGCTGACAGCTCAGAGCCTGGAGCCTGCTTCGGATTCTGTGTCTCCCCCTCTCTCTGCCCCTCCCCTACTCATGCTCTATCTCTCTCAGTCTCTCAAAAATAAAAGAACATTAAAAAAATTAAGTTACTTCTCATGATTCTATTTTGTCTCCTTGGTCGGCTTCTTAGCTTTAACACTTTTGATATCTTTTGATTATGATATAGCTTAGTATGATTGTATTCAAGTTTATTATGTAAGGGGTTCATTAAGTTTCTTAGATCTGTGAGTTTATAGTTTTCATCACATTTGGAAATATTTCAACCATCATTTCTTAGAATTTTTTTTCTGACCCTGCCACTCCTGCTTTGTTGGCTTCAGTTATATATATTAGCCTCTTTAAGATTACCCCACAGCTCACTAATGTCCTGCAGTCTTTTTTTCCCTTCCTTTTCCTTTTCAGTAGTTTCTAGGATTTTTGTTTTCACTAATCCTTTCATGTGCAATATCTAATCTGCCACTAATTTTACCCAGTGAACTCTTCATCTCATGCATTGTTGTTTTCTCTAGAGATCAGAAATGGGCCTTTCATATATCTTTCATGCCTCTACTTAATATGTAGTTTTCCCTCTACATATTCCCTCTAGTCCTTGAACATATGGAATAAATTTATTTTGTTTTAATATCTTGGTCTTCTAATTCTTTTTATTTTTTTAATGTTTACTTATTTTTGAGAGACAGCACGAGCAGGAGAGGGGCAGAGAGAGAGACAGAGAGAGAGAGAGAGAGAGAGAAAGAGAGAGAGAGATACAGAATCCGAGGCAGGCTCCAGGCTCTGAGTTGTCAGTACAGAGCCTGATGTGGGGCTCAAACTCACTAACCATGGGATCATGGCCAGAGCCGAAGTCGGATGCCTAACTGACTGAGCCACCCAGGCACCCCTTCTGGTCTTCCAATTCTATTATTGTTGTCACTTCTGGTCAGTTTAACAGGACTGTTTTTTGTTCTAATTATGGTTGTATTTTCTTACTTCTTTGTATGTCTGGTAATTTTTCATTAATGTCAGATACTAGTAATTTTACCTTGCTTCATGCTGGATATTTTTTATTTCTAGAAATATTCTTGAGATTAAGTATTCTTGATAAAGTTACTTGGAAGAAACATGTATGGTTTTTGCCTTGAACTTTATTAGACCAGACCAGAATAGTGCTTAGGGCTCTTTCCCCCTGACTAGTTAAAGTTTCCCACTCTTGGTGTTGGGAACAGATAGTATTCCCAGCCTTGGGTGAGCCTTGGGCACTGTATTTATCAGCCTATAGTTCTGTAAGCTAGAATCCCATATGGGTTCTCTGCTCAGTGTATCACAAGGCTGAAAAATAAAGTCTTAGTCTGAATACTTGTGTGGAGGCTCAGGGAATAAATGCACTTCAAAGCTCATTCTTACTGTTGTCAAAATTTAGCCCCTTGTAGCTATAGGACTAAGAGGACTGTTTCCCTGCTACTCTCAGCTCCCTACTGCTACCTACATTCCTCGCCATTCCTCCACCTTCAAGGCAGCAATGGTGCATCAAATCCTTCTTCCCATTCTTTGAATCTGGCTTTGGTCTCTGACCCCTAGACCCCGATTTAAGGGTTCTCCATTCCTTTAAAGCAAAAGGTTAATATAATATAATCACAAGAATAAAACCCATATTCATAGTCTTGAGGATTATGCAGGGAGGGTATGTACTGTGCAGAGAAAGAGAGCTCTGGTCTCCCTCTTCTAAGGACACTGATCACAGCAAATCAAGGTCTTATCCTTAAGACCTCATTTAACCTTAATTACTTCCATAAAGCCTCCATCACCAATACATTCATAAGGGTTTAAGGCTTCAACCTATGAATGGGGGAGGGGCACAAACATTCATTCTATTATGAGAACCATCTTAAAATCCCAGCTACCACAGCTACTACTCCTTCTAAAGAGGCAGCTCTTTCCTGGCTTTGGACAATTTCCTTGCTAGTGCTAATACTCAAAAAGTCTTCCTGTAGATCTCCAGAATTCTTTGTCAAACGGACTCCTCCATGGGACTTCTAGTCTCCCTGGCATCTCTGGACTCCTAGCTGTGTGTCCTCCAGTCTGGGAGACCACTGGGCTCTGCCAGGTTTCTCCTCCTTGCACTGTGATCTTCTCCAAGTGGTGAGGTGGGACAATTGTAGGGATCACCCCTTTGTTTCCTGTTTCTTGGGAATAACTTTCCTTCACTGACTGATTTCCACTGAGAGAATGATGTCCAACATCTTGAGAGCCATGGTTTCATATATGTTGTCCAGTTTTTCAGCTGTTTCAAGTGAGAGGTAACTCCCATCTCTGTTTACTCCATCTTGGCTGGAAGTAGAAGCCCTTGTTGTTGCTGGGTGTTTTTTTAATAGTTTTATATTAGAAGTTTGTATCTCTAACCAATAACTTAATTAGGCATATTTCTGAGATTGCTAGAATTTTATGTTACCTGGTCTTCTGCAATTTGCTTTCCTCTCTCAACACTGTGTTCCTGATTCATCATATTGTTCTACAGCAATTATTTAATCACTTTCACTCCAGTACATTCTGTTCTATTACAACACAATAGCTTATTTATCTGTCTAGTCTACTGCTGATGAACATTTGGGTCATTTCAAGATTTTTCTATCATGAAGCATGTTTCTTTGAAGATTCTTGTACATATTTCTTGGGGTTTACACACAAATGTCCTTACTGTACACTTAAGAGTGGAACATTTGACACAGAGATCCGTGTTTTCAAGTTCATTAGATGCCACAGGGGTTTCCAAAGTGAATGTGCACATTTACATCCTCATTAGCTGCTTTATATCCTCAGTCAAACTTGATAATGTCAGATCATTCCTTTCTTTTCTTTTCTTTTGATCCTGAAGGTCTAACACAGTATATCATAGCAGTTGTAATTTCCATTTCTCTGATAAATAATTAGGCTGAGCATGTCCTCACATTTATTAGCCCTTTGATTTTCCTCCTCTATCAGACCTTGTTCCAAGTTTTGTGCCAACATTTCTTATTCGATATTTCTGCATTTTTTATTCTCTTCAGAGCAATTATTAAATGTATACTGTTTTGAAAAATGGCAACATTAATAGGTTCTTCATTTTAAAAATCTGGGTTTACGGTCATCTATTTAACAAAATTTTTACACATCTCATTTTTAAAAAGTTATACTATATGCTTTTTAAACTGGGAAACACACGGTTTAGTTGTTTTTTTGGACTTAAACAGACTCATTCATAGAGTAAAGCTAGTAAGCCAAAGAAACAATTACCCATTTGCATTGAAAAATATTTCTTCTATTGTTTGAAGCTTCCTAAATAGGTAGTTTCTTTCCTGATGCCAAAGTAACGAGATGAGCAAGATGACTTTAATAAATTAAAAAATAACTACAGAAGGTTACTCAATCATCCATGGCATAAAAGCAACGCATGACCAAACTTGGAGGACCAGAGCCCTCACTTTCAGAACAATACAGCTTCACCTGCTGTTTCAAGTTATAGACTAGGGAAGAATGTTTTACATGTGACAAAACAAAGAAAAAAAAAACAATTCCGCTGAAATAAATTTTTAATTTAGAAAATGCCTCCCCGTGATTCTGTAGAGACCATATGTGCTGCATAACAAGAACACACACCCTGCACCCAGGAGTCTCTTTACGTCCTGGTGAATCACGAGCACTAACACCTTCAGGGATTGTACTGGCTTAAAAACATGAGACATATACCTACCCCATGGACAGGGTGAACTGTCTTGCTGCCTACAAGCTGTCATGTGGTCACGCTTGGAATTGTCTGCAAAAGGAAAAGAGAGTTAAGAGAGAACAAATCAGTTCTCAAGAATAGGAACTCCTGGGGCACTGGGTGGCTCAGTTGGTTAAGCAAACTTGAGCTCAGGTCATGATCTCACAGCTCGTGAGTTCAAGCCCTGTGTTGGGCTCTGCACTGACAGCTCAGAGCCTGGAGCCTGCTTTGGATTCTGTGTCTCCCTCTCCCTCTGTCCCTCCCCTGCTCGTGCTGTTTCACTCTCTCTCAAAAATAAACAAACGTTAAAAAAAAAAAAAAAGAGTAGGAACTCCTTTCACTGGCTGTTCACTGGCTGTTGCATGTTAAGTGCAATTCACAGTTAAGACCGCAGGCTCCTCTGCCCAGAAGAGGCCCCAGGTGGAAGCTACTCCTGGGTCTGTCACCTGTCAGTGTGCACAGCAGCCAGGAACTGATCAGCCCGAGTGAAGGATGGCCAGCTCCTCTCACTCACCTGAATGTCCACTGCCCAGGCCCTTAGTCTCCTCAGCCCCTTGACCATCTAGGACCCATGGCTCTTCTCCTCGCTCCAGCTGACAGATAACATTGGGCTTCGATCCTGGAAGTCCTGCTCATGGGGAGGGAAGGCCTTTTGTCAACACATCTGTAAACACCCATACCCCACCTGAGTGGCCTATAGGCATGAGACAGACAGGTGTGATGTTCCTCTAGAGCTGAACACCTAGAGGCAACCCTCAAAACCCCCACCCCAGGTCCTGCCTTTGGCCAAGCACACAGACACAGAAGAGGTCTGCTGAGGGCCCATACCCAGTGATACCACGTTGCCATAGGTCTCCATCATCACGTGTCGGTAGAGGCCACGCTGAGCAGGGCCCAGACGGTCCCACTCCTCCTGGGAGAGGAGCACAGCCACATCCTCAAAGGTCACCTTGGCCTGGAATGATAGGGGCTGCTGAAGGTTGGATTGAGTCTCCACATCTGAGATGGAATGGGTACAAGCAATGTGGGTTGGGGGAGTGGAAACACCCTTGGTCGGGGTGGGGGGGAAACACATGCGAGCAGATGAGGGGGGTGTCAGAAAGGGGCCACACTGTTCAGGAGATACACTGCCACCTGGAGCCTTGGGCATGGGAGGGACGTGAGGAAATGCAAGGGTGCAGCAAAGGCCCTGGAGGCAGCTCACCTGGGGTCCTGCTGGTGGTGGCAGGAGCCTGGCCGCTGCCATTGTGTGATCCTCTGAGGTTTCTGAGGAAGATAAGTTAGAGGAGCCTGTGGGGCTGAGAAAGAGAACGGAGCACATGAGAGGCCAACCCTTGCCCCCACTGTGAACTCTCATGGGCCCAGGAAGGTCTCATCTGAGATCCCTGGGGACACCTGTTACCACCACCCCCCCCCCCCCCCGAAGGCGCCAGGCTCAAGGTTTTGCTTTCCAGACCCTGAGGTCGTCATGATCAGCTAGGGAGCCAGCAAGGACTCTGAGGCACCTGCCCAGGCCCACAGTCTAGGCACAAGGGCCCTGGCCAGAGTATTCACATAGGTACGAAGCATTCATCAGGTCTAGTGTGGGTGCCAGGCCAGGCTGCCTCCATAGACAATCCCCCAGTGAAGACAGACTGGAAATGGATGGCTTTCCTCAAGGTCCACACTCCTATGGGGGCCTCACTCAGGTCCAGCATGCCTGGCTTGACCATAACTCCTGTGGGCCCACTGACGCCTCAGTCTCATCTGGTTGTGCCCCAGTGGCCCTGATGCTCCAGTGAGGCTGGGGTCATCAATCTGGTGGTGGCTCCACCAGGGACTGGGAACGGAGACAGGACAAATGGTTCATTCTGGAGGATTAATTCCAGAGCCACCCAAGGATTTGGTCTGAGCACTTGATAGGGAGGCCTGGGGGTGAGCAAGTTCTGGGGATTTATCAGGATAAATACGATGAGGTGTCTATCATATGCAAATTACTGGGGGAGAAAAAGGGGGACCAAAGGCTCTCCTAATGGGGAAATGGGGTTCACATCTTTTGGAGTGCCAAAGGGGGTGTGCAACAGGAACACAGAAGTCCAGTGAGCAGATCACTCTAGGAAAAATGTTACAAGATGGTGATCAACCATCTCATGCATGCAGCTCAGCAGGTACCTCAACAAACAGGGTGCCTCATCTGTTTGTTTGATTTCTTTGTAGAACATCAGATGTATGTGTAAGTTTGCATGGAAAACATCAGGAATACAAACCCTGAACTCCTAACTGCAGCTGCCTCTGGAACACAGTGGTAGAATTATTCACCAAGAATGTCCATTCCCCCAAAATCTGTGTTTGGGTCAATGCAACTCTAATTAGGATTCCAACAAAAGCTTTTTAAAGGAGTAAAACTACCTTGAATTTATATGAACAATAGATGCTGGAAAAGAGATATGAATAAAATTTGAAAAAATGGGTGTGAGGCAGGGTGGTCCTGCCTCACTAGGTCTCAGAACAAAGACGGGAAGCCATTGCTGCCACCTGCTCTGCCTCCTGCCCTCTTGGCAGTGTATCCAACACCCACATCCACTTGAGTGGCCCACAGACTTGCCATCTTTCATTGCCAGTCATCTTCCCCATGGCCTTGTCCAGGTAACTCTCCATGAGTGGTCTCCGTACCCCCACCCCATCACAAAGTGGTCCTGGTCAGGGTCTCCGATGACTTCCATGTGGTCAGATCCTTGCCCACTGTTGGCAGGGTGACAGTTGGTCATCTGGTACTCCTGCAACTCTGTCCTTCCTAGGTCTCCTGGACATTGCTCCCTCAGCCAGGCCCTCTAGCCATCCTCATCTGTGTAAGAATTTGACCTTCATGTATAATACAGGTCTGGTCCCGTGGAAACCTGGCAGAAGTAGTCATTTGCACTATGGCCCCACTGCAACTAGGCCATGATCCAACAATAAACACCCATAGGAACGTCATTCAGGGCCTTCTGAGTGGGTACAGATGACCCAGGAAGCATATGGCTCATGTGGCCATAAGGCCTTAAGCCAGACCAACTCCTGTTCCTGCCTGTGTCCTGTGCCTGTGCTTCTTCCAGCCCCACATCCTGTATATATATACCTGGCACTGGCCGTGGTTATCCTACAAGCCTGAATGTTCAGTAGAACCTAGGGTCTCCTTTTTGGTGCATTTGAGCTCCAATCCCCTTCCCTCCAACTCAACATCTTCATGGGGATCATCTCAAACACTTAACATCTAACACTAGGCTCCTATTTCTGACCCCAGCTCAATCTTGGCACCTGTACCCAAGACCTGATCCTGAAGCCCCCTTTCCTCCTCGTTCTTTCACACCCCACTCCAAATCCACCCTCGTAGTGCACCCAGAACCTGGCCCTGTTGCAGCAGGCTCATGTATCTGCCCCCCATAGTGACTATCCTGGGCTTCAACTAACTTCCTGGCCCCTCCATGGCTGCTATGAGGCAGCTCAGAACCCTGCCTGGGCCTCCCCTCTGCAAGGGAGGCTCCTGCCCTTTGGCTGGTGCTTGGCCACATCTCCCTCTCATTGAGGCCCTTCCTGACCCCCTACCTCAAGGGCCTCTGCCTTGCCCCATCCTCCCTCTCCCTTCCTGTCTCAGCAGGGCAGCCATCAGCCCAATGTTTGCCAAGTAAGTGAATGAAATTAAAAAAGCAATGATACCATACTTTACACCCTGTCTCAGAAAAGCCGCCTGGCAGTTATGTAGATGAACCAGATATGCCATTAGACAGTGGGCACTCCCTCGGAATAGACCCAGGCTCAATGATGGTGCCACTGCCAACCCACGATCCTTCCACACACAGGTCATATACCCACTAAGAGAAAGATTTATGCTGTGCTAGACATACAACAGGTAAACGAAACTGTGGGACACAGAGAGCATGTCCAAGATGCTCCTCTTTCAGAAACAATGACTCTAGGGCCACGAAGGTTGTGTGTGTGCTTTGTCCTCACTTGTAAAACAGAAAATCACATTCCTCCTCTGGGGACCTCAAGAGGGGAGAGTGCACAGAACCACTGGGTGCAGAGTCAGGTGCTGCTGGACTAAGTGTTATCTCATTCAATTAGATTAACTCAAAAAACCAGGCTCACATGAGTGAGGCATGGAGGTGGATGGAGAGGGCAAAGGAAAAGATTCCTACCTGGGGGGGAGTCCTGGAAAAGAATAAAAACAAAGGATGTCTACCTAGGATGACCTTCACACATTATGAAGTTAAAAAAAAAAAAAAGCGTATCACATAGTATGTGTTAATACTATCACACAGTAGTTTTTACTATGATCTGAAGATTTGTGTCCTTCCAACATTCATATGGTGAAATCCTAATGCCTAGTAGGATGCTCTTAGGAGGTAAGGAGAAATGCTTAGGTCATGAGGCTGGAGTCCTCATGATGGGATTAGAGCCCTCATAAGAAGAGACCCCCACAGAGCCTCCTCATGCCTTTTACCATGTGAGGACACAGCAAGAAGTCTGCAACTTGAAGAGGGCCTTCCCCTGACCATGCGGGCACCCTAATCTTGGACTTCCAGCCTCCAGAACTTCAAGAAGTGTCTGTTGTTTTACAGGCTACCCAGTCTACACTATTTTTGCTACGGCAGCCCAAAGGAACTAAGATGACTGTATTCTGATAAAAAAAAAAAAAAAAAAGAACAAAATAAATGCAAGAAGTGATACTAATTTTGAACAAGTCTGTGATTTCAAGCAAAGATGTGCAACACATTGTGGACCTCAAAATCAACAACTGTCAGGCAGGAAAACAGCCATCCAGGGCACCCAAACTGGCTTTTAACAAGCCACCCTTTCCCCAGCGCTGACCTCCATGATTCTGATGCCCACCTCCATACTTGCTCTGTGAGAAAAACATAGGTGTTTAGACAGGAAAGGAAAACGGGTGGGCACAACAATTCCTGTTCGGACGGCACCAGAGCTGGAATCACCATCACTGAGTCCCCTAATAGACTGTGAGGAAGGCCATGCCACCCGCACAAAGGGGCAAGCACAAACAGCACCAGCCCTGGGAGTGCCTGCACTCCCATCCATCAATCACAGTCATTCTTTGGATGCAGGAATTTCATTTTTGTAAATCTCTTCAGGGAATAACCCAAACAAAACCAGAACAGATCAATGTTCTCAGCAGCAGTGGATGCTTAATGGGAAAGAAGGCACACTGCAGCGAGACACTCTGCCAAACACAGTCTAGCTCTCATGATGACTGAGCAGCCAGCAACACGGACAGGCATTAAAGAAGGGACTGCAGATATGCAAAGAGCTTAGAGTTTAAAGTTTATTATTATTATTATTTTGTTTTGTAAGCTAATCTTTAGGAACTTATCACCCTTGTTGGAATTCTTGATAGGCTTGATGGAGAAGAACAAGCAAGCCTGTCCTCCAAAGACCTCGTTACCAGTGACAGGCTAGCATGGGCATACTAGCAGTGCTTGGTCTGGGGTGAGCAGCTCCCAGGATCTTGCTCCCTCTGTCCTCACCATCCTCACCCACAGGGTTTCGTGATGGAATGCCCTGCCCCCTCTTCATCTCCACAGAGCCCCATCCTCCATGGTGGAAGCATCTTCAGAAAAGGCAGCTCGGAGCCCCTTGCGAACACAAGGCACAAGCCTGCATCTTCCACAGTGAATGACCACAGACCCAACCAACAGGTTTCTTATATACCAGCAACACCTGGTCACAAAACATATAGGGGGAAATTTTTGTTCACAAATGACAACAAGATACAAGTTTAAAATAAACTTTAGAAAGGTGATGTTAATTCTGCCCAGTGTACCCACAAAACCAAGGTGCCTAGAGCCAAGCGGGCCTGGAGGAAAAGCAGAACGGAGCAGAGCAGGGCCAAGTCTGTATAAACAAATGGAGAACAGAAGAGGCAATTCAAATTGCTGAGGAAAGATGATTCAATAAATGGTGCGAGGACAAGTTAAATGCTTTAGGAAAAGCAAAATTAAGCCTTTACATAAAGTTCAACAAATCTCCCAGAAAGTAGAGGAAGGCAAAAAAGATTAAAACAAACAAACAATTTTGGCCAGAAAAAACTAGATCATCTCAGTCTAATGAATCCACTAGACTAATGAATAAATAAGAGCTAAAATTTTAAGTTACCTTTTATAAAAAAGAACTTGAATACAAATATAGATACATTTGTATTAGTTTAGGTGGGAAAGGCCTTTCTAAGCAAAATACCAAAAGCAGAAATCTTCGGGGCAGAGACTCCCATATTTGCTGCATGAAAATTAATACCTTATGCACATCAAAGACACCAAATTCCAGAATGGGCCCAAAGACATGTAAGAATTTAATGCATGACAAAGTAGGTTTTTCAAATGAATGGAAAGATGAATTATTCAATTGGTAGTGTTAGAAATAGCAAAGAGGGAAAGAAATGAAGTTGGATTCTCAACTCACTCCACACCAAAATAAATTCCAGATGGATCCAACACTGCACAAGTACCAGAGAAAAACAAGAGTTTATTTTAAAAATAACCTTGGCGTGGGGAAAGTCCTTTAAGACATAACAAAGCTCAAAAGTCTTCAGGGTAAATATTTTACGATTAAAAACTTGAAACCTCTTCAAAAAACCCGAAACCAGAACAAAGCACCATAACTGGAGTCAAATGTCAGTTTGTGAAGATTATTTTCAACATAGGCGGAAAAGAGTATGAGCTGGCGGATCACAAAGGAAATATAAAGAAAAACAAAAAAGGAAATACAAAGGCACCCGAACAGTTTCAACCTCACCAATCATCGTGGAACGGAAATTAAAACATTCATGTGACAACAATGCGGGGAGGGCGATCTTAAGGCCCCCATCTCCCCCTCACTCCGCCTCCGAGTCCACCCTACACACTCCGGGTGTACAAAACCGACGGAATGTACCGCCACGAAGACAGTTTGCAAGCGAAAAATCTAACCATTATCGACCGGTAGAGGTTGGCCACCCCTAGGCCCCCGAGCTTCCCTTTGAGGTTAATAACCGAAAACAGCGCACGCAAAATACAGAAAGGGTACAAAGGAAACCAGCCAGTGCTGCCTCTGCGCACACTGGCAGGCTGTTCCCAACGACGACTTCCAGTTTTTATATTTTTCTCAAACGTTTACATTTTAAAAAATGCATGTTATTTTCTATTGAAATCTTATAATAAACTAGGGAAATATTTGCAAACCATGTTAGAAAAGCTGGGTCTCCTTCATTAAAAACGGGCTCTTATAAGGTAATAGGGAAAAGAGCACAAACAGAAACATGGAGAAAGGATGTAAAATTAGGAAAAGTACTTTTAGCCAACGAGATATCAACGCTGCTCGGAGGCGGAGAAACGGCTTACTGCGAACTGCACAGGGACTCCGGCCGCTGCGGGGTCCGGATGGGCTTCTCAGCCTCTGGTTCTGTATTTTGGGGAGCCCTTGAGCGAGCCGGGGACTCGCGGGTCGCTGACCACCCTCCCCGGGGCAATCCCTCCACCTCCAGCCAGCGCTCGCCGTCTGTGGGGGAGGGGCCCCGGGAGGGTTGGAGCGGGGGGTGGGGGGGGAGTTGAGGTGTCTCAAGGCCTCGGGGGAGGGCATTCCGGGCGTGGCAGGGCCGTAGGACCCGGACACTGGGTCGCGGGGAGACTGTGGTGTGTGTCAAGGGTAAGGGGAGGAGGCTCTGGGGCGTGGCAGGGCCCGAGGGGTAGGGGTCGGGAGAGGCCTGGGTTTGAGGAGCCGAGTGAGGATCGGGGTGTGGCAAAAGGCTGGGTGAGTGGGGGCTCAGAGTGGGGTCCAAGGAGGGGAAGGAGCCCACTGCGCGCCCGCAGGAGGAGGAACCCAGCACGAGGGGCGGAAGCGGAGCGTGCCCGCGGGGAAGCGCCCTGTCCGTGAAGACGACCCAGCTCCACCTTGCGTGCTGGCAGAGAGGCCCGGCTCGCCAGGGCCCACGCGCACGTCCAACTCACCTTCCACGCCGCAGCCTCACGCGCGAAGGAACGGACGCCGGCAACGCACTCAGACAAAGGGGACGCCCCGCCTCGTCTGCGCATCCGCCAATCCCTCCAGGCCCCGCCTCCTAAGTCCCCGCCCACTCTCCCGGTCACCAGTCCTTGAGCGCGACACCTCCCAATCGTCCCCGCCTTCCCCGCCGGCGCCATTTTCCTGACTGACAGTGATGCCCCTTTCTCCCGAGCCACCGAGAGGCGAGACCTCCGGAGCGCCTAGAGAGGCCACACCGCGCTCCGGCCTCGCATTTACCGCACTTCCGGCGGTCCTGCGATAACCTAGTGACGCTTGCGAGCACCGTAGTCACTGGCAACCTCGTCCCTATTGAGTGGGGTTTCGGGCTTCTGTCCAGACCGGTTCCTTTTCTGCTCCTAGCCGGGTGCCACCCCATCTGAATGTGCCTCCTCGTTGCTGTGCCCTGGGATCCGGCAAGGACCTAGCGGTGGTCGTCACGTGTGACAGTGACTGCCTCCTCAATCACCTGCACTGTTGTTCACGGCCTTTTCTGGGAGGGAAGGTGAAGCCTGCGTCCGGGAGGGTGGTGGACGGTGCGGTAGCACCCCCGGAGAGAGGAGGCTGAGACAACCACGATTAGAATGCTTACGCGAGTTCTAGAATAACTAGAACGGTTAGGGCTTTCTTAGAGGAACGGTTGGGGAGAAGGAGGAAGAGTATGCCATCTCGTCTTTTCTGATAGGCGACCCTGGATTGGGAGTATGACTTCCTGACTTCAGGCAGGGATGGGAAGAAAAATTAAGCAGGAGGGGGGGACACAGAGCCCCTCTACAGGGACACCTTTCTTTCCTTTTTTCTTTTAGCTTCTTCTTATAGAAATTTTCAAAGATACACAAAGGTAGATAAAGTAGTGTAATGAACCCCACGTGTCCATCAAACAGTTGAAACGGCCAGTCTCTTCACCTATTTATCTAGTTATTTCCTTCCTCAGTCCCATAGAGGAGGTCATTTTATTTAATAATTATTCCCATATTTGTCTAAAAGATAAGGGTCCCTAAAAACGTAATTACAAAGCTATTATCACCTGTAAATGTTAATGATTATCCTTTATTATCAAATCTAGGAAACATTTTTTTAATGTAAAAATACATTATGAGTTCACAGTGATATTTCAAATTTAGGGCTAGGTGGCTATTAACTTTTTTTTTAATGTTTTATTTATTTTTGAGAGAGAGAGAGACAGCGTGAGCAGGGGAGGGTCAGAGAGAGAGGGAGACACAGAATCCGAAGACAGGCTCCAGGCTCTGAGCTGGCTGTCAGCACAGAGCCCGATGCGGGGCTCGAACCCATGAACCGCAGGATCATGACCTGAGTTGAAGTCCGTCGCTCAGCCGACTGAGCCACCCAGGCACCCCTTAGCTTTTTAAGTTTTATGTTTGTATCCCTTTTTCCCTCATATTAAAAATCCTGGGGGGCGTCTAGGTGGCTCAGTCAGTTGAGCATAGACTTCTTGGTTTCAGCTCAGGTCATGATCCCAGAGTGGTGAGATCCAGCCCCATGTCAGGTTCTGCCATAAGCAGGAGTCTGTTTAAGATTCATCTGTCTCTCCCTCTGCCCCCCTCCCCAACTTGCACCTGCATTCTCTCTCAAATTAAAAAAAAAAATCTTGGATCCTGATTATCTTAACACAATGATTTACTTTATTATTTATGTATATAGTTATGTGAAATAACAATGCCAATATTACTAACAGTATGGTTATTGAAAACTGTCACATTCTTTTGCAATTATTTCTGTTGTTAGGATATATCCCATGCTTTAAAGTAAATTAAGGGTCACCTGGGTGGCTCAGTCGATTAAGTGTCCTACTTTGGGTCAGGTCATGATCTCACAGTTCATGGGTTTTGAGCCCTGCCGTTGGGCTCTGTGCTGACAGCTCAGATCCTGGAGCTTGCTTTGAATTCTGTGTCTCCCTCTCTGCCTCTCCCCTGCTCATACTGTTTCTCTCTCTTAAAAATAAAAAAACTTTAAAGTAAATGAAAATAATCTGTTCCTGTGGGGTTAAGACTCTATATACTGGTTCATTTGTTTCATGTTGCTTATGCTTTTTAGGGTTAAGTTTTTCAGGTTTAAAAAAAAATGTTTTTTCATTTCGAGAGAGAGATTGAGAGAGAGCACCAGTGGGGGAGGGGCAGAGAAAGAGGGAGAGAGAGAATCCCAAGCAGGCTCTGCACTGTGAGCACAGAACCTGATGTGGGGCTCAATGTCACGACTAGTGAGATCATGACCTGAGCCAAAATCAAAATGCTTAACTGACTGAGACACCAGGCACCCCTCAGGTCTTAAAAAAAAGAAAAAAAAATTTTTAAAGATTTTATTTTTAACCAGTCTCTACACCTAACCTGGGGCTTCAACCCAGAACCCTGAGATCAAGAGGTGCATGCTCTACTGACTGAGCCAGCCAGGTGCCCCCAAATTTTCAGGTTTTTATATAAATTTTGTTTTAGGATTATGTAAAGCATTTACATAATGCTTGGCTCCAAAGTCAAGTCTACAAAACAAAATACATTCAGAGAAGTCTGGCTTCTCTCCCTGTCCCCACCAACCAGTTACCTTCCTCTCCCTATCGGTAAGTTTTTTTTTAAGTTTATTTATTTATTTTGAGGGAGACTGCAAGTGGGAGAGGGGGAGAGAGACAGGGGGACAAAAGATCCAAAGCAAGGCTCTGTGCTGACAGCAGACAGCCCAATATGGGGCTCAAACTCATGAACTGTGAGATCATGACCTGAGATGAAGTCAGATGCTTAACCAACTGATCCACCGAGGCGCTCCCTGTACCTACTGTTGTGCACTTTGGCTTTTGCACTTAACAGTATCCTGGAGACCTGGAGACCTCTCATTAGAAGTGTCTAGGGATATTCCTTATTCCTTTTTGCAACTGTGACTCCCTTCCTTTGTGAATGTACCCTAGAGTATTCAACTAGTCAGCTATTACTGGACATGTGTTTTGTTTCCTGTCTTTTCCTACTAAAATTAGTGCTGCAGTGAATAGTCTTATGCAGATATTTGTATAGTTCTGCCAGTTTAATTTTGGGTTAGATTCCTAGAAATTGCTTGGTCAGCAGGCATTTGTAACTCGTTTTTGCTGTATGTTGCCCAGTTCCCTTTTTTAGGGTTGCACCATCTTACATTCCCACTGTGATGTGTCCTCACAACCTTGTAAACCAAGTATTTTGTCAAATATTTGGAATTTTGCCAACCTGAGAAGAAATGGCAACTCAAAGGAAAATGGTTTCCTTTTGCATATTTTTTTTGTGGGCAGAGTGAAGCATCTTTTCATATATTTAAGCACCATTTTCATTTTATTTGTGAACTTGCTTCTTTTCCTAGTTGGTGGTCTCTTCCCCCTGGTTTTAGAAATGCTGTTATGTTAACTCTTTGTGACATAAGTTGCAGCTATTTATAAAATTCTATTTTCAATGCACCAATTTTCAGTTGTTTAAGATTAAAAATTACAAAATACACCCTATATAGTCTTTTTTGATGCAACCCAACAAATTAATAAGGAATTTGATACCAGAGAGATGGTTACAAAGAATAGTCTTCAAAATAAATTTTAATTTCTATTATCTAAACCTTATTTCATTAACTATCATTATTCAGTTCATCCTCAACTTAGTTAATGTACACAGTCTAGAGGATACTTAGAAATGCCATGTTCAGAGAAGAGGAATGGAAATTTCTTAGGGGAAAATAAAGTATAAACCTGATAATATATTGTTTAAAATATTTTAAAAGTATCTTACTGCTGTTTTTCTTTTTTTATGGCTTTATTGGGGTATGAATTGCACATACTTTAAGTGTATAATTTGATGAAAAATTTCAACATAAATATATACCTGTGAAACCATCACCACAATTAAGATAATGAACATATCTATTAGCCCTAAATGCATCCCCTGCTGTTGCTGGTGATTGATCTGCTTTCTGTCACTTTAGTTTATTTTGTACTTCCTGTATATCTGATTCGATATAAATGGAATCCCAAAGTAGATATTTGGGGGGATGGGTGGGTCTAACTTTCTTCACTCAGCGTAATTATTTTGATTTTTATCCTTATTGCTGCATATAGCAATAGTTTGGGTTTTTTCTTTCTGTTGGGTAGCATTTCATTGTAAGAATATACCACAACTTGTTTATCCGCTTACTGTTAATGGACATTGGGTTGCCAGTTTTTGGCTACTGCAACTAAAACAGCTATGAACATTTATGTACAAATCTTTGTGTAGACCTATATTTCACTTCTCTCGGGTTTATATCTAGAGTGGCTTGGCTGGGTGGTATTGTAGATGTGCTTAACTTTTTAAGAAACCACCAACCTCGTGTCAAAGTGTTTTTACTACTCTGCATCCCCCTGCAGATGTGACAGCTACAGTTGCTAGACACATTGCCCACATTTGGTGTAGTCCTTTGTTTTGAAAATTAGCCATTCTAGTGGAGGTAGGGTGGTGTCTTGTTTACTTTGCATTTTTCTCATGTTTGATGATATTGAGTGTCATTTCTTGCACTTATTAGCCATCTGCATGTATTATTTGGTCAAGTGTCCATTCAAATGTTTTGCCCATTTTTTATTGGGTCATTTGTCTTCTAATTGAGTTGCAGGACTTCATTATAGCATGGGATACAGGTCATTTGTTGGATATATGTTTGGCAAATATTTTCTCCCAGTTCGTGCTTTGCCTTTTCATTTTATTTCATTTTTAGGAGCAAAAGTTTTACATTTGGTGAGGTCCTATTCATTGATTTCCTTCCTTGAAATTCCATGCCTTTTTGTATCCTATTTAATAAATCTTTGCCAAAGTCAAGGTCACTAAGGTTTTCTATTATGTCTTTTTCTGGAAGTTTCTTTTTTTTTAATTTTTAAAAAATGTTTGTTTGTTTATTTATTTATTTATTCGAGATAGAGCATGAGCGGGGAGGGGCAGAGAGAGAAGGAGACATAGAATCTGAAGCAGGCTCCAGGCTCTGATCCATCAGCACAGAGCCCGATGCAGGGCTTGAACCCACAAACCGTGAGATCATGACCTGAGATGAAGTGGGATGCTTAACCACCTGAGTCACCCAGGCACCTTGGGAGTGGTCATCATCATTGTCGTCATCTTCTTCTTCTTCTCCTTCTCCTCCTCCTTCTCTTCCTCCTCCTCCTCTTCCTTCCTCTTCCTTCTTTCTTCTTTCTTCTTCCTTATCTGTGTTTTATGTAATCTCATTGTAGGGCAGCTACATTGCCAGTCTTTTCGAAGAGAGTTAATTTGTGAAATTATTTCAATAATAATAAAACAAAGATTTATATTATTGTCAAACACTTTGAAAATGTCTACTGCTGCTTTGCTCTTTCTGCATATTTTTCCTTTAAAATTTTATTTATTTATTTAAGTTTAGGTTAGTTAACATGTAGTGTAGTACTGATTTCAGGAGTAGAACCCAGTGATTCATATTTTACATATAACACCAGTGCTCATCCTGACAAGCATCGTCCTCAATGACCATCACCCATTTAACCCATCATCCCACTCACTTCCCCTCCAGCAATCGTCAGTTTGTTCTCTATTTAATAGTCTCTTATGGTTTGCCTCCCTCTCTGTATTTATTTTGTTTTCCCTTCCCTTCCCCTATGTTCATCTATTTTGTTTCTTAAATTCCACGTATGAGAGAAATGTGTTTGTCTTCTCTTATTTCATTTAGCATAGTACAATCCAGTTCCATCCACATTGTTGCAGATGGCAAGATTTCATTCTTTTTGATTGCAAAGTAATATGCCATTGTATATATACCCCATTTCTTCTTTATCCATTCATCAGTCGATGGACATTTGGGCTCTCTCCATAGTTTGGCTATTGTTGATACCAGGAGTGGTCTTCTAAATTGATGTTCTAACATGTGAAAATGCTCAGAACCTATTCCATGGGCACAGAAGAAGACCCTGCACACAGAGTAAACCACATGGGATACCTAGGAGCCAGTCTGCCCCCAGGCCTTCATCTTACTTTCAGGGAAGCCCCAGTGGCCAGTGATGATTGTCTGGGTCATGCCTGCCAATCCCCAGGAGAATGGTCTAGATAAGACTCTGCTGCTGTCACAGCTGTCCTGGTATGGCCTGCATTGTCCTCAGCCATCAAGGCTCTGTTCTCCCCTCAGATTCAGGAGTTCCCACCAGATCCATGGATGCTTTAGAATTGGCATGGATTCTGGCCCTGTTCTGCACATACCATGCTCCACAGTTTCCCTGCTTCACCTTGTGTGGAGAGGTGCCTGTGGATGTTGGGAGAAACTCTAATCCCTCACCAATTTGACCTCGGAAGTTGCAGGACCCACTTGTGGGGCATGAACTGTGGGGTTCTGTGAAGGGGATCTCCCAGGACTCTACCAAGCACATGAATCTCCTGGCACAGTTGGTACCAAGCCAGCTACCAGCTATTAGGGCTGCTTGTTACTCTTTTTTTTTTTTTAATGTTTGTTTATTTTTGGGAGAGGGAGAGAGAGACAGAGTGCGAGCAGGGGAGGGACAGAGAGAGGGAGACACGGAATCCGAAGCAGGCTCCAGGCTCTGAGCTGTCAGCACAGAGCCCGACATGGGGCTCAAACCCATGAACCATGAGATCATGACCTGTGCTGACGTCGGATGCTTAACCGACTGAGCCACCCAGGCTCCCCATTAAAGGAATTGGGGTTGTTGGTTAAAGATAGGAATAAAGTTTGGGAGTGGAAATAAAGAGCAAGGAAAGCATCCAATCTCTGGTTCCAGTGGGTACATGGGGGAGGGAGAAGGCTTCAGGGGGACCATGTGATCAGGGGGAAATCAGGTTTCAGTTTGAACAGGAAGATGAAGGAAACTTTCAGTGAGGTCACAACACAAAGTAATTTGTTTATGTCCATAAACCAAAGAGCAGAGTGGAAGGTGTGGGAGCCAAAGAGGGTTTCTATATATTTTTTGAAGGTATGGAAATATTTATTAATTACATAATGGAGGTCTCTTGGGAGAGTAGGGAAGGCCTCTCAAAATGGTCTGAAATGGCTTAAGAGAGCAAGTAAGGAATGTTAATTTTGGGTCATTATTGTGGTCAGTGCTGTGGTGAGTGGGCGGATTTCCAAGCATAGGTGAGGGCCTGTGGGGTATGAATCTCCTCCTGGTGTCAAAGGAGAGAGCACCAGTTTTCTTTTCTTTTCTTTCTAAAAAATTTTTAAATGTTTATTTTTGAGGGAGAGAGAGAGAGAGAGAAAAGAGAGAGAGAGAGAGAGCGTGAGCAGGGGAGGGGCAGAGAGGGAGACACAGAATCTGAAGCAGGCTCCAGGTTCTGAGCTGTCAGCACAGAGCCCAGTGCAGGGCTTGAATTCACAAACTGTGAGATCATGACGTGAGCCAGAATCAGATGCTTAACTGACTGAGCCACCCAGGCACCCCAAGCACCAGCTTTCTTATCAGCTTGTCCAAATGTGGGCATGGAGAAGGAAGATGAGGTTCCAAAGCTATGAGCAAACATTAAAAAATGGAACCAGACCACTCATTATAATTCATCTCTGATGTTTGATGACTGAAAGACACCATGTTTCACTCAGCTGAATTAGTGCTTGTTTAACTAAGCTATATGGCACTCTCTGCAACCTGCAGCCTGAGGCTGGTGAGGGAGGTGAAAATCCCACTAAATGGCTTTTTCAAGAGCCCAGCATTGTGTATTCTGAGAAGTGACATGAGTGCCTCAGCTACTCTAGAGGGGATGAGAGTGTCTTGGTGAGACCTTGTACTGTGGCCTGAGCATAAGTAGAGAGACATCTTGACCTTGATTGATATTTTGGGGCATTTATCTGTGGGGGAAGAGATTCTGAGAGTTCTTTACCCTAAAGGGGGCAACCTTTAAGGCAATGGAACAAAAGCTTGTAAAAATGTGGAGATGGCGTGGTGTGAGTGGGTGGTTCAGTTGGTTGAGCGTCCGACTTCAGCTCAGGTCATGATCTCACAGTTCGTGGGTTCGAGCCCCACATCGGGCTCTGTGCTGATGGTGCGGAGGCTGGAGCCTGCTTCAGATTCTGTGTCTCCCTGTCTCTCTGCCCCTCCCATACTCGCACTCTCTCTCTGCTTCTCAGAAATAAATACATGTTAAAAAATTTTTTTAATGTGGAGATGGAGTTATTTATTAGCCAGGCCATCTGGTGCTAAGATAATTGCCAGAAATCCAGCCACTTGTGCTGATGTTTGGATCTGGTTTTTTATTAAGGATGTCCTGATTAAGAAATGAGGAACAGCAGCTCCCCACTGAGCTCCATCGCCTATGATGGTTGGCAGTGCTGCTTGTATGGTCTGTGGATTCCCCCTGCTGTTCACTTAGGTCATCCCAAGGGCTCTCCAGGTAGCCAAAGGGTCTGAGGAGGGCTGTCCTCCAACACTCTGGCATCTTATCCCTGGCAAGGGACAGAGGACAGGGAAGGCTGCCCCTTCTGCAAGTGGAATATGCCAGAGGGCCCAGGTTTGGCTTTTATACTGTACCAAGGTGGCCTCACCAGTTGTGTTGAGCTCATGGTGTACTACTTCCACAACCCAGAGCATAATGGGCAGCCGGGTACAGAGAGAGAGTCACAGGCTCAGGGTCTGTGAGAGCCTCCATTTCTAGGAGGGTCCAGTATGTGGCCAGCAATTGCAGCTCTGGTAGCATATAGTATAGGGCAAGGAAGATGGTTTCTTGGATCAGAAGCCCTTGGACAACTTATGGCCACGATGGGTGGTCTAAAGACTCTGGAAGATGTGAAAGGAGGTTGCTGAAGCCCCTGTGATGGAGAGGGGCATCTTGGTGGGAGGGGCACTAGGTACCTAGTAATGGGAATGTGGTATCGCAATCTGGGCAGATTCTAGAGGATTTTGCTGGAGGGAGCCCCAATCAAGGTGGGCTGATTTGTAAGATGCAGCATAAATGGGGTTAAGTAAGATTTGTAAATGAGGAACATGTTGCCTCCAGAAACCCCAAAAGATCTAAAAGAGTTGTGGGTGCTGACGGGGACACTGGCTATTTCTGAAGCTTCAGGGATGGAGCAGCCCTTGGTTTACAGAACATTTTTGGCAACTTAACAGAGGTGGCAGGGCCTTGCACTACATTTGGGGGCAATGGCCCATTCCCTTTGGTGAGCTCTTTTGTACGTTCTGAATAAGTGACACACGAATGTCAAATGAATCTCCTTGGAGGAGGATGTCATCAATGTAATGTCACATCTGTGCTCCCAGAGGAAGGTGGATGCAGTCAAGACTGTATGGGACAGTGAGGCTGCTGAGGTACCTAGTATGCTGGGGTATGGGCATCCTAGTAAGGGTATATCATGTTCCTTCAGAAGTGAAGGCAAACTGTGGCTGAAAGGCTGTGGATGCCATTGTCTAGATGTCCTGCTCACAGTGCCAACTCCAATGTTTACCATCACCTGCAGGGTGGATGGACCCCCACCCAAAATTTGGTTCAGATGTCAAGACTGACAATGCCACACATACCAAGAGGGCATGAGACGGTTTAGTACTTGCGTTAACTGAGGTCAGCAGGGCAGGGTTCCTTGGGCAGGTCCAAAGTAGCTTAAGGAGTGATGGAAGGGCACTGGCCTGGGTGTTTGCTGTGGCTGGGGGTGAGGCTGCAGTACACACCTCACACCTCTTGCTGAGTGGGACTTGAATGGTTTGAAATCTGCTGGCACCAAGGGGATGGCACCCAGGCTTCTCTCTCAGCCCTTGCTTCCCAAGAAACATTTCCAAGGACATCATCAAAGTCAAAAGAAAGAAATTGTGATTGACCATTTGTTTTCCAGACTTTCTCTTTGGAAACGTGACATTCCAAAATTAAAACTCTCAGGCTGCAGATGACAGGCCCCTAAATGGGGTCAATTCTGTCCAGACACTGGGTAGGGACAAGAGTCCAGTAGAGCTTGACACTCATTCCTCCTTCCTGTCTCCAGACTCTGGCCTCCCACAGCCATGCCTCAGCCCTGGGAGTCTCCCAACAGCGTGGAGGCCAGGAAAGGAAGCAAAAGGAGTTGAGGAGGGAGGGATACAGAGGACATGCTAGCCCCTAGAGTCTCTTCTCCACACAGCAATGGCCTTGTTAAAATGTAAGTCATCCAAACCCTCCAACTTCTCCCGTTTCACCCAGAGTAAAAGTCAAAGTCTTTGTCATGGTCACAAGGCCTTTTGTGATATGGCCCATTACCACCCACCCCATCTGCTTCTCCCCCTGGTCACTCAACTCTTAGTCATACTGACCTCCAATGATTCTCGAACACTCTAGGGCTGCTTCTGCTCAAGGCCTTTGTACTGGTGTGATGGGAAAAACAAAAGTTTTTTCCCAGTTATTGCCTAGGCATTTTACTGTATGATAACCCTATGCACACCCAGAGTTTGGACATTTAGATAAGAACTTGAATTTAGTGATCACCACCCTAACCACTTCCTAAGTAATAGGTGCCTGCTACCCTGTTCTTATTTCTTGCTTGCTCATGACCTGGGATGATGGACCACCACCCCCATCATTGTGCCCCATTGCTTCTGGGATCTGTATGTAATAGATCTTGTGACTTTACTTCCTTTGTGTAAGTGTATTGAAACTGTGCCTTCAATCAAAAAAGACTCTGGGGTTTCACTTTCCCTAAGCAGAAGCTTGGATAATGAGAGTTATCTGCCAACCTGTGTGGGTGGCTTGTGCCTCCTACCTCAGCAGGTCATAATCTCTAATAAAACCAGCTATTCTTACTGTCAGCCCCTACCCCCCATCTTCACTGGTCATTTTCTCATTTGCTTCAAGTTGTCACTCAAAGGACATCTTGGCAAGGCCTGCTCTGACAGCCCCCATTTAAAATAGAATCCATCAAAACACCCAGACCTTATTTCCTGCTTTCCTTTCACCTCATGACAGTCACGACCATTAGGTCAGTTTTCTCTACCCACTGACATCAAGGGCAGGCTTGTTTCTTGCTGTGTCCCTATAAATGGCATGTAGTAAGTATCCCACAAGTATTCACAGGGGGGAAGGGGATGGAATCCAGGCTGGACAAGGGGGAATGTGAAGCCAGAAAGGATTGCCTGCCAGTGAGAAAGCATGATGGTTAACAGATGGAGGTCTCCATGGGATGAAAGATGAGCAAGTGAGTTGGAGGATAACAGAGCAAGGCTGTCCCCAAAACTGCAAATGTGGCAGTTTGTCATTTAGCATATTGCCTTGGGAAAGCGGGGCTGAAGCAGAGGGGAAGGAGTGAGCAGTGATGGCCTACCCTGATAACCTCTGAGAGAAAGATAGGCATTCCACTGTAGCCCAAGCCCATGGAACTGACCTGTGCACCCTTGAGCCAACTCTCACATACTTCCCTTCTTCACATACTTTTCCAAACTTCTCTCTCCTTATTTGTGGCTGATGACTTTGCCTCTACTTCCTTGAAAGCACAGAAGCCAAGCCCTTACCTTTCTACCTTAACTGCAAACCTGACTACACCTGGCCATTAATGCCTTTCCTCCTGAACAATGCGGGAAGTGCTTCTCAGTCCACCCTTCCTAGGATACTCCCAAGTTGAGACCTGCTGGCTGGCATCCAGGGGCCTCTCTTGTGGCAGACATATTGGTTCTAAGCCAACTCTCCCTGCTCACAGAGAAGAGCACAGCTCTGGGAAACTGAGAGGCCAGTTTCCACCTACTGGGGGCACTCACAGGTCCTCCATAAATGGTGATGAATGGGCCTGGGAGAAAACTGAACCTGGGAACCTGTGGGGAGAAAAGGAGGGGCATGGGAAGGGCAGGCCTCTGTGGGACAAACAGCCAGGACCATAAGGCACAGAACTGGGAGGTTGGGAAACACCTGCATGTGTAATTGTGCACCAGCCCTGAGTGGGAAGAAAGCATGACCTCAGACTCAGGCACAAGGGCAAGGGGGCAGAAGGGTTCCTGCATCCAGTGACTGTATGGAAGGGTCAAGAAAGGGTGAGGAACTGGTGGTAATGACTACACACCACTTCTGGGAAGGATGACTGTAATCCGAACTGAAAAACTCTTTGACCTGATTTATGTAAACAGAATATCAATTATAACCATAGACAAAGAACTCACTCTTTATGAGTAATTACCAAATACAAGAATTACTGTTATTTCGAACCATATGTCAGCTTACTTTTTTGGTTCTGTTTGGTTACAGTAATAAACTCTATTCATGAATATGTAGCTTCTATCATCTTTTTCCTCCTAATAAATGTGGCAGTCTGATACCAAAATATACACACAAAGCAAATAAGAAACAAGAGGTCACCGGAGGCAGGAATGATGACAAGGGAAGGAGGGTTGGGGCTTTGTAGACAGTGGGATATAGGGTTATAGGAAAGCAAGTGAGCCTGGCTTCAAGTCTGGGAAGTGGGTGAGGCTGTGACATGGTCAGAGGAGTCGGGAATGGAGCTCTGTTTTACTCCCTAGCATGGATCAGCTGGTGTTTGACCAACTTGGACCGCTGGCTGAAGGCTTTCCCACAAGCAGAGCAGTCGTAAGGCTTCACGCCAGTGTGGATCCTCTGGTGCTGGATGAGGACCGAACGCTGACTGAAGGCTTTCCCACACTCACTGCACTTATACGGTCTTTCGCCAGTGTGGATTATCTGATGTTGAATGAGGTGTGAACTCTGGCTGAAGCCCTTACCACATTCGACACATGTGTATGGCTTCTCTCCAGTGTGAACTTTCTGGTGGTGAATAAGGTTTGAACTTCGGTTGAAGGCTTTACCACACTGGTTACATTCATGGGGTTTCAATCCATTATGGATTCTCTGATGCTGAATGAGAGTTGAACTCTGGCTGAAGGTTTTCCCGCATTCTGTACATTCATAAGGTTTCTCCCCAGTGTGAACGCGCTGGTGAAGGATAAGGTTGGAGCTCCGACCAAATGTTTTTCCACATTCTCGACATTCATAGGGCTTATCACCTGTGTGCACACCCTGATGCTGAATGAGGGCTGAGCTGTGGCTGAAGGCCTTCCCACAGATGCTACATTCATATGGCTTCTCTCCTGTGTGGATTATTTGGTGCTTTCTGAGCACTGAGCTGTAACTAAAGGCTTTTCCACACACATTACACACATGAGGTTTTTCTCCAGTGTGAATTCTTCGATGCTGAATGAGGCTTGAACTCTGACTGAAGGCCTTCCCACAGTCACTGCACTTATACGGTTTCTCTCCAGTGTGAACCCTGTGATGCTTAATGAGGTTGGAGACCCGGCTGAATGGTTTGCCACACTCATTACACTCATAAGGTCTCTCTCCAGTGTGAACTCTCTGATGCTTCCTCAGGTGTGAGCTTTGGCTGAATGCTTTCCCACACTCATTACACTGGAAAGGTTTCTCACCTGTATGAATCCTGTGGTGTTTAATAAGATTTGAGCTCCGCCTAAAGGCCTTCCCACATTCGTTGCAAACATATGGCTTCTCTCCAGAATGAATTCTTTGATGTTGGATGAGATTTGAGCTTCGCCTAAATGCCTTCCCACATTCACTGCATTCATAGGGCTTCTCACTCATGTGAGACTTCTGGTGCTTTTTAAGGCTTGAGTTCTGGCTGAAGGCTTTTCCACATTCATTGCATACATAAGGCTTCTCACTGCTGTGGTTAATCTGATGCCTAATGAGGTTTGACTGCACACTGAAGGTTTTCCTGCACTCGCTGCACTGGTAAGGTTTTTCACTCACATGAGACCTCTGATGACTTTTAAGAAATGAGTTTTCACTGAAGGATTTTCCACATTCATTGCATATGAAGGACTTTTGTCCAGTATGTCCAGTATGGGTTATCTGATGCTGAATAAGATCAGGGTTTCCTCTGAAGGTTTTCCCACAATCATTACATATGAGTGGGCTTTCGGCTATGTGAAGCCCTTCATGGCTAGTTAACTCTGCACTGTGTTGGAAGCTGTGGCCACACATGTCATACATATGTGGCCCCTCTTCTGTAGGAATTCCCTGAGATGCCATTGGGTTTGGGCTCAGACTGAAGTTTCTCACAAAGTCATCACAGCCCAGCTCTTTCTCTAAGGTGCTGCTAAGGAGCACTGCCACTGGTGTGAAGCCTCTCTCCTGGTAGTGGGGCTGCACCCGTCTCTCACTGTCAGGGGCTCCCCAATCTCTCTCCATTACATCATCACAGAGTTCTCCAAGCTCAGAAGCCTGGGAAAAATCACTGGTGTAGTTTTCTGATACTTCTGCCTGTGATTCCAAATCCTCAGAAACTTCTCTCTTCTGAAGAAACTCCTTGTCCTTAGTTCTGCTGTCCCAATCTGAAATAACAAACAAAGTCACTTGGAAGGAAACAGGAAAATACAGATGACACATCTGGGAATGTGGGACCCACTAGGCGTGGCAGTCCTAGATCTCTTAAGGGGGCCATGAAGGGGGGCTGGGATGGCTGAGGGGACCAGGCTGCAGGGCTTTCAACCTACAAGACTGACCCTCACTCCCCTGATCTATATCTCAGGAAATCACCTGTAGTCCCCCTCTGGTTCAGGCCAAAATCCTGGGTGCCCCTCAACTGCCTCTCCACTCTCCCACAGCAGGTCATCAGCAAGTCTTGTCAGCTCTACCCTGAAGTCCCTCAAATGCAGGCACTCATCATTTCCACCATTACGAGCCTTATGCTATACTGTTAAACATTCTACCCTTTTTTCTTTCCCACAATGCTTCTTGGGCCAGTATTTGTTTTCTTAGCACCAACTAATGCCATTCTGGCTTTGCCTCAGGAGTCACCAGTACAGAGAGGTAGGCTCTCAGTTGGCAGGTGCAGAGGGACCTATTCCCTTCAGAGAAGGGTGGTTCTGATTGCATAGTAGGCTGAGAAGTGCAGTGGGGACTTGCCTAAAATATCAAATTCTGTCCCGTTCAACAGAGAGGACTTCAGAGACTGAGCCCTGTCCTACCAAAGCAACCCTTACCCCTAAAAGCTGTAAGTCTAACCTGTGTTAGCTGGACAATTTTGTGCCCTAGTACTATGTTTTAAGCTGCTGTGGCCATCTTTCTGAAGGCAGAAATGTGCACAACGTTCCTCATCACACCAGAAAGACTCTGCCTGGGTGGCTCAGTCGGTTAAGCATCCAGCTCTTGACTTAAGCCCAGGTAATGATCTCACAGTTCGGAAGTTCGAGCCCTGCATCAGGCTTTGTGCTGACAGCTTGGAGTCTGCTTGAAATTCTCTCTCCCCACCCCACCCCCCTCTGCCCCTCCATCACTTGCTCTCTCTCAAAATAAAGAAACATTAAGGGGGAAAAAAAGGGCTGACACCTCTCCCTCTTCTCCCTTCACAACTGAAATAACAAGGAAACCCTCACTCCCCTGGATCTCTCACTCAAACAAAGATCTTAAGTCTCTGTCTCATTCAAATGAAGATATCCAGACCACTCTGTTGCAGTTTTTTCCTGCCTGGATTGTGTAGTAGTTTACCTGCCCTCCCACCTTCCCTTCCTGCCCAGACAGCCTAGTTACATCAGAGCACTTCAACATCCTCCCAGGCCCTTCCTGAGCTCACCCTCACCCCTGCTCTTATTCCCTGAGCAAGATGGTTACACTCACCTTAGGCTCTACCCCACTTGGAACATTCTCCCCAGATAGTCCTCATGTTCTTTCCTTTACTTCTGCCTGGTCTCTGCTCAAACACACTTCACTGGACAGATCTTTGACCATTGCCCCTTCCTGCTATCTCCTGTACAGTCCTGATTGCTCCCTGACAGGGCTCTATGTCCTGGGACTGGGGTGACTCCTTGTCTAGCTACAGTCAGTGGTATTGAGTATGTGAGTGGAGGACACCCCCCTACTCTGCTTCCTTGTGCTCAATGCCCTCTGACCTGCCCCTCAGTTCAGGCTGACACTTCCTTTCCCCACCTGCAAGTTCTAGAATCTAACACAACAGCATTCTGTGTCCCTGCCTCATCTGGATGCTTCTGTTCCCCCTGGAGCCACCAGAGTGATCTCAATGCAGACTTTGCCTGGCCACACAATCACCCTGTCTGCCTGCCATACCCACACATCTGGTAGTAACAGTTCATGCTCTAGACACACTGTGTGGTGGCATCCCCAGTTGGAAGCCCCTACATACTCTTTGCCCCTTGCATGTAATCTGTCCCAGACTCTCTCCTGTGGAACTCAGCCACATGGCTGGCACAGCACATGGGTGCTGTGCTTTACCCTTCTGCTGACCCTCAGGCAGACCCTTCATCACATGCTGCACACAGGCTGACCACGTTCTTACATGAGCCTCAGGGCCCCTCAGGTCAGGAGCCCTGGCTCTGGGGTGTTTAGGAAATGTCCCCATGATGCTGGGCCCCTGGGAGTAATGGGGGGAGGGCTCAGCGAGGACAGCAGGGACAGAAAGGGAGGCTGTTATGGGAAACAAAGTTCTGGACAGAATGGCCTAAGGCTCGCTATGCCCCCCATGCCCCCAGTGACCCTGAAAAGAACCTCAAAACCATTATTTGCTTGCAGGCCATTAAAAACAAAACAAAAATCCACCACTGGCTAGCTGGACCTGGCCTGTGAGTCATAGTTTGTTGACACTAAGATCACTGATGTGGCTCAGGAGATGGTGGTCATGAGGACTGGTTTTCAGGCCCAAGGCACTGTTGACCTGGAAGTCTTTTATTGAGACAGGAGACAAAACTGGGTCCTATGGGTGAGGATGGTGAGATGTCACTTTGGATTTAGTAAATCTAACATAATTCTTCTCTGCAACTTAAGAACTGTTGAAAACAATGATAAAAGTTCCTCTTTTGAAAGGAAACATAGAATAAAAAATGTGGTTTCCCTTATGAAAATCTCTATCTGTCTCTCTCTGAGAGAGACAGAAATAGAATAAAAGTTGGGTTTAAGGACAAAGAAAGAGATTTGAACCAAATGCAGCTGTTTGCACTCTCCTTGCCATTCCCATGACTGATCTCCACTTGAGAAAAGGGTGAGGACTCTGAGCCCTTCTAGAACACAACAAACTTGTTAGTATTTCCTAAGAGAAAACACTCTTTAAAGATCTTTATGATAGGTGGTTTTCAGGTTTGTGTAAAACAGCTTAGGTAAGTACCCAAGTCAAAGCCATGCTCACGTGACTACCATGCATGCCTGTGGTGCACTGGCTGCTGGTGGTGGCACAGCAGTGATCTCACTTAGCACCTCACCCAGTACCTGCCATACAGACTCCAAGTGGCATCGCATACTCAGGTTAGGGCTCCACTAGTCTTCCAACTCCTGAGTGGCTTTTCATCTCACTTTACTCATTTGTTTAGGTAAAATTTACAAAACTAAAATTGTTTTAAATGAATATTTCAGTGGCACTTAGTACACTTACAATGTTTCACCACCTCCATCACCAACCACTTCCATCACTCCAAAGTAAAGCCTCTCACCCATTATAGTTTATCTTATCTCTCCTCCCAACTCCTAGCAACCATAAATCTGCACTTTGTCTCTATGCATTTATCTATTCCTGATATCTCATATGAATGGGATCTTATCACATGTAACTTTTTGTCTGGATTCTTTCAGTTAGTCTAATTTTTCTGGAAGTTCATTCACACTGTAGCACACATAGCAGTGCTTCATTCATTTTTTTTGTCTGAATAATATTCTATTGTATAGATATACTTTTGATTATCCATTCATCCATTGATGGACGTGAGGGCTGTTTGCTTCTTTGAGCTATTGTGAATAGTGCTTCAATGAATATGATGTACATGTGTTCGAGTATCTGTCTTCAGCTCTTTGGGTATGTATCTAGCATTGCTGGGTGATATGATAATGCCTTATTTAAACTTTTGAGAAACTGCCAAATTTTATTCCATAGTGGCTGCACTACTTTACATTTCCACCAGCAAAGTATGAGAGTTCCAGTTTCTCTACACCCCTGAAAACACTTGTTACATATTTAATTATTACAACGACCCTAGTGGGTATTAAGTGGTAATCTCGCTGTGGTTTTGATTTGCATTTCTTAAATGACTGAATAAATTTAAGCATCTTTTCATGTGCTTATTGGCCATTTGCATGTTTTCTTTTGAGAAGTGTTTATTCGAGTTCTTTGCCCATTTTAAAATTGGGTTGTCTTTTATTGTTGAGTTGTAAGAGTTCTTTTTTTAAAAATACATTTTAGGATTTCATTATTTTTAAAATTTTTATTCAGAGAGAAACGGAGAGAGAGAGAGGGAGAGAGAGGGAGAGGGAGAGGGACGGAAGGGGAGAGGGAGGGAGGGGGGAGAGACAGAGAGAGAGAGAATATGAATATGAATGGGAATCCTTAGCAGGCTCTGTGCCATCAGCACCAAGCCCAATGTGGGGCTCAATCTCATGAATCGTGAGATCATGACCTGAGCCAAAATCAAGACTCAGATGCTTTATCTGACTGAGCCACCCAGCCATCCTGAGTTGTAGTTCTTTATATATTCTGGGTACTAGACTCTTACCAGAAATATAATTTGCAAAGAAGTTTCTCCTGTTCTGTAGGATGTCTTTTTACTTTCTTGATAATGTCCTTTGTTTGTGTGTGTGTGTGTTTTGTTTTTTTATTTTAGAGATAGAGAGCGTGCATGAGTGGGGGAGATGGGAAGAGACAGCATCTTAAGCAGGCTCCATGCTGATCCTGATCCTGGGATCATGACCTGATCCGAAATTAAGAGTCAGATGCTCACTCGACTGAGCCACCCAGGCCCCCAATAATGTCCTTTCATATCCAAAAGTTTTAATTGTGATACAGTCCAACTTACTCATCTTTTTCTCTCATTGCTCATGCTTTGGTGTCATATTTAAGAATCTATTGCCAAACGCAAGGTTATGAAAATTTACACCTGTTTTCTTCTAAGAGTTTTATGATTTTAGTACTTATATTTAGGTTGTTGGGCCATTTTAAATCAATTTTTGTATATGGTATAAAGCAGGAGTCTCAGTTTAGTCTTTTGCATGTGGATATCCACTTGTCCCAACATCATTTGTTGAAAAGTTATCTTTTCTCACTAAATGGTCTTCGCATCCATGTTGAAAATCAATTTGTCACAGATCTGGGTTTATTTCTAGACTCTCAATTCTATTCCATTGACCTGTATGTCTAGCCTTACGTCAATACCAAATTGTTTTGATTAGTGCAGTTTTGTAGTAATTTTTGAAACTAGTAACTATGAGTTCTCTCTCTTTGTTCCTTCTCAAGCTTTTTTTTGACTGTTTGCGGCCTTTTATAATTCTATCTGAATTTGAGGACTATTCAATTACTGCAAAAAAAGGCATTGGAATTTTGATAAGGTTTGTACTGAATTTGTAGATTGCTCTGGAGAGCACGGACATTTTAACACTATTAAGTCTAATTCATGGACTTGATGTCTCTCTATTTAGGTATCTGTTAATTTCTTTTGTCAAGGCTTTGTAATTCTCAACACACAAGTCTTCTTTGGTTAAATTTATTTGTAGGTATTTTTTTTCGTTTGATGCTATTTAAGTGATGTTAGCTGTGGGTTCTTCATGAATGCCCTTTAACATGTTGAGGAGGTTCCCCTGTATTGAGTTTTCTGCTTTTTATTTTAATCACAAGGGGTGTTTGATTTTGTCAAATACTTTTTCTGCATTAATTGAGATGATTAGTTTTTCTCCTTCATTCTATTAATGTGGTAAGTGACATTGGTTTTGTTATGTGAAACTACCTTTAAAATTTTTTTAACGTTCATTTATTTATTTTTGAGAGAGAGAGAGAGAACAGGGGAGGAACAGAGAGAGAGAGAGAGAGAGAGAGAGAGAGAGCAACAATCCCAAGCAGGCTCTGTGCTATGAGCGTGGAGCCTAGCACAGGGCTCAATTCCACAAACCGTTGAGATCTTGACCTGAGCCAAAATCAAGAGTTGGATGCTTAACTCACTGAGCCATTCAGGTGCCCCATGTTAAACTACTTTTGTATTCCTGGGTTACGTGTCACTTGGTCATGGGGTATAATACTTTATTCTTGAGTCACTTTGGTAATTTTTTTTGTTTTTGTTTTTAGGAATTTCTTTCATCTAGGTTATATAATTTATTGGTGTACAACTGTTAACAGTCTTCTCTTATACTCCTGTAAGATTGGTAATAATGTCCATTTCTGAATTTTTAAATGTTTGGGTCAGAGGCTTGTCAATTTTTTTAATAAACATTTTTTAAATAGTTTATTTTTGAGACAGAGAGAGACAGAGCATGAGTTGAGGAGGAGCAGAGAGAGAGGGAGACACAGAATCTGAAACAGGCTCTAGGCTCTGAGCTGTCAGCACGGAACCTGACGCGGGGCTCGAACCCACAAACTGTAAGATCATGACCTGAGCCGAAGTTGGACGCTTAACCGACTGAGCCACCCAGGTGCCCCTGTCAATTTCAATCTTTTTAAAAAAACCAATTTTTGATTTTGTTGACTCTCTACGGTTTTCTACTTTCTATTTCATTTATCTTCTAATGTTTATATAATTTCCTTCCTTCTGTTAGCTTTGGGTTTAGTTTCTTCTTCTCCTTCTCCTTCTTCTTTTTGTAGTTCCTTAAGATATAAAACTAGGTTACTGCTATAAATTTCCCCTTTGGCACTACCTTCCTTCTATACCATAAGTTTTCATTCGTTTTCATATGTCTGCAGGTGTTTTCTAATTTCCTTTGATTTCTTCTTTGACCCCCTGGTTAAGAGTATTTCTACATATTTTTCAATTTTTCAATTTTCCTGCTGTTATTGACTGGAGATAATACTTTACATGACTTCAACTGTTTTCAATTTATTGAAATTTATTTTGTGGCCTAACATATATGGTCTATGTTGGAGAATGTCACTTGAGAAGAATATGTACTCCTTTGGATGGTGTGTACATACATGTCTATTAGGTCTAATAGGTTGTGTTGTTTAAGTACCCTATTTCATTAATGATCTTGTGTCTAGATGTTCTATCCATTTTTGGAAATGAGGTACTAAAGTCTCCAACTATTATGTAGAACTATCTATTTCTCCCTTCAAATGTATGTTTGCTTCATATATTTGGGGGTTCTCTGCATGCAGAAGTTTGTAACATATCCTCTTGATGAATTGATTTTTTTTTTTTAATTTTTATGTTTGTTTATTACTGAGACAGAGAGAAACAGAGCATGAGTAGGGGAGGGGCAGAGAGAGGGAGACACAGAATCCGAAGCAGGCTCCAGGCTCTGAGCTGTCAGCACAGAGCCCGACGCGGGGCTCGAACCCATGAACAGTGAGATCATGACCTGAGCCGAAGTTGGATGCTCAACCGACTGAGCCACCCAGGCGCCCTGATGAATTGATTCTTTTATCCAAACATAATATCCTTCTTTTCTCTTATAGTTTTTAACTTAGTTTATTTTGTGTGGTATTATAGTATTGCTCTCTTTTGGTTACTATTTATTTGCACATAATATCTTTTTATTTTTAACTTTCCCTTTAAACTTATTTGTGTCTTTGGATCTAAAGTAAGCCTCTTGTAGACAGTATATAGTTGGATCATGCTTTTTCATCCACTATGTTAATATCAGCCTTTGGGGAGCTTAAACCATTTATAATTAAAGTAATTATTGATAAGGATGTACTTCATTTTGCTATTTGTTTTTGGTATCTTACCTTTTTTTGTTCCTCGTTTCCTCTATTATTGCCTTCTTTTGTGTTATTTTTGGTAGTGTACCATCTTAATTTTCTTCTTTCTTCCTCTTATGTATATTTTAAAGATATTTTCTTAGTGGTACAATGGGGATTGTAAAATGGGGACAATTAACAACCTAACATCCTAAAACAATGTAGTGTGATTCCCCCATCCCAGCTGTTTTAGTTTTTATTCCCCCAGCTTTACTGAAATATAATTGACATACATCATTGTATAAGTTTAAGGTGTACAATGTGATTTCTGTACACTGATACATGTACACTGTAAAATGATTACCATCATAAGGTTAGTTAACACACCCATCACTTTACACAGTTATCTCTCTTTTTTTTTTTTTTTTAAGTAATCTCTACACCCAATGTGGGGCTTGAACTTATGACTCCAAGATGAAGAGTCAAATGCTCTACTGACTGAGCCAGCCAGGCAACCCCTTTTATTGTGGTAAGAACTTTTAAAGTCTAGTCTCTCAGCAATTTCCAGATAAAGAATATAGTTAATTACAGTCACCATGGTGTACATAAGATCCCCAGAATATAACCATCAAGTTTGAAGTGACATCAACTTAGCCACAGCAGCATACAAAATCTCTGCTCTTACACACCTCTGTTCCCTACTTTCATATTGTCAGAAATGTATCTTTACATGTTATGTGTTTAATAAGATAGATTTGTAATTATTTTTACCAATTTGTCTTTAAATCATTTAGGAAATAAAAGTAGAGTTATAAACTAAAAAAATATACTAGTTTTTATAATTACCTATATAGTTACCTTTACCAGAGATTTTTGTTTATATGGCTTTTAGTCCCTACCTAGTGTCCCTCATCTTAACCTGTAGGACCTCCTTTACCATTTCTTATAGGGCAGGTCTATTGGTAACAAACATCCTTAGCTCATATCTGAAAATATCTGGGAATATCATTTTGAAGGGTAAAATTTGCCAGATATAGGATTCTTGGTTGGCATTTTTTTTTTCTCTCTCAGCACTTTAAATAGGTCATCCCGCTGCTTTCCAACCTCCATGGGCTTTGATGAGAAACTGGCTGCTAATCTTATTCAGGATCCCTTATAGGAGACGGGTCACTTTTGTTGTTTTCAAGATTCTGTCTTTCGACAATATGATTATAATGAGTCTTGTGTGAATCTCTTAGAATTTATCCTAGTTGGAGTTTGTTGAACTTTTTGAATGTGTATATTCATGTCTTTCCTCAAATTTGAGACATTTTGGCCATTGCTTCTTCATATGTTCTTTCTGCCCCTTTCTCTCTGTTTTCCATAATGTGTATGTTGGTTCCACTGATGGTAGCCCATAAGTCTGTTAGCCCATGTTCACTTTTATGCAACCTTATTCTTCCTGCTCCTCAGATTGAATAATTTCAGTGGTTCCACCTTCAGTTTGCTGATTCTTCAGGTTTGTCTGCTCAAATCTGCTGTTGAAACCCTCTAGTGAATTCATTTCAGTTACTGTACCTTTCAATTCTAGAATTTCTGTTCTGTTCCTTTTTAGAATTATATAAATATATATTGTATATTTATAATTATATAAATCTAAAATCTCTAGATATTTTATTTGCACATTGTTTTCCTGGTTTTTCTTAGTTATGTGAGCACATTAAAGATAGTTGGTTTACAGTCTGTCAAGTATCTGTGCTTTTTCAGGGACACTTTCTGCCAAAAAATTTTCTTCCTTTGAATGGGCTAGCCATATTTTCCTTTTTCTTTGTATTCTTTGTAATTTTTTGCTAAGAAAGCTAGACATTTGAATATTCATTGTGATAACCTGTAAATCAGTCTCTCCCTCCTCCAGGGTTTGCTGTTCCTGATTGTTGAAGGCTACAATCATCTGTTCATCTAGTGACTTTTCAAACAAGTTTTGTAAACTAAAACAAGTCTGTCATGTGTGGTCACTGAGCTCAGCCTGTTTCTTTAGCTTATGTTCAGCTAGTCTTTTGACAGAGATTTCCTTGAATGCTAACAGTAAAAGAAAAGTAATACAGGTCTCCCAGTCTTTGTGCTGGGGTACTATTTTAACACTATATATAACTATCTTAGGTTTCTGTTTTTACTGAACTTAGAGATGATCCTGAGGTGAAGCTATGATTCAGAGGTCTTTTCAGAGCACATTTCCTGTCCTGGGCATGTATGTGGCTTTCTAAATTCCCTGATATACAAGGGTGCTTTTGAAAGTCCTCATTTCCCCCCAGCTTTCCCTGCTAGGCTTTACGTGGTTGACTGTACTGTTAAGCGATGTCCTAGGTGGTTGGAGGTCTTTAGTTCCCCTTGGAATGTTTTTGAACCCACTAAGTTCTGAGTTAGGCAAAACAGAGATAAGCACTTTGCATCAATACTTTATCCAACCGCACATAGGTTGGGACAAACAAAATAATTTCTGAATTGGTTTTCTCTGCCCCCTTTGGAGTCAGGGACCATGATCCCACAGTGGGAACATAAGCTGCTCACTTTAAGACTATTACTGAGCCAGGGGATGTTTGGGGACATTAGCAAGTAAAAACACCACAAAGCTTTCCTATCATTTTTAAGTTTCTTTTTTCTTGATTTGGCATTTACTTGGTCGCTGTAAACCTGTTTTCTAGATTCCTGATGAAGTTGGTCCTGGCAGTTTCTGCTTGTTTTTGTGGAGGACTGGATATTTGGACCCACCTACTCCACCATTTTGTTTTTAAATGTTTTGTTTATTTAGAGTGAGTGGGGGGGAGGTGCAGAGAGAGAGGAAGAGAGAATCCCAAGCAGGCTCCACACTGTCAGCACAGAGCCCGACATGGGGCTCCGTGCCATGAACCATGAGATCATGACCTGAGCAAAAATCAAGTGTCAGATGCTTAACCGACTAAGCTACCCTGGCGCCCCCCCCCCCCCCGGTGGCTTTTAAAAAATGAATTACTGGGGCGCCCGTGTGGCTCAGTCAGTTGTCCAACTTTGGCTCATGATCTTGCAGTTCGTGAATTCGAGCTCCACGTCAGGCTCTGTGCTGACAGCTCAGAGCCTGGAGTCTGCTTCAGATTCTTTCTTTGCCTCCCTCTCTCTCTTCCCTTCCCCTGCTCACACTCTGTCTCTCTCTCAAAAATAAAAACATTAAAAAAAATTTAAAACGTAAGTTATCATCCATCTGTTTTTTTTAATGGAGCAGGGCCTGTCCTCTCTTACCATTCTCTGCCTAGCATACCCTTAACCATTTGGCTCACATTCTGCCTTCGCGTGGGCCAGTCAGCAGGCCTGTCTCTCAGGGCTACTTCTACTTCTTGGGACCCCCTCATGTCTCTCATCCCCTAACACTCTCCTGCTCCAACACACCCAGGACTGCCTTGTACCACTTGGGCATGTTGGGGGAGGTCATTGAGAGGATGCAACCACTGGTTGACTCAGGAGCTGGATCCAGGCAATTGGAGGCTCCTCATCCTCTCACTTGTCCTTGGATGTACAAATTGCTTGCCTTCTCTGCTCCCAGAGGCTGCCCCAAGGACAGAGCCTTGAGACAGTGATATGGTGCTGAGACCATCTGGACAGTGTCTATGACTAAACCCAGCTAAGGCCACTATATCAACTTTTAAGATTTGGCAGACAGGTGCTGGTATTTACTTGTATTGCAGCCACCCAAGACAAGCTTCTTAAATAAGTTTCCTTGCTTATTAAACTTCCGCCTACCAACCTGGGTGGCCTGCTTTGTTATTCAGCCTCTCCTTCCCCTCCATGTACAGGGGCCAGTTTAAGTTATACCCAGGAAGTTCCCAAGGTTTGTCAACCAACACTGCCATTAGCCCAACCTTCCCTGGACATACACAATCTGTACATTGCCCAGATGTCTTGAGAATAACCAGAGGTCCCGGTCCCATTAGTTAAGAGTGTCTCTTGTAAAATAGCCACCATCAGATCCCAGGAAGGAAAGTTAGCACTAGTAACCATTCTTATCACTGCTGAGAGACCCATAGAAAAGGCAAGCTAGTTGAAGGCTCTTTGGAAAAGGACTCTCTAGTAGTGTTCTGAAGTGGATCAGAGTGGCTTGGCAGTATGAATACAACCAGAAGGGAGCAGAACCAAAGCCTGAATTAGGGCAGTACCCTGAATGCAGGCAACTATCACCAGCCTGGTAGCTGGGCTGGGCAGGGCTCAGCTGGTGACCATCATATCACACCCTTCTATGTCAGGTGGGGAAAACACAGTGTCCTGCTTTGGCACCAAGACAGCCTGGGGCGAGGTCAAATTCCATTCTGATCTCTAGCCTTGGTCCTCAAGTCCATGAGGCACCCTATCCCTAATGATGACATGGTTGCCTTCTGGGGGTAAGCACAGGGTGACATGGATAAAGTCCCTCTAGAATGAGAGCACCAATGGAGAACTTGCTCCCAGTACCTGGCTGCTGGTGGTGAGAGGGGGTGGTTCCTGGCTCAGTGTAGCCACAGCAGTGGGGATCACGGAGTGTAGATCCAGGGTGGGTCATGGAAGGAGCATCACTCACACACGCCTGGGCTGCAGGGATCCAAGGAGATGGTCCAGGAACTGAGGGCTCCATTTCTGCCTCTTCAGAGCGAGCTCTGAGGCTGGGCATGGCTGGGACCTGGAGACCAGCAAGGACACAGGTGAGTGTGCAGTGGGCCTAGCTCCAGGGATCTATCCTCCTACCAGGTAGGGGTGTCTTTTTCTACTCCTACAGCCTGAGACCAGAGGAGGGCCTGCTGCTAGGTCTCAGGAAAGGGTAAGATGCTGACCCCAGGGCAAGGTGAGCACACAGTGTCCCATGGGCACCCCTAGAAGGGGTCCTGCCACGATAGGAGAATAGCCCCACAAAACCTGCACCCACTGTGGGCTCACCCCTCATTCCTGACACAATGTCCTGAAGGTGGACCATCAGATCCATTCATGGCGGAGCACCATGGTATCTGAGTTGTGCCCTCCTGGCAGCATCCACAATGGGTGTCCCTGTCTTCCCACTGTACCAGTGGCTCCCTCCCAGTCTCCTCCTTATCTCCCTCTTCATGTTGGCACCCCCAGGGTTTACTTTTGAACCTATACCAATTTCTTTGATTAAGGAAGGCATTAAACACCCTTATCCAGTGAAGATTCCCAAGCTTGGGCTCAACTCCAACTCTAAATGCTCCTTCTGAGAAGATAAAATATTCCCAACGACACATGATGGGTCCAGGTTAGTGATTTCCCCGACTGCTCCCAATGCCCTGTCTCTTCAACTGCACCACGCTCTGCTCAGTGCCTACTCATTTGTGGCAATACCCCTTGGCCCCTTATTCACACTGAACCATTGATAGATTATGACCCCTCTGTCCTTCAGAGATTCAGAAGACAAATCAGGAAATGCTAGCAGAAGACCACTGTGGACCCTGCCTGCCTACTGGGCAGTGTGTAGTATAAGCCCTAACAGTTGTTTTGTTTTGTTTTGTAAGACAAATGCCTGAATTAAGCTTTGATTGCTGAGGCATCCACTGCAAAGAGGCATCGGTTTCAAAGACGGTTATGGGAGAATAAATGTATTGCCAGCCACTGGACTAGATAAAAAGCCCAGCCGCCTCCTTTTAGCAATCTTGGTTGATTCTGATAACTGGTCATTTGGGTCACTTGTCATTTTTCTCTTCTTGAACTTTAAATTCCCACTCTTATGTTTTAAATTCACCAAAAAAGAGTGAGCCCACGAAACCCTAGGTCTCCACCCTCAACTCTAATAAAAGCAGAAGCCCAGGCCCATGCACCTCTCTCTCACATTACTTGCAACCTCACTGTGTGGCCCCAGGTGTGCTAATCTACAGGCCCTTGTTTTGAAAGTTTCCTGATAGTTTTCGTTGCAGATAAGAACCACAAGGGTAGGTCTGACCAAATCATTAGTTTTTGACAGGCTGAGACCAGCAAGAAACAGAGGCAGCAAGGAAGAAGCAGCACCCTGGGGCAGGCAGGAATTTAAACCAGGCCCAGGGAAGAGGGCTTAGGCAATGCCTAGTTAGAGAGGTAGGAGAAGATGAGGCAAAAGGTGTGGACAGAGCTCAGAGGCAGGGTCACTGGTGTAGAAACTATCAGGGCTCTTGGCTGCCTGAGTGGTGAAACATCGGCCACATTTCTATATTAGCACAGACAGAACTAACCTGACACTAGTGCTCAAAGGAATGGCACAGACAAGATCCAAAGCAGAGAGAGCATTGACTTAAGGTACTTGTCTATGCAGCAGCAGAACAGAGCAGATGTTGCTTCCATGGGCGGAAGGAACCTTCACTCTCCCTCTCCCAAGGGGAGACTCGATCATTTGCAATATTCACTCAGTGCACTTTATTTTAAAGTTTATTTATTTTGAGAAAGAGAGTTCGCATCCAGGAGGGGCAGAGAGAGAGACAGAGAGAGGGAGGGAGGGAGAGAGAGAATTCCAAGCAGGCTCTGCACTGTTAGCATGGAGCCTGATGTGGGGCTTGAACTCATGGACCATGAGATCTTAACCTGAGCTGAAATCAAGAGTTAGATGCTTAACTGACTGAGCCACCCAGATGCCCAAGTTCATTTTATTTTAAAACTCTTGAAGAGGCGCCTAGGTGGTGCAGTCGGTTAAGTATCCTACTCTTGATCTAGGCTCAGGTGGTGACCTCACAGTTCCTGAGTTCAAGCCACACGTTGGGGTCTGCTCTGATGGTGCAGAGCCTGCTTGGGATTCTGTCTCTCCTTCTCTCTAGCCCTCCCCTGCCTGTGTGCGTGTTCTCTCTCTCTTGCTTTCAAAATAAATATACTTAAAAAAGTAAAATAAAATTCTTGAAATTATCATCATGGACCCTAAATGGAGGCAGTCATATGGCTCAAATATGAAACGGCAAAAAAGAACTTAATGGTGAAACACTCTCAGCCAGCCACTCAGTTCCCCTTCCGAGTTGCTAATGTACCCTTCCAGAATAGTCTATGCTCATTTTACATCTTGTTTTTTCTCACCTCAGTATATGTGGGATCTTGCCCAGGACGACATAAACCCAATCTATGGTAAACAGAATGTCCCTCAACACTCATGTCCACATATGATACACTACACAGCAAAAGAGACTGCAGAGAGAATTATCTTGGTGGACCAAATCTAATTACATGAACCATTGCTACTCTGAGTGCAAGGTCTCTGTGCAAGGATTGGGGCCTCAAGAGTTAAGGGCAGTCAGCAAGGAAACAGGCACTTCAGTGCAATAACCTCAAAGGATTCGATCTGCCCACAAGTCTGGAAGCAGATTCTCTGGGCTAAGAGCTCAACAGGGTGTTGGCAGAGACGACTGGGAAAGACAAGCAGAAAGCAGCCCACTGCAGGAATCCACAGGATGGGCATGGCTCATCCCTCAGCCCCACTCACGTGGGGGAGAATAAATCCCTCTCTCTCCTCAGAGCTTCTTCGCCACCTTAAGAGTGAATCCATCACCCGCCCCCAGACAGGACACCTGGCGCAAAGTGACAACCTCATTTCTCATGCAGCTCAGTACAGCTCTGACGTTCGCATCCAAGTCCAGAGGCCCCTCCTGCACCCCAACCCCCATGCGCCACACATCACTCACCGCACACCTCACCCGTCGCCTAAGGCAGCCTCGCCACGCAGCCCTGCAGGCAGACGCCGGGGCGGGTTAGGCTCTGCGGTCCAGGGCACCCTCTGGAGGGCGCCCCTCAGGCCCGCTCTGGGGAGGGGCCTTCGAGGCCCCAACCCCGCCCAGGCCGAGACGCCCCGCCCGCTCCTCTGCCCACAACGCCTAGCCTAGACTACCGGAGGCCGACACCCACCGCTGGGGCATCGGAGTCACGGAGGAGCGCGGTCCAAAACGTGGGGGGTTCACCTGAGCGAACTCCTCCCCTCCGGGTGACCTCCCCGGCAACGCGCAACGCCGCAGGAGTACTGCGGCTCGGCCCCGAGACGGACCCCGGAAGTCCCTCTCCCGACTTCCGGGCCAACGTTGTCGCTCTAGGCGGCCGGAGGCCAGAACGACTTGGTGGTCCGTTCCCTGACCCTGCGCAGAGCTGAGTCTCGCTAGCTTTACCGTCTCCGAGTCAATGGAGCAACCAGTGCGGTGGCGACTAAATGCAGAAGAATGAGCTATACCGCTGTAGTGGGACTTGGAGGCACAGTTCTGGAATCGGAACAGACTGCAGCTTGATGAAGACATGAGGGAGCACGTGGGAACACTGAATCGCTCAATCAGTAAATAACTGGGCAGATAGATGGAAAAACTCAAATTCCTTACGTAGGTAATATACATTTAGTGGGAGTGTCCATGGAACATTTACAGAAATTGATTATACGTTTAGACATAAAGAATACGAATGTTCTAAGGCATGTATTTGACAGGCAGATTATCAAAATTAGAAATTATAATATCAAGTTGACCTAAAAACCTTAAGTATTGGAATTTATAAACACTGTCTACATAACCTTTTAATCAAAAATGATACTAGCTTGAAAAGTACAGATTATAAAACAATTAAAAGCATAACACTTTATTCTCAAACCTATGGAACCCAGTATAAAGTGTAAAAGATATAAAATTCACTGAATATTTTTCAGAGAAAAATATATAATGTATTGATAAAATAAAGGACATTAAAAAAAAGGAAATTGTCAACTTTTAATGTTTGTAGGCCCTGCATGGACTCTCAGAGAAGCTATATTTTAACATCATAGTCATCAAAACCTCAAAGCATGAGCTCAGTTTCTACCTGGAACACATTATATATTGCTTCATTTATAAATAACCTGAAAGGAAGCATTCCAAATATAAAGAGAAGAGTAAAACCAACACTAAAACCTTTCCAGTTCCCATAAGATTAAGGTCGTACAGCTCTGCATATACTAAAAACTTTAAGATCATCTCTGTAACTTTCTGAAATGATTTTTGTCTAATGATTTGTAACTAACTTCTTATTAAAAAAATTATATAACCCTGAATCAAATGTTCCTTCCCAGGAGCACTCTCTTTGTTGTTGTTGTCGTCATTGTTGTTGTTGTTATTGTTGTTGTGTGGCAGAAAACTCTCTCTTTTTTTTGTTTATTTATTTTGAGAAGAGAGATGGGCAAAGAGAGAGAATCCCAAGCAGCCTCTGCATTGACAGTGTAGAGTGCAATGTGGGGCTCAAATTCACAAATCCATGAGATCATGACCTGAGCTGGAATCAAGAGTCAGAGGCTTAACGGACTGAGCTACCCAGGTGCCCTGGAGAACTCTCTTCTTTATGAATATTGTGTGCCCAGGGCACCTGTCCTAATTTGGGCTCAGATAAAACTCTCTCTTTTTTTAAGAGATTATAAAAGTTTTGTTAATATTGCGTGTATCTGAAGAAGTTAGAAAAAGGAATAATACATTTCTCTGCACCAGCAGTAACCAACAAGAAAATGTAACAAAAAATGAAATGTATTCCATGATAGCAACAAAACCCATAAAATATCTGGTAATTAACAAACAGCACTCAAGACCTCTGTGGCAAACTTTGAAACTCTAGTATAGGACACAGAAGATGATCTTAGTCAATAGTAAGGTATTTCTTGCTCTTGGGTCAGATAACTTAATATTTCAAAGATGTAACCCCCCCCAATTTAACCTATAAATTCACTGCAATCTATTCAAAGTTCTACAAATGTGTGTGGATAAAGAAAAATCGTTAAATAGCCAAATCAACCTAAAAAGGGAAGAGGAGGATGTGCTATCAGTTGTGACAGAAGAAAACACAGACAACAGAAGCAGGACAGCAGAGAGATCAGTGTCTGACTTTTGTCGAGGTAGAAATTCAATAGATGATAAACATGGCACCACAATCAATGGCAAAAGAGTGGGCTCTTTAGTAGAAGGTACTGAGAAAATGAGCTCACTCAATGGAGAAAAACAGGGCCAGATCCCTACCTAACAACACACACAATGTTAGTCTCTAAATGAACTAAAGACCTGATATGAACACAAATGAGATTAGCAGAAAAAATACACAGGAAATATTTTGAGGGCCTGGGATGAAAGAGATGCTCTGCTGATCAGCCATCGGTGAAGGACAAATAAATGACAGTGAGATACTACTTCACACTGCTGGGTTGGAGAACTTAGAAGCCTGGATCACTCTAGTGTTAGCACTTGAGGTTCAAATGTTTTTCTCTTATGTAAAATCACACATTTTATGGCAGGTTCCCTAGGCAGTGATCAGGGACCCAAGTGCCTCCCCTGAGGATGTTCTGCCTGCTGATTTGGAGAAATGGAGGAGAACAGATCATAGGGATAATGAGCTGCTTCTGCCACAGTCTTTCCATGTGGTCACCTGCTGCACCAGGATGCAGCCCGTGGTCAAAAGGGAAAATCCCAAAGTTTTGTCCAGTCTCTCTGGAAAAGGTGCTGGCTCTCCAAAAGGTTCTATCACTGAAGGGCAAGTTACTCTCAACCTGGAGTGTGGAGAAGGAGAATGGGAGACACACAGCAGCATTCAAACTCTGCTTGGTACTGTCCAAGGTAAGTCTGACATGTGGTTATTTAAATAAAACTGTGTAGGGACACCTGGGTGGCTCAGTTGGTTACGTATCCAACTCTTAATTTCAGCCCAAGCCCATGGTTTGTGAGTTCAAGCCCACAATTGTGCTGATATCACAGAGCCTACTTTGGATTCTCTGTCTCCTTCTCTCTCTGCTCAACCCCTTTCTACTTGCTCTCTCTCAAAATAAATAAACATTAAGTAAAACTATGTAGTTATTTGAATGCAAAGTTTTCACATACATGTAAGCAAACTTAGCAGTCATCTATGTGCCCTGTCCGCAGAATCCTCTTGTGGGTACCTCTGCAGGAATTTTGGAGCCCCTCTTCCTGTCAGGGAAGGGAGCCTGGAACAGCACCCTATCACCCAGACTCAGCTCTGGGAGGAACTCCTTGGGCCTTGGGCCTCATTAGGTCTGACTTTGCTTTCGGGGGGGGGGTGTCCTTGTCCATAATCTTCATGGTCAACTGCAAAGGAATGTGAGAGGGTGCCCTAGCCACAGTGGCCTAGCTTTGCAGGGGCTTCCTGATTGACAGGAGAGTCCCTCAGTCAGCTTCTTACATACATACTTCCAATCAGCTACATATGCAAAGATCCCATCCAGTTATGGGTTTAAGCCTGAGGATTCTTGTCTTTTATTTGTTGGCCTCTATATGCTTGCCATCCTTCTCTGTCTTTCCAACTCAAGGTAGCCGCTACCTTGAAGCCACTTGCACCACCATCTATCCCTCAAGTATTTGCAGAATGACTTTCCACAAGCAAGACACAGACCCACTCTCTTGACTGCGTTGTCTTCATGTGTATTGGATCTGGTGCAGTCAGAAGAGCTCTGTGCTTAGAAGGGCTAGCACTTGATTTAATGCTGGACCAACCCCTGTTATCTGGCTGAGAAATCTGAGTATTTGAGAGGAATGTGGGGCACACACTTGGCTGCCTTTTCAGAGCCTTGCTTTCTCAAATCTTCATGTGGGGTTCAAAAGAAGTTAGTATTTTCAACCTTGTGGGGCCTTCTTACCAGACTTACAGATTACAGGCCACAGGCAGAGGGAAACCCCCTTGTCCAGCTGTGGTCTCCTCCATCTACCTTTCTTTACCCTAAGTCTCTCTAGATGGGCTTTGGTGAAAGGGTCAAGAAGTAACCAACACTTGCCAACATTCTGAACTCTTTTCAACCATTTCTTCTAGGGCTATAGTTTTAGTCACAAGCAATCTACTCGTAATACACCACAAGCAAGAGTCATACCAAATGCCTTTTCATGCATAGCAAGAGTCACTAGCTTTCTACCTGTAACATCTTTGTCCTGACTGAGCTGATCATTAAGCCAACTTCACATGTATTAGGTTCTGTTTTGGCACAAAACATTATTTATTAGAATAAAGCTCAGTTGATGTAAAGAGGCTCAAAACAAACATTGGCTTTAACAAGGCACAGGGTGTCCTGTGATGGTCCACATGGGTGTGGTGGCTGTCTTCCTGAAGCTGGAGGGTCATAGGCCCCTTCTACCTGAGGATTCCACCCTCCTCAGAGCACCTTTATGGCCAAAGATGATGCATTTACCACGTCCAGTGGGAAAATGAAAAGGTGAGGCCTTGAGGACACACTAAAAAGATGCACACATTTCTTCGCCCATGGCCCACAAGTCACACCTCACTGCAGCACAGCTTGGAAACATCATTTTTGCATGGATGGGCAAGTACTCAGCTACATTTCCATCTCTAAAAAGGGCACAGAGAAGGGAATGACTGTAAAGGACAAACAGCTGTCTCTGTGTATCTATTACAAGAGAAAATAACACAGCAAATATAAAATCAGGAAGTAACATCAGGAAATATTAGAAAGAAAATTTATAAAGATGCCCAACACAAGGTCTGTGAAAACCAATCATGATGTGCCTAGAGGAAAGCAAATTTGTATAGAATATGATAGATCATTGGTCCCATGCTTTCCCCAGCCTTCTTCTCATTTTTAAAAAATTTTTTTAATGTTTTATTTATTTTTGAGAGAGAGAGAGACAGCATGAGCAGGGGAGGGTCAGAGAGAGAGGGAGACACAGAATTCGAAGACAGGCCCCAGTCTCTGAGCTAGCTGTCAGCACAGAGCCCCAACCCATGAACAGTGAGATCATGACCTGAGCCGAAGTCGGACGCTTAACCGACTGAGCCACCCAGGTGCTCCCCCCAGCCTTCTTCTCAAATGGGCCTCAAGTTCTTGTCAGGAGTTGGAGGTGTGGGCTGGTGGTTTGTAAGTCACTATCTCATGGTCATTGGGAGTTTCTCAGTTTAACAGCTGGCCATCTTGTATAGTGCCAACACATTTATCTTAGTGCGTGTGTGTGTGTGTGTGTGTGTGTGTGTGAGAGAGAGAGAGAGAGAGAGAGAGATGGTTCAGATTGACTGAAAAATAATGTTTTTCATCAACCTTGCAATAAAAATATTTAATTCTCGATTAATTCATGAGATAGTGGCATTTTTACTATAATACATAATAGGACATAATAGGCAGACTTCTAATAAATTTATTGAGGATGAGCTATCTAATAAACTTAGAAAGAAAAGAAAGGGAAAAAAACCCTAAGAATGGACCACAGGAACTGCTGTAAATTGCTTTTCACATGACAAGTGATATACTGAAGCCTGAAAATTTTTGGTAATTGTTGATTGCAACAACAAAGCAAAAAACCATGAAACCAGATTAAAGCAAAAAACAATGAGGAAGAAATCAAGGAAAGTATAGCTAAAATTTGTTATGGATTGAATGTTTGTGTCCTCACCCCCTAGATTACTGTGTTGAAGCCCTAACTTCTGATGTGAGAGTACTTGGAGGTGAGACCTTTGGGAGATGATTAGGTTTAGATGAAGTCATAAGGATGATAAAGATGGGGATTAATGCCCTTATAAGAAGAGGAAGAGAGACCAGAGTGTGTTCTCTCTCTCTCTCTCTCTCTCTCTCTCTCTCCAATCCCTTCTTTCCTCCTCCCTCCTTGCCACCCCACCCCCCTGTGAAGACAATGAAAATTTGTCAGACTGCAAGCCAGGAAGAAAGCCCTCATCTGGGAACCAGATTGGCCTGCATCCTGGTCTTGAGCTTCCCAGCATGAAGAACTGTGAGAAATAAATTCTATTTTTAAACCAGTCAGTCAGTGGTGTCATGTTATGGCAGCCCAAGCTGACTAATAATGATTTTGGTACCAAATAGTAGGGTGATGAGTAACAGATACCTGAAAATGTGGAATTGGCTTTGGAACTAGGCAGTGGGTAGAGGCTGGAAGAGTTTTGCTAGTAATGTAGATGTTGAAGGTGATTCAGGTGAGAACTCAGAAAGAAAATGGGAGTGATGTAGAGAAAGCTTCCATATTCTTGGTGAATGCATAAGTAATCATGAGTATAATGTCAGAAGAAATATGAATGGTAGAGGCCATTCTGATGAGTCTCACATAGAAACAAGGAACATGTTATTGGAAACTAGAGGAAAGGTGATCCTGGTTATAAAGTGGCAAAGACCTTGGATGAATTGTGTTTGTGTTCTAGTGTTTTGTGGAAGGTAGAACTTGTGAGCAATTAAATTGGATATTTAGCTGAGGAGATCTTATTTAAACAAAGCCTTTTTTTTTTTAAGTTTATTTATTTTGAGAGAGAGAACGCACATGAGCAAGAGAGGGGCAGAGAGAGAGGAAGAGAAAGAATCCCAAGCAGGCTTCACTCTGTCACTGCAAAGCTGGATGCAGGGCTCAATATCACAAACCATGAGATCATGACCTTAGCTGAAATCAAGGGCTGAATTCTTACCTGACTGAGCCACCCAGGCATCCCTAGCTGAGGAGATTTCTAAGCAACATGTTGAAGGAGTGGCTTGTTTCCTCCTGGCTTCTTATAATAAAATGCAAGAAGGAAGAGATGAATTGAAGAAGGCATTGTTAAGCAAAAAGAAATCAGAACATAAAAATTGAAAAATTCTCAGCCTGTCCATATTGCAAGAGAGAGAGAGAGAGAGAGAGAGAGAGAGAGAGAGAGAGAGAGAGAGAAAGTGTGTTCAGAAGAGAACAGCAGGAATGTGGCTGGATTTTGACTTGATAAAGAGCTTATGGGACATGAGCAAAAACACTTCCAACTTGCATTGAAGGGGACAGAGATGGGATAAAATGAAGGAAGGCTGTCAAACTTCTAAGATCCTATAGGACTGAACCACAGAGCTTCTAAGCTACAAATGTGCACTATTCTGCAAGACAAGTGAAGAATGACCCAAAAGGTGATGCAGAGATCATCAAGGAAGTCTTCTCAGTTTCAAAGGGGGTGCCCATTATTGCCTTGGTTTCAATGGGCCTGGAGCCTTGGGGAGCCTCTGCAGAACTTTCTGGAGACTTCAGGATGTCACTGTGTTTGGCAGAGCCACAGAGGAAATACTGCTGCCCTGGTGGATCTGGAAGGCAGAGCCCCGAACCTGTAAGGATTATTTTTGAGCCTTAGATATAATGATATTTTCCCTGCTAGGTTTTCAATTTGCTTGGATCTTATCACCCCTTTCTTCCTCCCAATTCTCTCTTTTGGAATGGGAATGTCTTTTCTATGCCTGTCCTATCATTGTCATTTTGAAGCATATGACTTATTTGGTTTCATATGTTCTCAGCTGAAGAGGAATTTTGCCTCAGGATTCATACCTCAGGTCTCACCTATATCTGACATAGATGATATTTAAATTTTTAATGTTTACTTATTTTTAGAGAGCGAAAGACACAGCATGAGTTGGGGAGGGGCAGGGAGAGACAGGGGCACAGAATCCAAAGCAGGCTCCAGGCTCCAAGCGGTCAGCACAGCGCCCGACTCAGGGGTTGAACTCACGAGTTGTGAGATCATGACCTGAGCTGAAGTCAGATGCTTAACTGACTGAGTCACCCAGACTCCCCTGACACAGATGATATTTAGATGAGACTTTGGAATTTAGACTTTAGAGTTGATGCTGAAGTGAGTTAAGATTTTTGGGACCGTAGGGATGGAAAGAATATATTTTGCATGCAAGAAGGACTAGAATTTTGAGGAGCCATGGAGGGAATGCTATGGAATGAATGTGACTCTCAAGTTGACATGTTGAAGCCCTGATCCTCTATGTGATAGCATTTAGAAGTGGGAACTTTGGAAGATAATTTGGTTACATGAAGTCATGAGTATTGGACTCCCATGATAGGATAAGTATCTTCATAAGAAAAAGAGTATGTGCTGCTCGTGCCACCCACCTCCACTCTCTCACTCACACTCTCGCTCTCTGTCATGTGAGGACATGGTGAGAAGTAGGCCATCTTCAAGTCAGGAAAAGGGCCCTCATCAAGAACCTGATCATGATGACACCTGATCTTGGACTTCCCAGACCCTAGGACTGTGAGAAATAAATGTCTGTTGCTTAAGTCACCCAATCTATGGTATTTTGTAACAGCAGCCAAGCTAACTAAGACACTAATCAACTTTGCTTGAAATATGGGCCTTGGGGTGCTTGGGTGGCTCAGTCAGTTAAGTGTCTGACTTTGGCTCAGGTCATGATCTCACAACTCGTGAGTTCAAGCCCCACATCGGGCTGTGCTGACAGCTCAGAGCCTGGAACCTGCTTCAGATTCTGTGTCTCCCTCTCTCCTGAGCCTCCCCCGCTCATGTTCTCTCTCTCTCTCTCTCTCTCTAGCTCTCAAAAATAAATAAACATTAAAAAATTTTTAATCTGGGCCTTAGAGGTTTGCCACATTTAACTGTCTCTCTAAGAATAGAGAATTTCAGGGATGCCTGGGTGGCTCAGTCAGTTGAGCATCCAACTTCAGCTCAGGCCATGATCTCAAAGTTTGCGAGTTCAAGCCCTACATTGGGTGGGCTTTCAGCTGTCAGCATGGAGCCTGCTCTGGATCCCCTGCCCTCCTCTCTCTCTGTCCCTCCCCCACTCACCTTCTCTTTCAAAAATAAATAAACTAGGAAAAAAAAAAGAAAGAATAGAGAATTTCATATGGCATAGGAGTCACCACATCTGAGTTCACCAGTCCTGAATTTTCCATATAAATGATAAGTCAGCCTCCTCAAGTTGGGAGAAGACAATAAGATGATGAATATGTGTGGAAATGAATGAGAAAATTGATAAATCTTTGGATATACTAAGAAAAAGACCCAAACTATTAAAATTAGAAACAGAAATGGGGATATTACTTCCAATTTGATGGAAATAAAAAGAATTATGGGAGAGGGCTGTGCAGGCACCTGGGTAACTCAATCAGTTAAGCATCCGACTCATGATTTCAGCTCAGGTTATGATCTCATGGTTTGTGAGACTGAGCACTTAGTTGGGCTTCATGCTGACAGAGCAGAGCCTGCTTGGGATTCTGTCTCTCCTCTCTCTCTGTCTCTCCCCTCATTCTCTGCACAAACTCTCTCTCTCTCTCTCTCTCTCTCTCTCAAAATAAATAAACATTTAAAAAAGATTCTTTGAAAAAAAAAAGGGAGTGTTGTGGATGATTGTATGTCAACTGGATAATCTAGATGAAATGGAAAAATGCCCAGAAACACACAACCTACTAAGACTGAATCATGAAGAAAGAGACATTGTGAATAGACATAAAATAGGAGATTGAAACAGTAACCCCCCAAAAGCCCTGGAGCTGATGGCTTAACTGGTGAATTCTGTCAAACATTTAAAGAAGCACTGACACCAATTTTTCTTAACCCTTCTAATACATTGAATAGGAGGGACCACATCTTAACTCATTCTATGAAGCCAGCATAGCCAATCTGAAAAGACTAAATATAGCATGATTCCAACTGTAGGACATTCTGGAAAATTCAAAACTATGTAAACAATCAGAGGATCAGTAGTTTCCAGGAGTGGAAGGGGGCAGGTAAATAAGTGGAGCACAGATTTTTAGGGCAATAAAATACTTTAAATGATGGATACATGTCATTATATAGTTGTCCAAATCCAAAGAATATACAATATCAAGAGTGAATTGAAATGTAAACTGGGTGCCTGGGTGACTCAGTCAGTTGAGTGTCCAACTCTTGATTTCAGCTCAGGTCATGATCTCACGGGTTCATGGATTTGAGCCCCGTGTTGAGCCTCTCTCTCTGCCTCTCCCCACCTTTCAAAAATAAATATTAAAAAATTATTTAAAAAAGAATAATAAACTATGGCCTTTGAGTGTGATGTGTTCAAATAGATCCATCAATTGTAACAAATGTTCCAGTCTGGTGGGGATATTGGTACTGGGGGAGGCTGTGATGTGTGGGAGTTTGAGGATATATGGGAGCTCTCTGTTCCTTCTCGTCAACTTTCCTGTGAACCTAAAACTGATCTAAAAAAAAACAGAAATATCATTCAGGGAAGGAAAACCAAGGCCCAGCTCACAAAAGAGATAGATTCTTTTCTTTTTAAGTTTACTTATTTATTTTGAGTGAGTAAGAGAGAGAGAGAGAGAGAGAGAGAGCAAGCAGGGGAGGAGCAGAGAGAGTAGAGAGAGTGGGAGATAGAATCCCAAGCAGGCTCTGAGCAATCAGTGCAGAGCCTGATGCGGGGCTTGATCCCATGATGTGGAAATCAAGAGTTGGACATCTAATCAGCCGAGCCACCCAGGTGCCCCTCCCACTTTTCTTAAAATTTTTTTTAAAGTAATCTGTACACCCAACGTGGGGCTCAAACTTATGACTCCGACAGCAAGAGTCCTGTGCTCTACCTAGTGAGCGAGCCAGGCGCCTTATCATTCCCATTTTTCTAAAACAATTGCTGGAGCAGAGGACCATTCTCTGATGGAATGGGAACATCATCAACCTATGAGAATGGGTTGGTCAGGACATGGGGTCAGGTGAAGGTTAGGGGTTCTATCCAAAACTAACAGCCCATATTCTTAGCATGTTGGAAGGTTGCTAAGAGAGCTCAGGACCCCTAGAGGACAGACCTCACTCACATTGGGTCACCTTGCCATCTCAGGTGTCTTTGGGCCAAGCTTCTCCCTGGATCAGGGCTACTTGGAAATAACTGCTGAACTTAAAATACATATCACAAACCACTCCATCTGTCCCCATGGAGCAGAATCCGCGAAATGCAGCACAGATGGCCCTCCAGATCTGACACCTGGACTCCTTTTCAATAGGGGACACTGAAATGTCAAGTGAAGACCAATGCACAAAATGCTTCCTTACTTGGGTTGGACAGAAAAGGATCAGTAGAAAGTGTTTTCATCATCTTTAAAATGAGTAACATGGAAACAATAGAGGTCTCAACTAAGTTAATGTAGACAATCTACAGTAGGAGGACAGCAAGAAATAGGCTCCAAACTCTCTTTTTGTCTCTTTTTGTCTTTCAGCAGGAACACAGAAGGAGGAAGAAATGAGTGGGGGCTTTTAAAGGTGAGGCTCTGGGGCACCTGGGTGACTCAGTCAGTTAGGCATTCAACTTCATTCAGCTCAGGTCATGATCTCACAGTTTGTGGGTTCGAGCCCCACATCGGTCTCTGTGTTGACAGCTCAGAGCCTGGAGCCTGCTTCAGATTCTGTGTCTCCCTCTCTCTCTGCCCCTCCCCTGCTCATGCTCTCTCTCTCACACAAATAAATAAACATTGGTGTGTTGTATGTAGGTGATGAATCACTGAATTCTACTCCTGAAGTCAATATTGCACTATGTGTTAACTAAAATTTAAATATAAATATAAATGTGTCCAGTCACCTATTCTTTCCAATTTTACCCCTTAAACATTTCTGGCATCTGTTCCTTCTCTTGCATGCTTATCAAGAATTCAGTCCTATATCACCTTTATCCTGGATAATTCCTATCCCTTTCAGTCCTAAGCAACTTTACCTGGCAACCTTTCATCTTCTTATCCATTTCTGTATAATAGGTTCAGTTCCATATCACCTTCTTCTGAATTGACACATTCTTTTTGCCCAGTTCCCCTACTACCAGTTAAATTCCATATACCTTTACCTGGATCATCCCTATAACCTTCTCATTCTTTCCTCCACCACTAGGCCTCTAACAGCCGCTTCCCTGCCTCTTATTTTTTGCTGATTAAAACAATTCCATAAAGTTAGCTATCTGTCCCATGTCCCAACATGATACAGCTTAAATACTCTCAAAACTTTCAGTGCCCCTTTGTTTACAGCCAATGCCCAATTCTGGTCCACAGGGTCCTACATGGTTGGGCCACTTTTTGCTTCCTCAGCCTCAGCCTCTGTTTGCCTGGATGGGACTCTGCACCCAGCATGACACCTGCCCCTGTGCCTATACTCACCTGTGGTCATGCCTGTCCTGGCTCCTTTCTCTCCTTTCCCCCTCACTGTCTGGCCAGTACCCCTGGCCCATTAAGACTTGGTCCTCTCTCCCTCTCCAATTCTTCACTTGGGGATGGAGGAGAGGGGAGGTGACATTACTGCTCCAACAGCCAGAGGTAGTATTCACTTTGGAAATTGAGAGAATTGGAGGTGTACATTCCCATGTGGGTGCTGAGGGAGGGCTGGGTTCTCAGAGTTATTTTTGAGGAGTGGAAGGTAGGTTGTTTTTAGCTATGAGTTTTCCCACTTGAGTGGTGTTCATGCACTTTATTTTGATGGGTTGTAGGAAATTTTTTGTATTCTGATGAAGAAGTTTGGAATGGATGATCTAGACCAGAGAAACTGTGGTGTGGGAAATGGAGAGCTGTTGGTCAGAGGACATAACCTTATAGTTACAAGATAAGTAAGCTCTGGGGACCTAATACACAGCATGGTGATTATACTTAATGATACTGCATATTATACTTGAAATTTGCTGAGAATATATCTTAAGTGTTTTCATCATATAAAGAAAAGTGTTGGAAAACTATGTGAGGTGATGGATGTGTTAATTAGCTTGACTGTGGTAATCATTTCACAACGTATATTAAGTCATCACCTTGTATACTTTAAACATATACTATTTTTGTTAATTTACCCCAATAAACATGAAAAAAAAATCAGAGAAACTGCCCTGAAAATGCAGCAAGAGGGTTTTGGATGCAATGCAGATCTTTCTCACTACTGGGAATTGGATACCATCATGGAGGTTTTGGTGTGGCAGGGAATCACTATCCCCAGAAAAAGGGATTCTCAATACAGCTGGGAGACTCTTAAGGCTCTTTAGTTCTAGGTTTCTGGAAAAATGGGATGGTGAATAATACAGAGAGCTCTCCTGATCTCGCAGTTAGAAGCCCAGACAGTTAAGAAGAGGAAGTGGATTGAGGAGGAGCAAATGAAATGGCTCAGGAATCTGGAAGTGGGAGAATGGGAACTCCATGAGTCTCTCTGCTGTTTTCTGGGTCTTAGGGCTACTATAGCCTGGTTCTCTAGTTTGGTTCACAACAGTTGCCCATACTGAGGTCCAGCCGGCCTGCTGCATTGGTGAGGAAGTCAGGGCAGATGGGCTCTGAGCAACTTGCACTTACTCCTGCTGCTCTCTCCTCTTCCAACTGCTGGGACCCAGGTGAGTCATCAGTCCTTGGAACCTGGTACTTGTAGCCTGCAATAGAGAAAAGCCTGTGACCCCCAACCCTGAAATCTGACCCCTAACCTCTTCCCAAGGGCATGGTAAGAGTGTAAGGGGTGAGGAATGAGTGATAGTGGTTAGTCACGGTTTGAAACATGCAATGGCCACTGTTCTACCAAAATACTTAGGATACAGAAGCAAATAAAGACCAGTCCCCACCCTCAAGCAGGTCCCATAATTTTGAGGGGGAAAAAATTGTTCCCATCCGGGGCACAATTCCAAATCCAAGTCTTGTGGGCTAGGGAACCCACGCCCTGCAGCTACTTGGCAAATTCTTCTGAGTGAGAGCTTGTAGATATTTTTCTTTGGCCATAGGATGGAGAGGATACCTTACTTCTGTCCCACAAGGAGTTACTTTATTCCCTCTCTGTTTTTAATTTTTTTGGTATTTTTTATTTATTTGTTGAGAGTCAGAGAGAGACAGCGCAAGCAGGGGAGAGTCATAGAGGGAGGGAGACACAGAATCTGAAGCAGGCCGCAGGCTCTGAGCTAGCTGTCAGCACAGAGCCCGACGCGGGGCTCGAACCCACGAACTGTGAGATCATGACCTGAGCCGAAGTCGGACGCTTTACCAGCTGAGCCACCCAGGCGCCCCTGTTTTTCTTCAGAGCATTCATCACCACGATATAATTTCTCTGCTTATCATCTTTTTCTCCATGCTAGAATGTATGCTCCATGAGGGCAGGGATTTTGTTTTATCCACTGCTGTATCCCTAGCATCTAGAACCATATCCAGAATAAGTACTTTACATATACATTTGTTGATTAAATGAATCCACGATCAATTATACTAATTCTCTTTTAAGAAAGGAAGAGAGTGGTAGTATTTGGGAAAACACTATGTTACAACATTATAGGAGTTATTACACATAAATCTCTCTCCAATAGGAGTCATATTATGCCCTCTTTTACAATGAAAAACAGCTCAGTGAGGTGGAGCCAAGACTCAAGCTACCCCTCTCCAAAGGCAATGTGCTCTTTCTACTGTTCTTGCTGCCCTGACCAGAGTGGCAGGAAAGAGCTGGCTCTGCTGTGTGCCCACTGTGTTCCGAGTAGCACATTGGTCACTCTGCACACTTGGTTCTACCTAATTCTAATCCCCCAAATAGCCCTACATGGATTTTTATCTTTTCCCATTTTGCAGATAAGCAAACTCACTCAGAGAGGTTAGTTTGCCCAGAGTAATCAAGCCTACAAGTGGGGAGCTGGGCTCACTTCCAGGCCTGTTTAATCCAAAGATTCCTATTGTAACACTCTGAGAACTCACGTGGGGATTCTGCCAAGTGCAATATGTCTACTCTATCTATACATTCAGGATCTGGATAAATGCCATGGGGTGAGTTCTGGGTCCCAATGATCTTACTGTGAAGTAAATGATCCTGAGTTAAAAATCCATTTGCCACTTGACTCCATGAACTCCTACTCTGGTGAACAACAGCAATATCTTGAACCAACATCAGTTCAATTTTTTTTAATGTTTATTTATTTTTGAGAGAGAGAGACGCAGAGTGTGAGCGGGGGAGGGTCAGAGAGAGGGAGACCCAGAATCCGAAGCAGGCTCCAGGCTCTGAGCTGTCAGCACAGAGCCTGACGCGTGGCTCGAACCCACGAACTGTGAGATCATGACCTGAGCTGAAGTCATCCGCTTAACCGACTGAGCCACCCAGGCACTCCGAACCAACATCAGTTCAGAGTCAGAGTCCAGTATCCCCTCCCCTAGCCTGATCATCCTCAGACTACCAGAATCAAGCGTATACTCCAACCAAGTTAGGGTCATAGAGCTATTACCACAAGGGTGACAAACATGAGGTATGGGGTGTCTTACCAAACAAAGGAAAATGGAGTTGTTACAGGACTTCAGGAAAGGGTGTTTAGGTAAAATCTGTCTGAAACAGTGCTCGGATGGGCAGGAAGGAAAGCTGGGCTGTGAGTAGTGGGTCAACATTAGTTCTGGACTGTGAAGTGGACCCAGGCTCCTATTTCCCTGGAAACCACAAAATTTAGATGTGGAATGCAGTGTCTGAAACTTCTTATCTGGTTCCAGTTGTAAATCAAGGCTGCTTCTCTTTGTCAGTAACTTAGATCCACCAGGAAAGAGTGGGTATTTCATTCTTGATAATTTATCACACATTCGTGTTAGTCTGTGACATTAGAGAACAAAGTTCCTCAGTAAGAAAGCAGATGTCAAATGTCATGACATTTTAAAAGTACCTATCTTTTTTCGGGAAAGTATTGTCTCCTATCAACCTTGAAGCTGGCTTTATCCCTGTCTGGAATTCCAGCAGTTTAATAGATTGTTTTCTTCCTCGGTCCAAGCTAATTATTACTTTCTCATCTCTGACAAGTGTGGGTATTTCCTGTCTTTCAACGTGGTCACTTCATTATAGACCACATTCCCATTTGGGAAGGAGATAATGCATAGTATGAAATAGAGGGAGAGCATTAAGGTCTTTCCTCAAGGGAACCTGGCCTTTTCTTTCATGAGTTTCAGGTGTCTCTTCACCAAACATACTGTTTTTTTTTTTTTTTTTTTTTTTTTTTTTTTTTTTTTTTTTTACTTACACTGATAGAAACTTTAGTAGGCTATCTATTTCAGACTCAGAGAAACCATCAGCATTATCCAGGGCAAAACATCTATGTTCTAACCATTCTGATTACTATTCTGGCCCTGGACCTGTTAAGGTGACACACTTCCACGTCTTTGAAAAGGTTATGAGCTACTGTCTGCTATTCAACAATCCCCACTGAGTTACGGAACCCACTTTCACGACAGTCTATTGTCATTCTAGCCTATAGAAAATAGCCACTGTGGCACCTTCCAAGGAGGTTCGTACTCCCTCGCCAATGCATTTCTCAAGCCTGGGTGATGCTCCTTGGGGGAAGTAGGCTCCAGCCACTACAGAATGAGTATCTCTTCCAGAAAGCTTCCTTTAATCTACTGTAGAAAGTGAAATGTCCTTCTCTTCTCAATTGTAATTAATTTACTTGGTTTAGAAGCTGGGGGTCCCAAGGGATGACTGTTCTGTGCTAAGCAACAAATAGCACAGAGAGGGTCTGCACCATCAGGGGGCAGTCTGGCTCCCAACCAATATTAACGTCATCACTAAGCTAAGTAAGAAATTAGGTAAGAGAGAAATTTATGACTGGAATGGAGCACATGAACAACTATGTAAATAAAATTTAATACAATTTGGATGAAATACTTAACTGAAAACCAAAACAATTAAAAACTCATCACAGGAATTAGTCAGAGGGATGTTTTAGCCATAGAAACTGAAACAGAGGATGAGAATAAAGGTTGGGATTCTTAATTAAGTAAACACCTCCACTGTACATAAAGATGGAATTAAAAAGAAAAAAACCACAAATATTTCTTCCAGATTTGGCATTCTAAGATCGCACGCAATCTTGAGGAAGACACTGCCATGGGTTCTTAGTTTCTGTCTCTTGAAAGGACAGGAGATCCTTGGAGCAAAAACAGTTAATTTCTTTGTCTTCCTTCCTGAAGGTCCCTTCTCTAGGGGCAAAAGTTGTAACTGGATAAAAAGCTCCAAGGCCCTATCTCAGACTTAGAAGCCAGAAGAGCCAAAAGGAGCTGCTAACACAACTTCCAGAGACTCAAGTTTCCAGTCACCTGAGGATGAGAGAGACATTCCCTCTCTTTTATGTGGACATGCCTGTTGGGCAATGGTTAGTGAAGTCATAAGCCAGAGGCTCCTACCTTTGGACTGCTTTGTCATTTTCCTTCATTGATAAAACACCTAAAAGACCCATCTACCAAACCACGTTTAAGTAAAATGTACCATTTGGAATCAGCAGATGGGCCAGCCTTGGGGCTGCAAGCTCCCTGCCAGCACTGCCTTCATTTTTGGGGTGCTGGGGTGCAGCACGTGCTCGCCTGCAGGACTCAGGAGGTATCAAGAGCCTGGTCGGTGGCGCCACACAGAGAGCACTGCCACTCAGCAGACTCTCTGTGCTTCAGGTCTCACTGTGAAACAGGGTAAATAAAAGTACCTACAACACTGAATTGATGTGAGGGTTAAATGAGAAAACCCACGCAAAGCATTAATCACAATGCCTGGCACATGCTAAGGTAAAAAAAGTAAAGGTTTATTGACAGAATCACAATTTTCATTCAGCATATAACCATTATTATCACAGTAAATTCATTCCCATTTTTATTTTATTTTTTAGGTCAAAGCTATTTGTGGTGAAGTATGCTTAGGAGGATTATCGCCAAGAGGCAGACTTTCCAATCAGCTTTTCAACATTCTAAGACAAGTAAAGACCACTGCCACTACTATATGGACAATAGCCTGGAAAATAAGATCTGAAGTATAGGTCAAGTCAATGTAAGAAAAGTGATTGGAGTCAAATTCTAAGAAAGCTCCTTTAATGAATAGGAAAACTGGAATAATTTTACTAGTGAAAATGACACTATAAAGAAATAAAATGGCCAAATGTTCTTACTTCTTCTTTCTTACCCTGATTCTTATATACAAAACACCATTCCATTATAGCTTATCCCAAATATTAACTGATCAATCCCCTCTGAAGTGTTTGTTCATGTGGCATTCAGCTTGTTCATCAAAGACTCTAAGCTACTTTCAGTTGCCAGATTTCAGCTTCTAGAACTGTCTGTCACAGACTGCTGTTGCTGAATTTCTCTTTATTTATAACCTGTTTCAGCCCATTTTGTTGCTAATCTTTCCCTCACAAAAAAAGTAGGAGAAAGTGCTAAAGAACTTTCTGGAGAGCAGGGTTCTGAGGATACTGAAGTGAACCACTCATAAGTGAGCCTGGGGCAGAAGCACTGCAGGCAAGGATGGCAACTCTGAAAACTGGGCTTAGGAATCCAGGGCTCCCAGGATATTTGTCATCTCAAACATCAAGAATCCAAGAACACGGAGACCTTGCTGACCAACATCACTCTGGAGGACAAAAGGCACCTTTAAAGCATGCACACAAGAGTTCCCAGGCTGACAACCTGCACAATTATCTACCTACTAAAAGCTGCTTTATTATCCTGCCTCACCCGGAGTTCTGTCCTCTGGCAGCAGGACCTGCCACTCCTCACGAGAGTCTGTTCAGTGCCAGGCTGCCGAGTAAGAGGAGACAGTTACGACCGCTTGCTTTCTGCCCCTGAGAAACTGACACAGAACACACCAACCTTGGTTTTGAGAACAAAATCTGTTAAGTCATAGTCCATATGCCACTCTGTGTCTACTTTATGGTTATTTTCCTCCCAATTCACAGGATTTTGTCTTTCCTAATTATCTTGTAAAAAAAAAAAACCATTTTACCTGTGTCATTTGACTTCTTAGCAGGATCTTAACAGTTTCAATCTAAACACAAACCTCATATCATTCCTTAACAAACTTTGCTCAAGCTTGTAAGGGTTCTCTCCTGTCCGAATTATCTGATGCTGAAAAGGGATAGCATTTTTGAAGCTAAAGGGACATTCCTCACAATAGAACGAAAACATTTTGAAGAGGCCCAAACCAGAAAACAAGAAAATCCCAACCTGGCTCTATCACGGTTAAAAGTGCAAGGATTCCAGTTAATTTTTCTTGAACCTGAAACACATGATAACAAGGAAAGAAAAACAAGTGGCATATAAAATCCTCACTGCACCTTAAGGTCTGGTGCTATGAAAATATGATTTTAAATTAAGTATATTTAAACTGTGCTTATTTAAACTACTCAAGCACAGGGTCACCCTCTGAATCTGAAGGAAGGCATGTGACCTTGGAATTTTTAGCACATTATCTGGCAGCCTACCTTTAGTTAACGGTGCACTGGGATATTGTTAAATCACTGGAGAGATGAATCTCCAAAATGAAAGCTGTAAACGTGACAGTTTTCCCATCAGTATACTGCTTCTGATGTAAAACAGTGAAGACTTTATCGAATAAAGCGGAGTTATTCTCCACTGTGAACTTTACAATGCTGAATGAAAGCTGCCTGTGCACTAAAGAGGGCCCCACAATTAATACACTTATAGGCTTGCTCTCCAGTGTGAATTTTCTCATGACCAGTAAGAGTTATTCTCTGAGTAAAAGTTTTCCCACATTCGTTACACATATAAGGTCGTTCTCCACTGTGAACTCTCTGATGACGAATAAGGTGAGAGCTTTGTCGGAAGGATTTTCCACATTCAGTGCATTTGTAGGGTTTCTCTCCTGTGTGAATTCTCTTGTGTTGGATAAGGGACAAGCGTGCACTGAAGGCTTTCTCACATTCATTGCACATATAGGGCTTCTCTCCAGTGTGAATCCTTTGATGCTGAATAAATTGTGAATGCTGACTGAAGGCCTTGCCGCACTTCTCACATTCATAAGGCTTCTCCCCTGTATGAATTCTGTGATGCTGGACGAGAGAGGAGCGGACATTAAAGGCCTTCCCACAGTCACTGCACTCATAGGGATTCTCTCCAGTGTGAATCCTTCGATGGCGGACAAGGTGTGCACTCTGGCTAAAGGCTTTCCCACAGTCTCCACACTCATAGGGCTTCTCCCCATTGTGTGTTCTCTCATGCTTAATTAGGGTGGATATCTGCCCAAAGGTTTTCCCACACTTGTTACACTCATAGGGTTTCTCTCCAGTGTGGCTCCTCTGATGCTGAATGAGGTGTGAGCCCTGGCTAAAAGCCTTCCCACATTTGTGACACTCATAGGGCTTCTCACCATTATGGACTCTCTGATGCTGAACAAGGGAAGAGAGCACACTGAAGGCTTTATCACACTCATTACATTCATATGGCTTCTCACCATTGTGTGTCCTTTGATGATGAATGAGATTAAAACTCTGGCTGAAGGCTTTTCCACACTCATTACACTCATAGGGTTTCTCTCCAGTGTGAATTCGCTGATGCTGAATCAGATGTCCCTTTTGACTAAACGTCTTCCCACACTCATGGCATCCATAAGGTTTTTCTCCAGTGTGAATTCTCTGATGCTGGATAAGGGACAGGCGAGCACTGAATGATTTTCCACACTCATTGCATATATAAGGCTTCTCACCAGTATGAATTCTCTTGTGCTGAATGACTTGGGAACGTTGACTGAAGGATTTCCCACATTCATTACACCTATAGGGTTTCTCTCCAGTATGAATTCTCTGATGAACAATAAGAGTTCGGTTCAGGCTAAAGGATTTCCCACATTCACTGCATTCATAGGGTTTTTCTCCTGTGTGAATTCTCTGATGTTGAATGAGAGATAATCGTGCACTGAAGGCTTTGCCACACTCAGTACAGTCATAAGGTTTTTCTCCAGAATGAGTTCTCTCATGCTGAAGGAGGTGTGACTGTCTACTGAAAGTCTTCCCACATTCCTTACACTTGTAAGGTTTCTCTCCACTATGAGTTCTCTGATGATGAATCAGGTTAGAGCTATGACTAAAGGCTTTCCCACACTGATTACACTCATGAGGTTTCTCCCCAGTATGAATTTTAAGATGTTGACTGTAAGATGAACGGGCACTGAAAGCTTTTCCACATTCACTGCATTCATAAGGTCTTTCCCCAGTGTGAATGTTATGGTGCTGACTGAAGTAGGAACAAGCCCCGGAAGCTTTGCCACACTCAGCATAGGTGTGGGGCTTCTCTCCAATGTGACTTCTCTGATGTTGAGAAAGAGCTCTACTCCGGCTGAAAGGTTTTCCACACTCAGTACACTGAATGGATTTCTTTGGACTGTTAACCCTCTGATTTTCTCCAAGAACTGAACTGTGCCTGGCCACTTTCACAAACACATCTGTCTGACACGATCTTTCTTCTAGATGGAAACATGGGAGATTAATGAGGTCCTGAGTTTGTTGAAAGTCATCTACACATGGCACACTCTGGTGGAGACTCTCCCCTTTAGAGCCTCTATGAAATCTGTCAGGGTTTGGGTCTGCAGTGCAGTTTACCTCCATGGAACTGGATATCTGGTCTTCTCCCCCAATAGGGGTTTTTACATGTGTCAATGTCACTGGCTTGGAATTGTTCTTCTGGGAGAATGATTTCTTAAATCCTTCCACTGCAGATTTTTCCCAGTAATTCTTTATCTTTCCCTCAATTTTACACATGTCTTCAAAATCAGATTCCTTGGATATATTTCTTGTATGTTCTTCTGATTTTGCTCCCTGGGACTCCATTGCTTTGGAAATTTCCTGCTTTGGAGTTAATTCCTTCTTTTCCATTTGAGACTCAAAGCCTGAAAGAATGAAGAAGAATAAATTATGTGTATGCTACTATGGGAAAAAGAATTAGAGCATAAATAGGAACACTGATATGAAACAAGTATCTCCTACGAGGATACTGGATTTTCAGAATGCAAAAGCAAAAAATGACCTCGCTGGGATGAGGAAAGAGGGGAGAGAAGCATTCTATCAAAGCAACAAAAGCTGGTGTAGGGAGGAAGGAAGGAGAGAAGCCCAAGGTCAAAGGCTTACATTTGCAGATGGGCCAACTAGGCACAGATGGGCGAACTAGGCACAGATGGAACAGAAAACAGTGAGGCATGACCTGAGGGCAAAGAGCTCGCAGAAAGATGATGAGGATGACAGGAGTGGAGGCTCAGAAGGTCACCACCTCTGCTGATCATGTCACTGCTTCATACTTTGCAAGCAACATATCTTCTTATAGCTTACTATAATAGATATTCAAATATTTGTTTAAAAATAAATGAACGATAAATGACTTATAATGAATAAAGGGTATACAAAGTAATAGATAATGGAAAAAATGATTTGATATGATTTTCTATGAAAACCACTTGGTTTCATAGAAACAATTAGGATAAATACAGAAAAACAGATATAAAGAATAGGTACAAAAACAGATACTCATCCAAACAGCAGGTACAGCACAAGGCAGAAAAGCTAAATGTGTGCAACAGTCCATGCCAATGTATAAAAGTACTTGAGTATTGGTAAAAACTGTGATACAACTGAATTCTGAAATTCAATGAAAGGAAATTTACCAAACACAAAACAAAAAATCCAAGCTAAACCACTGTATCATGAGGACACAATGACTGTTGGAAGGATAGCCTAGGTCAGAACACTGAGAGGGGAGCCCTGTTGTGGAATGCCATGAAAGCACAATCGAACCTCTATTTTCTAAACTGATTATTGTTAGAGCTGTTAACAGGTTGTTACTTTCAGACTGTTTAGTCAGACAAGGAAACTAAGCTAAAAATGTTGATTAGATGGTGTCTAACACTGGACTAAATCCTTTTTTTTCCTCCACATTTATTATTGAGAAACAGAGACAGAGCATGAGCAGGGGAGGGGCAGAGAGAGAGGGAGACACAGAATCTGAAGCAGGCTCCAGGCTCTGAGCTGTCAGCACAGAGCCTGACGCGGGGCTCGAACCCACAGACTGCGAGATCATGACCTGAGCCAAAGTTGGATGCTTAACCGACTGAGCCACTCAGGCGCCCCTGGGTTAAGTCCTTTTAACAGACTTCAGTGAACTTCTCACAGTACTTCAAAGAGATTTACTTAAGTATGGAAGTAAAAAGCAAACAAAAATTTATTCTAGAAACCTATGAGCAGCCTGAAGGGGCAGACTCTGGATGTCAAACATCCAGAATTCTTGTAGCTTCTCTCAGGAGTATCTGAGGAATTAAGAGTCCTCAACATCTTAGGACTAGAGTCTAAAAAGATCCCAATCGAGAGGTATTATTTCACTGGGTAGGAAACAGAATGAAGAAGGTGAACAAAATGAGAAACCACAGAACAGGGGTGCCTGGGTGGCTCAGTTGGTTAAGTGTTCGACTCTTGATTTTGGCTTAGGTCATGATCTCACGGTTCATGGGCTTGAGCCCCACATCTGCACTGACAGTGTGGAGCCTGCTTGGGATTCTCTCTCTCTGTCCCTCCCCAACTTATGTGCTCTCTCTCTCAAAAACAAACAAACAACAGATCACAGAATAGAATGATCTGTGGGTCAAGAAGCAACATCTCACACTGATTCATGCTGCCATTTCCCCTCAGGAATCTGGTGATCCTTGGTTGCCTATTTGTGTATGTATTTTAACATGAGGCAAAAAAAAAGATGCTTGGGAAATCTGTGTATGAATGGTACTTGTCAATTGGAGGCAAGTAAGGTGGTAACGGTAAGTCCAGGGCATCCCCAAATGCCCAAATCTGGAAGTCTTTGCTCCATGGCTGTTTGGTTTTTTGGGGTAATCTCCTAATTTTTGCCTTAGGTAGAAGATGCCTTACTGTTGGGTATTCTTTGTACAGGGGTAGAGGAAGGATGTGGCACTATCAGCTGTTTCTGTATTTAGACTTTTTAGTTGATATCTCAGGATTCAAGCATTTTTTTTAACTAAAAACAACTCTTCATAAGTGGTAGAATGTTTTTCCATCAGGAGGTGCAAAATATCTGGTTGCCTCTCTTTTTTGTGATGTTATCAGCCATTAGTGATCATTATTTATATTCATTTTTAAATTTGGAAATTTGAGATAGTGATTTCTTTAAAAACATTTTTTTACATTTATTTATTTTTGAGAGACAGAGAGAGACAGAGCATGAATGGGGGAGGGGCAGAGAGAGAAGGAGACACAGAATCCGAGGCAGGCTCCAGGCTCTGAGCAAGCTGTCAGCACAGAGCCTGACGCGGGGCTCGAACCCACGAACCGCAAGATCATGACCTGAGCCGAAGTTGGACGCTCAACCGACTAAGCCACCCAGGCGCCCCTGAGATAGTGATTTCTAATTCTGTCATTCCTTTAATTTAATTAATTTTTTTTAAGCTGGAAGCTCTACGAAGAGAAACTTCTACTCACTGATTGTTCAGTTATCCTGAGGTAAAATACATCTTATAAAGGCAGAATAAACACTTGATTTCTTTATTCACTAGTTTTCAGAATAACGAATCAACTCTCTAGCATTCCTCAAAGGTGACCAATGAGTAGGGAATTTTTCCCCGAGTGTCAGACCAGCCCTAACAAAGCCTAAGACCAACCCCTTAACAAGACATGGTGATTCAATGTCATGTTATCTTTCTGCCAAAAGGAGACTTAATCCTCTTTCAAGAGTATGACATCAAATAGAGACCCCATAACATTTTATCTGTAATATCGACTCTCAGTTAAATATCAGAAAGCATGTTAAAAAAAAGACTAATGACAAGAAAGCAAGAGAAAAAAATACACAACAGAAACAACTCCACAGGCGATTCAGATACTGTCATGAACCAATTTCAAAAGCAAAAGTGATTAGTATATATAAGAACATAAAAAGATATGGAATATGACCGGAAATCAAATGGAAACTGAAATTAAGAGTTCAATAGATAGAGAGTTTGTTAGCAGACAGGACATAATAGAACAGAGGATTACTTAACTGGAAGGTACACAAGTAAAAGTATTCTTAAGTTTCAAATTGAAACACAGAGGGGAAAAAAGGGACAGGAAAAACAGAAAAGAGCATAAGAAACAGGTGTGACATGGTAGAATAGTGTAACATATATATAGTTACAATCCCAGAAAGAGAGGAGAAAAGGAACAGGACAAAAGAAATACTGGTTTCCTCACACCTATCAGAATGCCTAAAATCAACAACACAAGAAATAATAGATGCTGGCAAGGATGTGGTGAAAAAGGAATGTTCGTGCACTGCTGGTGGGAATGTAAACTGTTGCAGCCGCTGTGGAAAACAGTATGAAGGTTCCTCAAAAAGGTAAAAATTGAACTACCCTATGACCTAGCAATTGTACTACTGGGAATTTTCCCAAAGAATACAAAAACACTAACTCAAAGGGATACATGCATCTCTATGTTTATAGGAGCATTATTTACAATAGCCAAGATACGAAAGCAGCCCAAGTGTCCATCAACTGATGAATGGATACACATGTAGTATATATGGACAATGGAATATTCTTCAGTCATAAAAAAGAATGAAATCTTGACATTTGTAATGACATGGATAGAGCTAGAGAGTATTATTCTAGGTGAAATAAGTCAGAGAAAAAAAATACCACATGATTTCACTCATATGTGCAATTTAAGAAACAAAACAAACCAGCAAAGAAAAACAAAGAGAGAGAGGCAAATTAAGAAACAGACTCTTAATTATAGAGAACAAATTGATGGTTACCAGTGGGGAGATAGGTGTGGGGATGGGCTAAATAGGTGACGGGGATGAGGGAGTGCATTTGTTCTGATGAGCACTGGGTGATGTATGGAATTGTTAAATCATTCTATTGTAACTAAATCTGTAACCTGAAACTAATATCACACTGTATGCTAACTGGAATTAAAATAAAAACTTAAAAATAAAAGAAATATTAGCTTACAACTTTCCACAATTGACAAAAATCTATAAATCATTGCAAAAAGCTCTAAGAATCGTAAGTAAGATAAATGGGAAGAAAACCACAGCTGGGTATAACATAATCAAAGTGCTAAAAACTGAAGAAAGAAAATATTAAAAGCGGCAAGAAGAAAACGACATATCAACTTAAAAGCAAAATAAGACTGCAGGCTGACTGTTCAACTGTAGAAGTGGAAGATAGTACACAAAAGGGTGTTGTTGTTAATGGGCTGAAGAAAATAAATGTTAACCCAGAATTTAGCATCTAGAAAAAACAGTCTTCAAAACTGAAAGCTAGGAAATTGCACTTCTAGGGTGACAGTGTAAAGAACTCACTGGATCCATGTTACAGCAAAACAAAGATGGTAAGAATTATAAAAACAGATGAGCATAGGGGAAGGGAAAGAAAAATACAATAAAAACAGAGAGGGAGGCAAACCATAAAAGACTCTTAAATACAGAGAACTGAGGGTTGCTGTAGGGGAGATGGGTAGGGGGATGCGTTAAATAGGTGATGGGCATTAAGGAGGGCACTTTTTGGGATGTGCACTGAGAGTCGTATGTAAGAGATGAATCACTGGGTTCTATTCCCGAAGCCAAACTACACTGTACATTAACCAACCTGAATTTAAATTAAAACAAACAAACAAAAAAACCCCAAAAAGCCCCCAAAAACAAAAATGACAACAACAACAACAACATAACAAACTAACAATGATTTAGTCTCTGGAAATTATCCCAAGGGCAAACTGCAAATGAAGAAGCATTTATTCAAGAAAATTTACTAAAATTTGGTATGAACAGTGAGAATGTAGGGCATTTGAGCCACGACCCACTCCATCTCCACCCACAGCTCGGCCTGACAGATGTTGGTCTCTGGTTAAGTGGGGACAGAAGAAGCCTTCCTCCTCGACTCCCAGTGAAAGCTTACCACATCTCACTAGGAGGTTAGGCCACTGGTATTTATCATTCCTTCCAACTCCAAGGTAAAGAGGCAAAAGTCCTGGTGAGTGTGGCTGAGAGGGGAGGGGAGTTACCCTGCTGGAGTCACAACAAACCTCTAACAATGATTTAAAAATACCCAAAACAGCCCAAATTTAATTGGATCAGACTGCTGAGCTATTTGTACCCTAGGGTATTATCAAAAACAGTAGAGCAATCTTTGTTGCTTTCCTCACTTAGGAAATTCCAAGGGATTCAGCTCTGTGCCAGAAATGGGGATGAGAACCAAATATGTATTTATTATAAATCATAATATCAAAGATAGATATATTTTATATGTGACAAAGACAGTACAGAGGAGGTGAGTGAATGCAGAGTGCTGTTGGGAGTCAGAAAATGACAGCAGGTGGCTAGTTGAATGTACAGGAACAAATGAAGATAAATGATAAATAAGAAAATAAATACAACAAACTCTATATTCATGCTAGTTCTCATTTCTTTTCTCAATTTTCATAATAGACGTAAAACTATATAAAGAATTATGAAAATGTATTGTTGCGCTCGTAACATACAGAGATGTAACTGTATAACATTAGCACAAAGAGAGAAAGAGAAAGCCATGTAGAAGTGACAATTCTACATGCCCCTGGAATTGTTAGTATAAACCAGAAAGAGATTCTGATAAGTTAAGATGTACATGGTAAGTTCTGGAGCACCCACAAAGAAAACTAAAGGTACTAGGTGTGGCCACATAGCTGAACTCACCATCAGAATGTGAGAGGCAGCGATTTGGCGTTCTTCAAAGGCCAGGATTTGCCTCCTCTGCTCTTTCCCTGTCTCACAAGTCGGAGGACAGATGTGTCTATGATCCAGACCATAGAGATGGAGTGGGAGATGAGCATTTGGACATGCCGCTCCAGAGGATGGCAGATAAAACAGATAAACTGGCTTCTGAACAAGCATGTCCAACAGGGACCGCACCAAACAGGGACTCTGCTACATGAGGAAAAGAAACTTTTATGTGTTCAAGCCAATGCATATGTGGTCTATGAAATACTGTCACCTAGTGCCAAGAATGAACATTTCTACATAGGAAGATTTGGAGTGATGTTATTCTCATTGCTGCACTTCTCTACAAGGCTATTTTGGTAAAATGATACATGTTCACTGTATAAAAATAATTTCTTTTTCTTTTTAGGCAGAGAGAGAGAATCCCAAGGAAGCTCCATGTTCAGCTGCACAGCCGATGAGGGGCTTGATCCCACCACTCTGGGATCATGACCTGAACCGAAATCAAGAGGCAGACATTCAACCGACTGAATCACCCAGGTGCCCCTAAAAGTAGTAAAGTATTTTAATTTTTTTAAGTTAATTTATTTTGAGACACAGAGAGAGAGAGAGAAACAGAGACAGAGAGCGCACGCAGACATAAGCAGGGAAAGGCAGAGAGAGAGGGAGAGAATTCCAAGCAGGCTCTGCACTATTAATATAAGCCTGATGTGGGGCTCAAACTCATGAACCATGAGACATGACCTGAGCTGAAGTTGGAAGCTTAACTAACAGAGCCACCCAGGCACCTCCCCCCTCAAATACATTGTTTTTAAAGACACATTCCATAGCTTCCTACTCCCCTAGGACCAGAATCACATCTAACACACATCTAACACAGTCTGCTAGGCCCTGCCTCATGCAGCCCTATATACTTCTCTTTAAACATGTGTGTCTCTGTTCTGGTCTGCCCTCCCTTGTACACTATAGGCTCTGACAGCCATGAGGATGCTACCTAGCTTGTTCACCATAAGCAAGCCAGATCATAGCTGAGTGATACATTTGAATTCATACACGTTCTGTGCTCAATTCCCAGCCTGTCCTTGACAAACTCTTCTGCCTGGGAGTCCTTGTCCTTGGACCCCTTCCCTTCTGCTCAGGCTCCTCCTCCTACCTAGGAGGCTTCTCAGGCTCCTCCTCCTACCTAGGAGGCAAAACCACAGGATACCACAAGGCCACTAGGAAAAGAAGCATGTTAAATGCTCAGCTGCAGGACAGTAAACCTCCCTGAAACTGGGCAGAATGAAAAAGTCCACACTGGTCTCAGGTGGTACAGAGGAAACCACACAGTCTTGGAGCCAAACAGCCATGATTCAAACCCCAGCTGCTCCCCAGTTGTGTGTAACTGACTCATCTCTCTGATCATCAACTTCCTCATCTATGAAATAGGGAAAATAATGCTTCTGGCATGGACTCTGAGCCCTCAAGAAATGGCAATGGGAGGTTGCACCAAAGGTCCTTGGAAATCTCCTGGAAGATAAACCACTTCTTACTTCCAGGTAAGGAGAAATGACAAAATAGAAAAATTTGGGGGCAATGTTTAACATATTGTGTAACTCAGAGGGTGGTGCATGTGAAGAAACTAAGGGGGACCCAAAAATACGTTTAACTGGTTTTATTTCATCATGGAAAATCTGTGTAAGAGAGTTAACAGAGGCCATGCTACCACTCAGTTATTTTACAGCACTTCTGCCAACTCTACCCCTTCCTGCCAGCATTGAGTGATTGAATGCCACCATTCCCACTGTGTGCACTCACGTATGCAGAACACTTGATAAATGGACTCTGCAGAGTTGTAGGGTACAAGAACAACTTGCAAAAATCAATTGTATTTTTATACATAAGTAATGAAGAATTGGAAATACCATGCACAACAGCACAAAAATATAGGAAATACTTAGGGATAAATCTGACAAAAGATGTAAAATGCATAAACATGGAAAACTATAAAATACTACTGACAAATTGAGACATAAATAAATGGACACATACATCTTGTTTATGGGTCAGAAAACACAATATATGTCAATTCTCTCCAAACTGGCCTATAGATTCAAAGCAATCACAATAAAATGCTAGCCGTCTAGCAGGGGCAGAAATCAACAAGCTGATTTTAAAGATCATATGGAGATACAGAAGACCTAGAATAGCCAAAGCAACTCTGAAAATGAAGAACAAAGTTTGAGAACTAACACTACTTGATTTCAATACTTTTTTTTAAAATTTGTGTATTTATTTTTGAGCACACTTGAGTGGGGGAGGAACAGGGAGAGGGGGAGAGAGAGAGAGAATCTCAAGCAGGCTCCACACTGTCAGCATGGAGCCTGATGCAGGGACGGAACTCATGATCCATGAAATCATGACCTGAGCCAAAATCAAGAATCAGACACTTAACTGGCTGAGCTACCCAGGCACCCCTGATTTCAAGACTTTCTATAAAGCCTCAGTAATCAAAACAGTGTGATACTGGAGTAGAGACTGACAATAGACAAATAGAAGAGAGCAGAGAGTCCAGATATAAACCCACACATATATGGACAACTGATTTGTGACAAAAGCACAAGGCAATACAAGTAGAGAAAAAAATGTTTTTTTTTTTTTTTTTTCCAACAAATGGTGCTGGAACAAGTGGATATCTACTTGTAAAAAATTAAAACTTGGTGGGGCACTGGGGTGGCTCAGTCAGTTAAACGTCCAACTTCAGCTCAGGTCATGATCTCATGGTTTATGAGTTTGAGCCCCGCGTTGGGCTCTGTGCTGACAGCTCAGAGTCTGGAGCCTGCTTCGGATTCTGGGTCTCCCTCTCTCTCTCTGCCCCTCTCCTCCTCACACTCTGTCTCTCTCTCTCAAAAACAAACATTCAAAAAGTTTTTTTTTAATAAAAATTAAAAAAAAATTAAAAAATGAAAAAAAAAACTTAGTAAGAAAGCAAAATCCCAGTTAAAAAGTAGGCAAAGACATGAACAGACACTTCACCACTGAAAATACACAGAAGGGAAGGGAAACAAGTATATGGAAAGATAGCTAACATCTTTACTAGAGAAATTAAAATTAAAACCACAATGAGACACCACTACACACCCATCAGATGTGTAGCTAAAATGAAAAAGACTGATGACACCAAGTATTGATGAGGATGTGGAGAAAATGGAACTCTTATCTGTTGCTGGTGGAAATATCAAATGGTGCAACCAGTTTGGAAAGGAGTCTGCCAGTTTCCTAAAAAGTTAAATATACACCTACCATGTAATCCAGCCATTCTATTCCTAGGTATTTATCCAAAAGAAAAAGAAATGTATGGTCATACAGGGGACTGCACACAAATGTGCACAGCAGCTTTATCTGTATTAACCCCACACTGGAAACAACCCAAATGCCTGTTAACAGAATTGATAAACACACTGTGGCATATCCATACAATAGAACACTAACCTAAAAAATAAATTATAGATATATAAATGGAAGAATATCAAAAGAACTATGTTGAGTCAAAAGATGACAGACAAAAAAAAAAAAGAGTACACACTCTATGATTCCAATTATATAAAGCTCTAGAAAATGTAATTTATATTGACAGATAGCAGATCAATAATCACTTCACGATAGAGATGGGAAGGAGTGAGAAGGAGGGATTACAAATACAAAGAGACAGCAGAAAACTTTTGGGGGTAATGGATATGCTTGCTATCTTGACTGTGGTGGATAGTTTCACACGTACATACATAATGCAGAAATGTTACCATACTGCACATCTTAAATATGTATAACATATTAATGCTTAATATACCTTAATAAAGCTGTTTCTAAAAGCGGGAAAAAATGCATGAGGTGTGAAGCCAGTATGCCAGAAATCCAACCCAGCTCTGTTCCTGGCTAGCTGTGTGATCTCAGGCCAGAAACTGAATCTTTCCGTGCCTCAGTTTCTTGAGCACTGACTATGAGGACCTTGAAAGATTGCATAAGTTCATGTACTGGGCATAGATGTCCAGGCATTGTTAGCTGCTGTGTAGCACAGAGGATTCAGCTCCACTTACTGTTTACTATTTATATGCTCATACCCTTTGCTACACATGAAGAAACTCATGATTTTCCCCAAGGTCCCGAATCAGTCTGGGAACTCTAAGTGAGCAATAGCACTGGGCAATAGACTCTGGGCAGGAGGGCATGTCTCTGGGTGGTTTTTCAAGCAGCCAAGGCAAAGCTGGCCAGAAAGGCCTGAGAAGGAATGGGTGACATGGAAGCAACTGGGAAGCAGCCAGGGGAGGGAATTAGCTGCCCCAGAAAGATACACGAGTTGTTTTCTGGTATTTTTCAGAGCATTTTCTAGGGTAAGAAAAACATGAACTCATTTATGGGTATAGAATAGGAGCCATTAATATAGAGAAAAAGAGAAGAAAGGTAGAAATGGAGAAGAGGGAAAGCAAAGCCTTGGCAGTGACAAGAGATGTGGCCCAAAGCTCACAGAGAAGGGCCTGGAGAAGTGGCAGAGCCTACCAGCAGGGGCAGGAAGAGCATGGGGGCATTCCTGGAGACTCACTTTCACTCCTATGACTCCGGATCCAGCTGTCCTCAATTCTCAGGGAGTGTGGAGCCCATGGTTCTTCCCCCTTCTCCAGCCTGGAGATGACATCAGGTTTGGAACCTTGAAGTCCTGTTCCAGAGAAAGGAAGCAAGACTGACAATTCATCCAAGTCCAGGGCAGGATGGCCCCATGGGCAGCACGTGTGTGCTGGTCATGACCTCCCCTGCCACCTGGTCTGCAAATTGAGGGGACAGATGCAGTCCGCTGCCCCAGCTGAAGAAAAGTTAAACCCAGCTCTTCTGGGGGCCATGGATAAGGGATAGAGTTGGGGCCTGAACACATCACATTAGAAGACTAATAGTAGTGTCTTGGTGTCTACCAAGGACTGTCTACAAGGACTAAAGAGAAGTAGACATTCTGGTGTAAGGTAGGGCTCTGAAACCAAATGGATTCAAATCCTAGATCTGCCTCTGACTGCCTGTATGAACTTAAGAAAGTGACGATATTTGTCAGTCTCAGATTCAACTATTAACCATTTAACCCAACACCAACTTTGAAGATGCATTATGATTAGCTCTGGGGAAATGAATATACTTAGTGTTAAATGAATGATATTTTTCTTTTATACTTCCTACAAGAAAATTGGAGGAGTTCATGGCACTGCCTGTCCTCTCCTCTATATAGACCAGCCCTGCCTGGGACCAGGGTCATAAATGTCTTCTGTTTGGGCCCAGGGGGTGAGGAGCCTCTGAGCCCCGAGCCTAGCCTCAGAGCAAGGAACCCAGAGCTGAACTTCAGAGAGAAGCCTTACCCAGCGAGACCAGATTTCTATAGGTTTCCAGCATCACGTCCCTGTAGAGGCATCTCTGAGCAGGGCTCAGACAGCCCCACTCCTCCCGGGAGATGAGCACAGCCACGTCCTTGAAGGAGACTGAGACCTGGAATGACAAGATCTTGTTGCAACCCCAGGATCAGGCCCAGGGTGGGTCTGGGGTGTGGAGGAGCCATTAGATTCAGAATGGGCAAAACCCCTCTGAACGCATGTACCAGACTTGTCCTCACAAGAGTGGCCTCTTTGAGGCAGGCACCATTTCCACTTGTCTTTGTCTGCCCAAACCCTTGTCCTCCACTGTGCCTAATCCAGGGACTGGGAAGATAACGGTGTGGAGCACATTTCAGGGACCTGAACTCAGAGACTGAGGACACTGGTGAAGACAGGGAGTCAACTACCCTCTGGGACCAGCCCCTCATAGAGTGAACCATGGAGAAACTCCAGCCAAGAAAGGGCTAAGGTCACACAGAGGTGTCTCCAATGCATACCACTCACCTGAGGCCCATCAGGAAGGAGCTGCTTGATGGCTATCATTGGATCTCTGAGTTTGTCCCAAGGAGGCAGGCAAAACTGCAGGGAGAGGGAAGACTGTAATGGAGTGTGACCAGCCTGCTTCTCACAGCAACACTGAGACTTCTGTGCCTGGATCTCAAGAGGTCTATGGCAGCAGACACGGAGTGTGGGACTGCCAGAAAGCCCTGGGAAGGACAGATGGACTAAGCACTCAGTAGTCTCTGGGATATAGTCCTACCATGAGGCCTCCCCAGCAGCCCCCGGTACAACAGCATCCTGAGGCCACCACGATATGGCCCCAGCAGTGCAGCTGGCCGGAGGAGACAAAGGGCTGCATCTTAGGCCCACTTAGAAGCTCCTGGAGAGTGGGCAGACACCTGAGGACAAGCAGACCAGGCTCTTTCTAAGGCAGTGCACAAACAAGTAGGGAGGCTGACAAACAAAATTTTAAATGCCTATGACAGGTGATGATAAAGGATAGAAAGAATGAGTAGCACGAGGGCAGCACTTGGTGGTAGGAGATATTTTACACAGGATAGCCAGGAAAGGCACCTTTGATAAAGCAACAGCAAAGCAGAGATGTAGATGTAGTGAGGGCAGGCAATATGTGGATATTAGTGGATATATATCCCAGGAAGGGGAAAGCACAAGTGCAAAGGTTATGAGGTGCAAGCTCACTTGATGTGCTCAAGTAAAAGCAAGGAGTCGAGAAGGGCTGAAGGGGAGTAGGGGAGGGCACGAGAAAGAAGGGTGGGGTGCCTCACAGGCTATAGGATTTGGGCATTTATGAATGAGATGGAAAGCATCTAGAGGGTCTGGGCAGTGATGTGACCTGCCATGTGGCCTTTCTAGCTGCTGCTTTGAGAACAGACTGGGGTGGGGGTGGGGACTATCAGGGCATAAACAGGAAAAACAGTTGGAAGGCTCAGGCTGTAATCCACTAGAGATGACAGCATCTTGGACCAGAGTGGTAGTAGCAGCTGATAAGTGATCAGATTCTAGATGCATTTCAAAGGCATAGTCCATAGGATTTGCTGATGACTTAGATCTGGGATAAGACATTAAGAATTCTGGCTCAAGCTATTGAAATGATGACATTTCCATTCATTCAAAAGGATAACACTGTAGAAGCACATCTGAAGGGTAAAAAATTAAAAGTTGATTTTGTACAGGTTGTATTTAAGACGACTCTTACTTACAAGTGGAGAATCAGAGCTTTTACATATATGGGTCCAAATTTCAGGAGAAAGGCTGAAGCTGGCTTGGTATACACTGGGAACTGTCAGTATACATATGACACTTAGAACCACTCATCTGGTTTTACTATAGGTTGACAGGTGACATGAGGGTTATCACTCCCAGGAAAACCTTCCCAATCAGCCTCTGATACAAAGCTAGCTCTCATGTCCATATCGCCCCACTCCATGCAAACGGACCCTTTAGTTCAGGTAGAAATGTGTATTGCAAGTGGATCTGAACTCTGCCTTTGCTTCCACACTGACGGGGAGGCATGTAACACTGCTGCTGGAAGCATGGGCTCTGCAAGCTAAGAGGGCTGAATTCCAAATTTGGATACACCACCTACTAATGCAAAGATCTCAGGTAAGTGAAGCGTTTCTACACAGACCTTAAAATGAGAACATTACCACGTATCCTAAGTGACTATTTTGAGAATTAAATGAGGAAAATGTATAAAGTACTTTGTATAGTGTTGGCAAACCATAACCACGAAAAATATAACCTAAACCTTAATTACTATCATTAAGGCAATGTTTATTGAGCACCCACCTAATGAATAAACGAACGCTGTGATTGTTCTAGCTCCAGAAAGTGACAAGAAAGCTTGTCCCCTTCAGACCCAGCAACCGAGGTCCCTTCCCTGACAGCTTCCCTGACTCTATCCTTTCACGTAATCTACTCCTGCTGCGTGAAAAGCACTTTTCTCTGTTCGAGAAAAGCGCGATTTGATTCATCCTCTGACTACGCCCCAAACTCGCCTACTCACTCGTTAAGGCCTTCTTCATCCACGCGGCCACCCTGCCGCGGCGACCTGGGGAGCCTGGACCCCACGGAGCGCGTTTCCGCTGGGGCCTCCGCCGCTCCCCTGCCGGCCTCTCACCCCACACGCGGGCTCTCCACACTCCACGCCACCTCCGCGCGCTCTCGGGGCCGCTCAGACACCTCCGCACCGACCGCCCTCGCCCAGACTCGGACACGGCTGGAGGTGCCCCTAGCAGACGCCAGCCCCTGAGCGCCAGAGCGGCCGGACAGGAAGTGCCCGCCCTGAACTTCCGCCGCGCCCTCCGTCTCGCCACCAATCGGCTTCCTGGTTCCGGAGGCTGCTCACAGAAGACGCTGTGCTACTGGCCAGTTCCTGAGTCCTGGTCCTGACTTGGTTGCCAGAAGTAGACTGGGCTTGTAGGAAATGTTAAAAGTTCTTTAGAGATTTGGGAACTGTTATGGGCGGAAACTCATGAAGAAAGGAAAAGGATCAGAGAAGGAATAAGTGGCAGTGAAACAAAATCTTTTATTTTTCTTACTCCTAATTATTCTGAAAGATGATTGTTTTTCAAAGTAATAATAGCAACAATATATTAGGTTATTATAGCACACAGGATGAATAAAATGAATGAGAGCAATGGAAGGAGGAATTGGGAATACTTGGTTATAAGTACCTATGCTATCTATGAAGCAGTATAGTGTTACTTGAAAGCCGACTCAGATTAGTTCTAGATATATTTGCAACCATTAAAAAAAATATGTTTTTTTTTTTTTAATTTGAGAGAAGTAGAGAGTGGGGGAGAGGGGCAGAGGGAGAAAGAGAGAAAATCTTGAGCAGGCACCATGCTCAGCGTGGAGCCTGAAGTGGGGCTCCATTCCATGACCCTGGAATCATGACCTGAGCCGAAATCCAGAGTTGATGCTCAACTGACAGAGCCACCCAGGCACCCTGAGGTTTTTTTTTTTTTTTTTTTTTTTTTTTTAGTCCAGCTATATGGAGACCTACCTAAAACCTGAGGACACAAAGTTTAAAAGTAAGAAGATGGTGGGGTGCCTTGGTAGCTCAGTTGGTTAAGCATTCAACTCTTGATCTCAGCTGGGGCTGTGAGTTGGAGGCCTGTACTGGGCTCCACGCTGGGTGTGGAGCCTACTTAAAAAAATATAGGAAGATGGAAAAGTAAGCCATTGAAGCTGTATAACTAAGAGATGAAGTAATCTTTTAATTTTTTAATTTATTTTGAGAGAGAGACAGAGAGCACAGGAGAGGGGCAGAGAGACAGGGAGAGAGAAAGAATCCCAAGCAGACTCTGCGCTGTTGCCTGGAGCCTGACTGGGGCTCAAACTCATGAACCAGGAGATCATGACCTGAGGTGAAACCAAGAGTTGGATGCTTAACTGCCACCCAGGTGCCCCGAGATGAAGTAATCTTTAAGACCAAGGTCATTACTATAGATAACAGAATGCCATTACATAATTCTGAAATGTTTATTTACCTAGGAAGATACAAATATTTTAAATTCACAGAATAAGATAGTTTCAAAATTACTTCAAAATTAGAGAATCATAAAGAGCAATACATATACCATCATAGCAGAAGGGTGTTATATGCCTTTTTCGATAACTGATAGACAAGACAGACCAAAAAAAAAATTAAGGATTGAGGTTTTTTCCCTTCTGGCACCAACCATTTGGTATTGTCTCCAATACCAGCTAGACTCCTATAACTCAACTAAATTTTGAGACTTAACTACCAGAGGTAGAGCAGACCACACAGGTTAAGTACTCAGCCCTCAAGACTGCCCACACTAAGACAGTCACAAATATCAAGTGCCAGGGATACTCACACTTCCATGTGATTGAGCTATGAAGTCAGGAGTTCCCACAACCGCTGCCTCCAAGCTCAACAACTTGCTAAAGGGACTTATAGAACCCAGGGAAATGCTAACTCATGATTACAATTTATTATAAAAGATACAAAGCAACAGCCAGATGAGGACGTATGGAAGGTAAGTTTGAAAGGATCTAAATGCAGACACCTCTGTCTCTGTGGAGTTGGTGTGTACCACTTCCCAGCATATGGATGTGGTCACTAACTTGGAAGCTTTCCAAATCCCCTCCTTTAGGAGTTTCCGTGGAGGTTTCATTAGAAGGCATGACAGGGTCATTGATGATTGGTTCAATCTCTAGCCCCTCTTTCGTCTCTGGAGGTTGGGAGATGGTGCTGAAAGGTATAAGCCTCTGATAAAGGCTTAGTATTTCTGCTGACCAGTTCCCATCTTTTTTAAATGTTTATTTCTTTTTGAGAGAGAGAGAGAGCGAGCACATGAGTGGGGGGAGGCACAGAGAGAGAGAGGGAGACTGGATTCGAAGCAGGCTCTGTCCTGACATCAGAGAGCCTGGTATGGGACTCAAACTTGGGAACTGTGAGATCATGATCTGAGCCAAGGTCAGACACTTAACTGACTGAGCCACCCAGGTGCCCCTGACCAGCCCCCATCTTGAAGCTTTCTAGGGGCCCACCAAGAGTCATTTCATTAGGACAAAAGATGCTCCTATCATCCTTATCACTTAGGAAATTCCAAGGGTTTTAGGAGCTCTGTGCCATGAGCCAGGAACAAAAATCAAATATTTTTCTTATTATATCATATACATGATTTGTGTCCCACTTTGAACCCTAATAGCAAGTAAACAATAACATATGCAGGATTAATTACCCAGAAATGTGAAAGGTCTTCAGGGAGAAAGTTTTAAAACTTCATTGAAAAATATTGAAGAAGACTTAAATAAATGAGAGGTATACCAGGTTCATGTTAGATTCATGACTACTACAGAGATTCAATCTGCACCAAAATCCTTTATAGAATTAATTATAACACAATCCCAAAGGAGTTTTTAGTGGAAACTGACAAGCCAATTTAAAAATTTATATGGAAAGGGATACCTGGGTGGCTCAGTCAGTTAAGTGTCTGACTTTGACTCAGGTCATGATCTCATGGTTTGTGGGTTTGAGCCCCGCATTGGGCTCTGTGCTGACAGCTCAGAGCCTGGAGCCTGCTTCAGATTCTGTGTCTCCCTCTCTCTCTCCCCCTCCCTTGCTCATGCTCTGTTTCTCTCTGTCTCAATAATAAATAAGCATAAGACATTTAAAAATTTTTATATGAAAAAACAAATAGTCAAGATGCTCTTGAAGCAAAAGAAAAAGTGGGATTTACCTTATCTAGATCAGACTTATTATAAAGATTGGCAGTGAGGGGTGCCTGGGTAGCTCAGTTGGTTAAACGTCTGACTTTGGCTCAGGTGATGATCTTGTGGTCCCTGAGTTCGAGCCCCACGTCAGGCTCTGTGCTGACAGCTCAGAGCCTGGATCCTGCTTCGGATTCTGTGTCTCCTTCTCTCGCTGCCCCTCCCCCCCCAAAATAAAAATAAACATTAAAAAAAAAAGATTGGCAGTGAAGCAGAGTGGCATTAGTGTGGGGATATACAAAAGGTCTAATGGAACACAGTGTAGAGCTCTCAAATACACCCATTCATATGTGGAAATGAACTACAACAGACCTGTATTGCAGATCTGAATTCACAAATGAGGTTAGAAAAGTTGATTATTCATATTTGAAAAATAAAACTGAATTATACTTTACAGAAGACACAAAAATCACTTCCAGACTAAAAATTTGAATATGAAAGACAAAGCCATAGAACTTTTAAAAGAGGAAGTTAGCTCTATGTTCCCAGGTTAACAAGAGGTTCTTAAGACACAAAACGGGAAAATAAAAAGATTGATACATTTAACACTTAAAAATAAGAATTTCTTTTCATCAAAGTACACTATAACAGAAGTAAAAAAAAAACCTTACAACTCAGCTTTTCCAGTCGTAGATATCTTAGAGTGGATATCTTTTTTTAATTATTTTTTAATTAATTTTATAGAGAGAGGGAGAGGAGAGAGCACACATGTGCAGGGAGGGGCAGAGAGAGAGGGGGACAGAGGATTCAAAGCAGATTCTGTGCTGACAGCAGCCATGCAGGGCTTGAACCCACAAACCGTGAGATCATGAACTGAACTAAAGTAGGATGCTTAACCAACTGAGCCACCTAGGTGCCCCAAGATATTCTTGAACATAGGAGACATACAAGAATATTCCTAGTGCATTGTTTATAATAGCAAAAAAGTGGAAGAGGCTCAAATGTTTATTGTTGGGTTCTTATATGGTGGAGTATTATCACCAGTGAAGACAGTGAACTGCAGCTGTACACAGCAACATGTGTAACCCTCACAAACATTGAGAAAAACAATCTCAAGAACACATATAGGATGATTTAATGTATGTATAGTTCAAAACATGCAAACAATGTTGTTTAGAGATACATATTTATGTTATATAAGCACACAGGAGTCCTGAAAGATCGATAATGTTCTGTTTCTCCAACTGGGTGGTAGGTAGATGTATTTTTATGATTTTTAACTTCAAGTATGCTTATATATACAGTCAATCTTCATTACTGTGGATTCCATGTTTGTAAATTCACCTGGTTGCTAAAATCTACTTGTAACCCTGAAACCAACACTTTCACAGTATTCATGGACATGCACAGAGTAATGAAAATTCTGGGTCACTACACTTATGTGTTCCCAGCTTAGGCTAAAGAGGCAACACTTTGCTCTCATACTGTAAATCAATGTCCTTTTCATAGTATAGTCAATGGTACACTTTTTGTATTCTTATCCTTTTTGGTGGGGATTTTGCTGTTTAAAATGGCCCTTAAGCATAGTGCTGAAGTGTTATCTAGCGTTCTTATGGTGTGCTGTGCCTTATGGAGAAAATACTTCATCCAAGTATTAGTCATATCATAACTTCAATGTTAATAAATCAACAACATGTATGAAATATATGTGTTAATATATATTAAATATGTGACTTTAAATAGAAACTTTCAAGGTGATGTAGCAATTGGTTGATGAAAAGGTTGTGACTGGAGGCTCCTAGGAACCCAGCTGTATTTCCCCTAGGAGCAATGGTTCAGTATTCACAAATTCAGTGTTCTCAGTTATTTTATAGGACTACCTTGGATGAAAATTGACTGCATATGGATATTGATATTTGCAGGTATGAAATTCATAATAGATTTTCTAAAGAGGCTAGAGGAGTAGGCTGAGGAAAGATGGTTTTGGTGGAGACTAGTGGAACTTATCTATTCAAGAGATAGGAAGTAGCTATGGTGATGGAGAGTGAAATGTTAGGAGTGGTTTCTGGAGTGGTTGTGGAGGTAGCTGAAGACTTGCACTTCCTTTTATGAATGCCTTTTTCATGTCAAGGTGAGAGGTGGTGGAGAGATTTGGAGACTTATTGACATACATGGAATGCTGGGTCCTCTATGCCTTCCTCTCTAAAGTCCTTCAAGGACCTGCTGTCTGGGTTTGGGGGCTTGAATAGGTGCTAGTAATGCCAGGGAAGGAAAATGAAATCTCTGTATAGGGCATAGGGTTGCAGGGGCCTGTAAGGAGAAGCTCAGAAGGCTGGGGGCTCAGTGGGACCACAGCAGAGTGAGGTCTGGAAAAAGTGGCCTCTGTTTGATTTGTAGGGCATGTGCTGGCTGGAAGGTCAGACAAACAGCTGTCCACTTCATGCTGGAGTAAATGGAAGATTTCCAGGCAAGAGAGTAACATAATTTTTGTTTTAGAAAGTTCACTCCCACAGGATGCTTCAGAAGAGACAAAAAGGGAATGGAAGTATACAGATTAGGAAGGCCTGGATTGAGGTTGTTCAGGGTAGAGATGGTGTGTGTGGGGGGGCAAGGGGTGGAGACCATTTAGGAGATCAACTGATAGGACTGGGTGGCTGATTGCATATAGGGCTGTGGAAGAGGACAGTCTGCTGTGAAGACTGTGCTCAATCAAAGATGTCTGGGTTGAGAAGGCTTTCTGGAAGAAGCAGTTCTGGGCCAAATCACACAGATTGATTCACAGCCAAACAAGGCAGGAAAAAGTCCCTTTGGATCTGGAACCCACTCACCACCAAAACCTCCAGTCTCCCAGAACTGAAATACATCCTGACTGTGGTAGTTTAAAAATATGTCTGAAAGGTTTTTTTTAAAAATTTATTTTTATTTTTGAGAGAGAAAGAAAGAGACGGAGGGAGAGAGAGAGAGAGAGAGAGAGAGAGAGAGAGAGGGAGAGAGAGACAGTGTGAGTTGGGGAGGAGCAGAGAGGGAGGGAGACCCAGAATCCAAAGCAGGCTCCAGGCTCCCAGCTGTCAGCACGGAGCCCAGTGCTGGGCTTGAACTCACAAACCGTGAGATCATGACCTGAGCTGAAGTCAGATGCTTAACGGACTGAGCCACCCAGGCACCCCAAGTCTGAAAGTTTTTGAAAGCCCTCCTTTTAAGAGGGATCGTGAGAGATCCTGAGTTAGAACTAGCTGTTGCTAGATTCCTGATCCTCAGAATTTCTATAAGATAAGGTTTTCTGCTAAATTTTGTGACAACTCGCTACGCTGCAATAAATAACTAATACACCAACTATCTGTGATGACCAAACTTCCACCCTTTGAGATCTCTCAGCCCAGGCAGGCAGCACTTCCCATCCATTGTCTCAGGAAATGACACCTTCTACCTCTATTTCCCTGATAGGAAGCATAAGATATCACTCAAGACTCCTATCCTCCTGAAGTCCCTAGTTCCTCTTCGTTGTGGAGGTCTGCTAACCACTGTGACCTCGGGCAGGGAGGAGGCACCCTGGTCTCTAGTGCCATAAGGTGGGACGACTGCCCTGGGCAGAAAGCGAAGAAGGGCAAAGTAGATTGTGGGATGGGCCTCCCTCTCTGCTCCCTCCCCGCAGGTGTTCACATCCAGGCCACTAGCTAGTGCGCAAGCTTTTCCCTTCAGTTTCTGAAACTTCTCCACATCCCCAGCCTCACCTGCCCTCCAGCTCGTCTGGCCTTGGTCACAAGACAGCAGAGTGATCTTTATTTTATTTTTTTTAAAACTTTATTTTTAAAAACTTTTTAATTTTATTTATTTATTTTTACATGTATTTATTATTGAGAGACAGAGACAGAGCACGAACGGGGTAGGGACAGCGAGAGAAGGAGACACAGAATCCGAAGCAAGCTCCAGGCTCTGAGCAAGCTGTCAGCACAGAGCCTGACGCGGGGCCCGAACCCGCAAACCGCGAGATCATGACCTGAGCAGAAGTCGGTCGCTCA
>CM053568.1:88583776-88707182 GCA_028646485.1 Cryptoprocta ferox | reverse complement strand
CTCTCTCTCTCTCTCTCTCTCTCTCTCTCACCTCCCCCGCATCAAAAATAAATAAACATCTTTTTAAAAAGAAAAGAAAATAGGGAAAAGGATCTTTGGCATAGTGTAGGTGTGTAGGCTAGGCACTAGGAGGAGGTCCCTCAGCCAGCCAGCCTCCATTACTGAGCAAGCACTAACCACTGTCACTCTTACTGAAACTCAGGCTTTATTTTGTGCTTTTCTTATCATAAGTACCTAGTGTTACCCACAAGTCTATACTAAAGAAGACTAATTTCTTAATTGTTGCAACCAATATCTTATCTTGGAAAAACAAGCTGCTTGGAAAATCAAGATCAAGAACTGTGCACTGCAAACAGTACAGTACAGTACAGGAGAAGAGGTGGTATTCAGTAAATGGAGCAAGAGTTGAGATCTTAGACAGCCTTCAGGGAAATCCTATCGGGCAAGCACAGATTCAGAGGCCCCATAAAAGGCTAAACTTCCAGCATTCACTCAGGCGGGATGAAAGACTCTTGTTATATGGAAATCTGGAGAACTTGGGGACACCTGGTCTATAATGAGAAGCGCGTGTGTGTGTGCGCGCACACACACACACACACACACACACACACACAGCAGACCTTGGCCTGTAGTGTGGAATTCTGGAAAGGCTCATAGCTCAGAACATAGTGCATGCCTTCAGGCACAGCACCTGCCAATTCTGAAAAGAGTGGCAAATCTCTATCTGGGCAACCACTCTACCACAACATTCATGGAGAGGAATTCACACAAAGGTCAGACCAGCATCTCAAAATCTGGCTCACAACCCTTGCCTTTGACATCCCAAAAGTTTCAGGGGAGACCATATGAAAAGTACCATATGAGTAGTTTCCTGGGAAGGCTGGGGCTTGGTAGAAACTATTGTTGGTTCTGGCTGGTGGCAGCCTCCCCTAGCACCAAGCACATGAATTCTTTGGGTATCCAAAGCTGTTGACAATGACATCAAAGCACAGCTGGGATACCAATGGAACATGGCTGTGTGTGGTCAGGATGTTGGCTTTGTCCACAGCAGACTTCCTCATGCTGAGAACATTATCTGGCACATAGTAGGTGATAAAAAATAATAAGTCTATGCATCTGAATGAGTGAGGCTAATCCCAGTTTGATCCCAGATGCAACTAGGAGACCTTATTGAGCCTGCAAGTGCACATCACTAGAATGCACGCACTGAAAAGAAGCTGAAAGAATTCAACCCTCGCTAGACCCAGAGAGGGAGCATCATTGCAATTCCTTCATTACAACCCATTCAAGTTGTTTTGTTTTGCCTTCATCCTTCTATCTTCAGGTACTAGTTTGTCACTTCCTGGTTCATAAAAATTGTCTTCACAAAAAATTTAAAGGAATCAGAAAAATACGGCTTAAGGAGTTTACTGGGTCTATTTCTGGTTCTTGTATACTCCACAAAGTTTCACTTTTAATATTGGAAAAGTAGCAGCTGTGGGAATGGACTTCTAATGCCTTACTGGCCACACACCACTAAGGCCAAAATGTGACAGAATGTACTCCATAGGTGCTAAGTGCTCACCAAGACCCCACACAATTAGCCCTATTTTGCACATAGGAGAAAGATGAAAGTCATGACCTATGCAGACTGAAGTATGTGGACACTTATGAGAATGTGTTGGAGCCATGTTGGCTGCCCGGCGTTCATTCTTTAAGGCATAACAACTTCACCAGGGCATCAAATGACTTGGCACTTGCTTCCTTACTGCGAAGCGAGTTCTGACCTCTACACTGTCCCTCCTGTTCTGTTCCCCTTTGTCACATCGGAGGATCTCAGCATTCTTATCTAGTGCACATGCACATACTCTGCTCATATTGTCTTCTTCGATCAGATTTGGGCTCACACTCCATCCATCGCTTCAGTTTTCAGTTTTCCTCCAAAACACTTTAGAGTTCAGCCACTCACCATCCCCACTATCACTTCTCACCTAGGCCCTGACCACAGCCTCCTGACAGTCTCCTTGCCTCCACTCTGGCCCATAGATCCTATGTGCTACACTAGAATGGAAGAGATCATTGCACAAGCCAAATCACTGTGTCATTCTTGAAACCTGATGGACTCCACCACATGTGGAGAGAAGCTGACATGGCCCCATAGAGGCCACGCCTCTTGGCTTCATCTTCCTCTGTCTCACTTACACTGCTCTAGCCACACTGTTCTTTATCCTTCTCTCAGCCACCCCAAACTTATCCCTTTTATGGGCCTACACAGGGCCTTCTGTTTTGAACACTCACCTTTCAGATCACCCCATAATTGCTTCCTCATTGTCATTCAGGTCTTAATTAAAGTATCTGCTTTTCAGAGAGGGCCATCTCAAACACCAAATAAAAGCACTTTCACAAATTCTTATCTTTTCCATGGTAATTAATAGTACAGTACCTACATGATCTTATTTATTTGTTTAAATGCTTATTCCCTTGTTTTTCAGAAGAATATAAGCTGCAATGGGCAGGATTCTGGCTTGTGATGAGAACAATGCCCAGTTTGGGCATCTGGGTGGCTCAGTCGATTAAGCATCTGACTCTTGATTTCAGCTCAGGTCATGATCCCACGGTCTTGACATCAAGCCCCATGCTGGGCTCTGTGCTGAGCATGGAGCCTACTTGAGATTCTCTCTCCCCCTCCTCTTTCTGCCCCTCCCCTGCTCATGCTTGCACTCTCCACCCCCATCTTTCTCTCTCTCTCTCTCAAAAAAAAAAAAAAAAGAAAAAGAAGAACAGTGTCCAGCTCACAATAGGGAACCAAAACACGTAGGAAGAGAAAAAAGTAACATACCAAATTGTTCACATTGGTTTCCCTGAGTGTGGGGAAGGCAAGTGAGATGAGAAGAAAACAAGACTGTAAAGTTTTTAAAAACATCCATGATAAGAATGAATGTATAGTGTTACATGTTTTGTACATGCATAAAACTGAACATGTGTGAATGTGTGTTATTAATGAAAAAATTACTTATGACTCTTGTTAAAGATAGTAAGGAAGACTTTATTTAAGGGGAATGCTACACAGGATTTTGTAATTGAGGAGAGATAAAGGTTTCAACTCATAAAACAACAAAGAAAAATGGGAATTTATAGCCAAGTAGGTCAGTGGATAGAAAACTAAGATGAGGCATCAGGGGTTAGAGAGAATTCTGGCCAAATAGGATGCTGCTGAGTCCTAACAGGACTCCCACTGAAGGCAAGCTGGGGTGATCAATATAAACCTCAACACCCCTTGGGCTTCGGTAATCAGCATCACTGTCAGCTAGTTAATAGCATGCTGAAAGCAAGTAGTCCCTGTAGGGGAGTGTCTGGGCATGAGTCACAGGAAATACATGTGGGGGCCCTACTGGGGGTAGAAGCCAAGGGTGTCAACAGGGAAGACAAAGAGTATCAAAGACAAAAGTCACCCAGGAGAGCTCTGTACCAACTACCCAGCAGCCTCTGCCAGCTCTCATGAAGCAAGATAACCTGGAGTTATGGTCCCAATGAGTAGGTGGATGCTCCAGAGGCATGACCGATTCCTCAGCCCTCTACCATGCAGCTCTGGGACTGCCTGGGAGAGCCTTACATGCAGGCAGAAAAGTCCCAGGATAATGATGTATGAGTCTTCCAAACATTTTAAAAGAACTACAAGTGTATAAATGACCAGCCATCTCTGTCCTCCCAGGGCTGCCCTGGTTTTAACACTGAATGTCCCACATCTTGGGAAACCCTTAGTCCCATGCAAATGAGGCCAGTTGGTCAGCTAATTAGAGGTTCTGAGGCAGGAGATGGGTTTGAGCATCCCCCTTCTCTCCCTGTTACATTGGTATCATGAGATGCTGTTTAAGAAACCTGATTGGTTTTCACAAGAAAGCCAGACATTGAATTAATAGGTTGTGCTCATATTTGGCAATTAAATGGGACTATATACACTCTGCATGGTTACCTTATTTCTATTATACAGTGGCACTAAGCATCACAAGGAATTTTCATTAATGTCTCTACTACTGGATTGCTAGGTGTAGAAAAACTTTATACTCCTATGAACACATTTGTATGAAGATTTTTATTCTCCCATACTATTTCAAACAACTTACTCTGAAATTCCATTATTGAGAATTTGTGGTTGGAGGAGGAGAAGGGAGGCAATGCCTTTTGGTTGTTATATTTCTTCTATTGATTGCATTGTCAATGAAACTACATCACTCTTTGAAAATTTGATAAAATCCTATTAAGGTTAGGGTTAGATTTCTCTGGTCATTCAATATTTTATTGTCCATAATCTTTCAACACATCTATTTGGTTGAAACGTATTCATTAATCAATGGATTATATATCTATCTGTTGTGGCAACTTAGATTATATTTCACTATGAGTTTATCTTCTCTGTTTTATGGGTTTCAATAGGGCCAATGGCTTTCAGGTTGGATTATAAGAAACCTTAGGTTTCTACATAGTGTACAATTGGCCATTGGTTTTAATTCAGATCATGGTAGTTACTTATTTATTTCCAGTAAAATTAACATACAGTGTTATATTAGTTTCAGATGTATATAGTTGTATTTTTATGGAAACAAAGCTAAACTTGGGATTGCACTCTGACCAAAGGCTCACTAACAGCAAATAAATTATAATCTGATAAATAATGTCTTAAAGGCAAAAATACTATAGTAATCATCCGCTTTGAGCATTTAAGGGGTAATGCTCCCCATCACTGTCTTTGAGATTATGAAAAATAGTAGAATACAGATCACCCTGTTACATCTATTACTTAATGGATGAGAACAGTGTGTCTTGCGGACATGAAGTAACTTGGTCAAAATAACACTGTTTTTAGTGGCTGAACTTTTGAGAACTAGAAAATAATTGGAGCATTGTTGGAGCTTTACAGTGGTGTTGTAATCCAGTTTCAAGCAGCTAAGCCAATGTATGAGGGCAAGGACTTCATAAATTCAACAGCAAAAATAATCTAACAGGAAATGAGAGACAACTTTATTCAGCATTTTCCTTCTTTTTTTTGCAAAAGATTTAAAATAAGCATTAATAAGTTTGATTCATTAAGAGAACTGTGGAATACTTTCATAATTTATTGAAGAATTGTAGTGAAAACAGAGTATCCCAAGATTTCCCAGCCTATTAACAGCACAGTGCTACCACATGAACACGACTGCCATGATCTCACAGCTCTGAGCACCCTACCACTAGATGTACCTGCTTACACTGGCATTCCATGCTAGCTCGCTGTATTCTTAGGCTTCTCTCTGGTGGTGATGCTTTTCACTGTGATGCTCTCATGCCCTTTGAGCCCTGGATGCAAGGCCAGTGGTGGAGGTTCAGCTTTCTAGTTGCCTGACAGCTCCCAGATGAGATGAATGCTTCTCTTTTACTCCAGGTTGAGGTGGATCATCTGGGCCATAATCTTCCCAAAGCCTATTGAAACCATATTAATTACGCAGAGCTGTTTTGTTCATTACTTATTCAATTTGACATATCCAATTTGTAAGATAATATTACATTATGGTCATGAACTCTGGAGTCATTCTACCTCAGTTTGAATCCTGGCACCACTACTCACCAGTGGTGTGGCCTTGAGTGCCATAACTAATCTCTCTACTTCTATTTTCCTGCATTTTACTTTTTTAAATAAGTTTTTGTTTGTTTGTTTGTTTGTTTGTTTGTTTTCAGAGAGAGTGTGTGTGCACAAGTGGGGGGAGGACAGAGAGAGAAGGAGAGAGGATTCCAGGTTGATAGCACAGAGTCCATGTGGGGCACAAACCCACAAAACTCAAGACCATGACCTGAGCTTCCTAAGACCGAGACCAAGACTCAGCTGTTTAACTGACTGAGCCACCCATGTGCCCCTTTGCTGCATTTTAAATGCAGACTATGCCTGCAGATTTCTCCTGATGCACTGACTGTGTATTAAAGAGTTAGTACAGGCCTGACATTCAGTTAACTTTCAGTAAATGTGCTATTATTCTTTATGTATGTTGACACTGGTATACAACTGTGAATAAGACACAGATTTGTCCTCAAAATACTTCTAGTCCAATTTATTTGGGTGAGTTGAGTTTATTTCAATTCAACTATTTGTCAATAGATAATAATAAAGTATTTTTTCTCAAAAAGGTTAGAGTCTACAAAGAAATGTAGAAATTACAAATAATTATAACAAGTACAATAAAAAAGTAATGTGCACAAGGTAAAAGGCAGCAACCATAGAGAAAGAGACCAGGAACTTTGAATTTTATTGTTATGTTAGCCTAAAAATAAAACTGTCATTTTACTAGCAAAATGGGTTTATTTGGGAATAGCAGGAAATTGCAATTTGGAACATGCAAGCTATAGCAAAACCAAAGACAAGTCCAACAAACAAAGCAGAGAAATGTAATTTAATGGAGAAGATGGGATAGGTTGCGAGACATTGTTTTGAATGAAAGTCCATTGAAGAAAAGCGAGAGTTCAGGGCAATGAGTTTCTCATTAGCTGAGTTGCAGGGATAACAGTTGATTTCTTGAGGAGATGCAGTGAACATATTTTCCTTTTGGAGCCAGAATTTTGTTTGAAGAGTGCATGCATAGATGGAAGTAAATCCAAAGATAAAGACATTAAATTACCGAGAGATGAGAAGGTATGAATTAAGGCAGTGGGAGTAAGCAGGTGGAAAATGACTTGAGATATAGAATAAATAGGACATGATAGTTGCTTGCATGTGTGGGTAGAGAAAGAGAGGTAGGAGGTTAGAAAGGCTATAAAGTAACATTTGATAACTGATTATGAGGGAGTGGCAAGTAGGAGAAGCTGACCTACATCAGCAATATTTCCCACTTTAGGCATAGAGATTGTATCAAGTGGCATCAACACATATTCAGCTTGTCAATATGTGAGAGAAATAGGGCAAGCAGGAAAGTCCTGAAGTTCCTCACCTTTTGCATAGTTCACACACATTGCAGACTGAACTCTGTCTCACCTAGATTCCATCCTTCCTTATGAAACGTTTGCCTACTCAATCTGATTCTGAACCATCTGTGTATGCAGGGCAGCCTAACATACTTTTTTTCAAAAGGTAAATTACATTTGACTTTTAACCAAATTTGCTATATAGAATACCTCTGTAATGCAAGGAATTGGGAAGATTAAGCAAGGATAGTTCTCCATGAATAAAAGGGGTGTCAACTAAAGTGAATCCTTTCAAACAACAGACAGATACAAAAACATAGATATGTGTACACATGAGAGGGCCTAGATGCATTGACACGTCAGTAGCAACAAGTACACTCATCACCCAAATCTTGGTTTCATTTTTTTTATGTTTAATTTTATTTATTTTGAGAAGGGGGAGGGGGGGTGGAACGAGAGAGGAAGAATCCCAAGCAGGCTCTGTGCTGTCAGCTCAGAGCCCAACGTGAAGCTCCATCTCACCAATATGATCATGACCTGAGGCAAAATCAAGAGTCAGATGCTCAACCAACTGAGCCACCCAGGTGCCCCCAAATTTTTTTCTAAGTACCAGTCTTTAATAAAAGGAATCAGAAACAGCTGATTCTAGGGATGGTCTGAGAAACACAAGATGAATCTGGAACGTCTTGTAGTGTCAGAAAATAACAAAGTTCTTTTAAAAAAAAGTAATTTCTGTAAAGGACACAGGAGAAAACCTGAAAGATTCCCCAATGGCCAAAGATAGAACAATCTGAACAAAATAAATAATGATAGAATTCTAGATTGAGGCTAACCGTTTTCTTCTTTCAGCTATGAAAGTGCTGCTCCACTGTCTCTAAGCTTGCACTGTTACTGAGAAAAATAGGCTCTCATTCTTACATTTGCTCTTCTGTATGTGATGTGTCTCTTTTGGGAGGTTTCTTTTAAGATTTTATGTTTTTAACTAGTTTTAAGCAATTTGATTATGATGTGCTTTGGTGTAGTTTTCCTCATGTTTCTTGTCCTTAGGGATTCTGGAGCTTCTTGGGTCTGTGGGTTTATAGATTTCTTCAAACATTTTCTGTGCCCCTCCCCATTCTCCTCTTGGGACTCAAATTACATATTAAGCTAGTGTGTGAATCTGCCACACACTGAGGCATCCACCTCTTTTCCAGTTTTTATTTCCATTCTGTTTCATTTTATATACCTTCCATTGCTGTTACCAAGTTCACTAATTTTTCTGCAAAGTCTAAACTGTTATCTGCAAACAAAGACAACTTCATCTGTCATTTAGGTGTCTTTTATTTCTTTTTCTTGTTGAATTTCTCTGGCTAGGGCTTATAGTGTTAAAGAGAAGTGGCTAACTGGGCATCCTTGCCTTGTACCAGATCTTATGTGGGAAGTTTTTCATTTTTTCCCCATTTGTGATGATGTTAGATGAGGGCTTTTCATATATGACCTTATTGTGTTGAGTTAGGCTCCTTCTATGCCTATTTTGTTAAATTTTAATGATGAACAATATTGCATTTTGTCAAATGTTTTCTCTGTATCTGTTTAGATGATTATGAGGTGGTTTTTTTCTTTCATTGTGTTTATGTTGTGTATCATGTTTATTGTGTACATTGAACCACCCTTGTGTCCCAGGGATAAATTCCATTGGTCATGTATATAGTCCTTTTAATGTGCTCTTGAATTTGGTTTGCTAATTTTTATTGAGGATATTTGCATCTGTGTTCATCAGGAATATTGGTCTGTAGTTTTCTTGTGGCGCCTTGGTCTGGTTTGGTATTCAGGTGACATGGGCCGCAGAAAATGAGTTTTGAAGAGTTCCCTATTTCATTTTTTTAATGTTTATTTTATTTTTGAGAGAGAGAGAGAGAGAGAGAGAGAGAGAGAGAGAGAGAGAGAGAAACAGAGCGTGAGCAAGGGAGGGGGAGAGAGAGGGAGACACAGAATCCGAAGCAGGCTCCAGGCTCTGAGCTGTCGCATAGAGCCTGACACCGGGCTCGAACTCATGACCAGTAAGATCATGACCTGAGCCAAAGTCGGTACTTAACCAACTGGGCCACCCAGGCGCCCCTCCCTATTTCATTTTTTGAAACAGCTTAAGAAAGATTGGTATTAATTCTTCTTCAAATATTTGATAGAATTCACCTGATGTTTTCTTTGTTGGAAGACTTTTGATTACTGATTCAACCTCTTTTATTATTGATCTGCTCAGACTTTCTATTTCTGATTCAGTTTTTGTAGGTTATATGTTTCTAGGAAGTAATCTATTTCTTCTAGCTTACCAATTTTGGCAGCATATAATTGTTTACAACAAGATTTTTTTCTTCAGTTTTTTTTTTTTTGTAGTTTTTTTGCCATACCTATTGGCAACTTGTTTTTTTTTTTGTTTGTTTGTTTGTTTTGTTTTTAATTCTCAAACTAGTTAACATACAGTGTAGTCTTGGTTTCAGGGGTAGAACCCAGTGATTCATCACTTACATGTAACACCCGTGTTCATCCCAACAAGTGCCCTCCTTAATGCCCATCGCCCATTTACCCCACCCCCACCCCCATCAACCCTCAGTTTGATTAGTATTTAAGAGTCTTTTGTGGTTTGCCTCCCTCTGTTTTTATTTTTCCTTCCCCTCCCCTATGATCACCTGTTAAGTTTCTCAAATTCCACATATGAGTGAAATCATTTGATATCTGTCTTTCTCTGATTTATTTCACTTAACATCATATCCTCCAGTTTCATTCACGTTGTTGCAAATGGCAAGGTTTCATTCTGTTTCATCACCAAGTAGCATTCCATTATATATATATATATACACACACATATATATATATATATATATATATATACACCACATCTTCTTCATCAGTTGATGGAAATTTGGGCTCTTTTCATAATTTGGCTATTGTTGATAGTGCTATTAACATTGAGGTGCATCGCCCCTTTGAATCAGCATTTTTTTAATCCTTTGGATAACTTCCTAGTAGTGCAATTGCTGGGTCATAGGGTAATTTTATTTTTATTTTTTTGAGAAACTTCCATTCTGTTTTCCAGGGTGGCTACACCAGTTTGCATTCCCACCAACAGTACAATAAGGTTCCCCTTTCTCCGTATCCTCACCAACATCTGTTATTGCCTGAATTATTCATTTTAGTCATTCTGAGTGGTGTGAGGTGGTATATTATTGTGGTTTTGATTGTATTTCCCTGATGATGACGACATTGAGCATCTTTTCATGTGTCTGTTGACCATCTGAATGTCTTCCTTGGAAAAGTGTCTATTCATGTCTTCTGCCCATTTCTTCACTGGATTTTTTGTCTTTGGGGGGGTGTTGATTTTGGTAAGTTCTTTATAAATTTTTGATACTAACCCTTATTCTGATATGTCATTTGCAAATATCTTCTTCCATTCCATCAGTTGCCTTTTAGTTTTGTTGAAGATTCTTTTTACTTACAAGGCATCATTATATTGCATTTTTTTCATTTCTGAATTTATTATTTTAGCCTCCTCTTTTTCTTGTCTAGCTAAAAAACATTGTTAATTTTTTAAATCTTCTGTTAATTGACTTAGTTGTTGATTTTTTGCCCTAATATTTATCATTTCCTTCTTACTAACTTTATGCTTAGTTTGTTCTTTTTCTAGTTTCTTGAAGTGTAAATTAGATTGTTTATTTAAGATTTTGTTCTTTTTTTTTAATGGAGGTGTTTATTGCTATAAACATTCCTCTTAGGGCTGCTTTTGCTCAACTCCATAAGTTTTTGTATAATGTATTTTAGTCTTCATTTGTCTTGAGATACTTTTAAAATTCCTTCTTGATTTCCCCCTTGACCAATGGTTTCAAGAATATGCTGTTTAGTTTCTATTTGTAAAATTTCTCATTCTCTTGATATTTTTGGTTTTAGTTTCATTCCATTGTGGTCAGAAAAGATAATTGGAATGCTTTTGATCTTCTTAAATTTGTTAAGATTTGTTTTATGATCTAACTTGTGATCTAATCTAAAGAATGTTCTATGTGTTTGAGAATGTGTATTTTTGGGATGCTGGGTGGAAAGTTCTGTTAGATCCATTTAGTCAATAATGTTGCTCAAGCCATTGCTTTTGCTCTATGCCTCTTCACTGGTGAGGCTAATTCGAGAATATTTAAAGTAATTATTGATAAACGAGGACTTAATATTGCCATATTGTTTTGTTTTGCAGTTGTTTTGTCTCTCTCTTCCACACTTGCTGTCTTCCTTTGTTATTAGATGATTTATATTTTAGTGATTTTCTTTGATTTCTTTATGTTTTGTGAATTTATTATAGGTTTTTTCTTTGTAGTTAATTAGAGGCTTGCATAGAATGGCCTGTAGTTATAACCCTGTTTTAAATTTCATTGCATAACAAAAACTACATTTTTATCCTCCCTCACATACTTTGTGTTCTTCTACTCAGTTTACTTCATTTTATATTGTATATCCATGAACAAATTATTCTCTTAACCATTATAAGAGTAATTTATAAATAACCATTGCAGTGCAACCATTTGTTGTATATTTATCTTTACCAGTGAGATTTAAGCTTTCATGCTGCTGTTGAGCATGTTTTCGTTTTTCTTTCTTTCTTTCTTATGAGAGAGAGAGAGAGAGAGAGAGAATGAGAATCTTAAGCAGGCTCCACACTCGGCACAGAGCTTGACACAAGGCTCAATTGCATGACCCTGGAATCACAACTTGAGCCAAAACAAAAGTCAGATGCTCAACCAACTGAACCACCCAGGCACCTCAGGCATGTATTAATTTCAATTTGAAGACTCCTTTAAGCATTTCTTGTAAAGCAGGTCTAGTGGTGTTAAACTCTCTCAGTTTTTATTTGTCTAGGAATGTCTTTCCTTCATTTTCAAAGGAAAATTTTTCTGGGTATAGTTATTCTTGGTTGGCAGTTTTTTCTTTTAGTACTTTGAGTATATCTTCCCACTCTCCTGGCTTGCAAGGTTTGTGCTGAGAAATCCACTGATAATATTAAAAGAGTTTCGTTATTTGTGATAAGTGGATTTTCTCTTGCTGCTTTCAAAATACTATTTTTGTCATTGATTTTTGGCAATTTGATTATAAATTATCTCTGTGTTCTCTTCTTTGCATTTAACCTGTTTGAGAACTTTTCAGCCTCCTTAATCTGGATGTCTATTGCCCGCCCAAGATTTGGGAAATTTTCAGCCATTATTTCTTCTAAAATATATTGCATATCCCATAATTCATACATTGATTTTGTCAATGCTTTCCCATTAATCTTGCAGATTTTCTTCTCTGTTTTTCACTTTTCCCCTCTGATTGGATACTTTCAAATAATCTTCGAGTTTGAAGATTCTTTCTTCTTGATTGAGTCTGCTATTGAAGCTATTGAGTTTTTCATTTCATTCAAATATATTCTTCAGCACAAGAATTTCTTAGTTTCTATCTAATAATTTCTTAGTTCTCTATTATAAGATCTATCTCTTTGTGGAACTCATTTTACTTATGTATTGTTTTCCTGATTTTGTTGAGTTGTCTAACTATGTTCTTTTGTGAGCTCATGGAACTTCTTTAAAACAACTATTTTGAATTCTTTGTCAGGAAATTAATGGATTTCCACTGGGGACTCTAACTGAAAAATTATTCTCTTTCATTGGTTGTTTCTTTTTTCCTTGATTTTTTTTTTTTTTGTGTGTTTCTGAGAGCCTTACATTGACAACTGTGCATTTGAAGAAGTCCTCTCTTCCAGACTTTACAGACGAGATTTACTGGGCAAAGACCTTCATCTAAAGCTGGGTTTGAGGATGCTGGCTAGGTGGGATTTGGCAACTTCAGCTCTGGGAGAGGGCAGCAGCGTGGATCCTAGCAGCTCTGTCAGCTGAGATTAGCATCAGCGAACACTGTAGAGGTCCTTGGCAGCCAAGGCAGCAGGTGAACATGGCATGGCAAGGACTGGCGCAGTCTTCAGTGGCAAAGAATGCTGAGGTTCTCCTGCACTCCTTTTCCTCAGCACTTGGTGCTGAGGTGTGGGGTGATACAGTTAAAATTCTTCCAGTGCTTTTCTATGCAGACATCCTCAGGTTGTTGTTTTATTTTGTTTTGCTCCATTGGGTTCCTATGGCTTCATTGTGCTCCAGAACTCTCCGAGATCTATTTTCATTGGTAAGTAGTTGTTACATTGTTGTTTTCATTGGATGACAAGTGTTGGGACCTCTTAATCTGCCATCTTGCTGACACTACTCTCCTATAAAACTTTTCTGAATTCCAAGTCCCTCTAGTAACACCTGAACCTGAGTGTGATCTTCAGGACCCCCAAATGCAGACTAAGTCATTAAATTCTTTGATTTTAGTGTAATTCAGTATTAAACTTACCTCAATCTTAAAATTAAGCTTTAAGACAGCATGGTTGATTCATTTAAATGGAAAAAAAACAAAAATATATAATCAAATGGAATAAACTTTTGTATTCCTCCCGTCAGGAGAAAGAACTGTATTAGTATATTTTGCTCTGACATGGTAATATCGACCATCAACAATTGTTAGAAGGTGGAGGATGAATATTAAAATATCCTCCAGACTTTGAAGACCAATAAATGAAGCAAGACACCCCATATCATTTACAGTTTTATTCAGGGTAATGTAGTGACAGCAGGGGGGTAGATGGGAATCAGGTAGATGACAATCCAGGTGCTGTGCAGCTATTCTCTGCAAAGTCCAGACCTTAATCCACAGATTTTACAGAGCAAATTTAGTGGTGCCATGTGTACCAGAGGAAGAGAGGGGAAGAAGCTAGGTATCTCTTTCTGCTGATTATCTAAAGTGGTGCCATCTGTGTGCCAGAAGGGATGGAGAGGAAGAAACTATTTTATCTCTACTAATTATCTAAAGAAATTTAGGGAAGAACAGAACAAGCCTTCCTGCCTTCTGGTCAGGGCATAAATTAACCTCCAAAAGGCCTAGAACACATATATCTGAGGGAAGTCACTGCACAAACATAAACAAGAGGTAGGGCCAAAGATGGAGTCAGTGTTGTCAGCACTCCTACCAACATTATAATGGCATTGTTATCTTGTACTGATTTTAAGATTTGCCTTATTAGAATCACACTGTGTTCTATATATCCTGTCAATGTTATAGCAAATTTCAGAGGATGCTATGGTAAAGAAAAAAAAAACTTCAAAAATCTCCATTGCTCCCTCTTAGAACAACTCTAATGTGAGTGTATCTTAAGAAAATGGCCTACAAAATTTTCTGATTTTCGGACCCAGGAATCAGGAAGTGATACTCTAGCTCATGAATGATATAATTATTATAATCAAATAGCATGACACCATGCATATATTTTCCTTTTTGTTTAGAAAACTATTTGTTGAAATTAAGTATTCATCCAACAAAGTAGGCAAATCATGAATATAAAATTGATTAATTTTCACCAAATGTGCACATCTGTGTACCCAGCATCCAGATCCAGAAAGAGAACATGATCAGACCTATAGAAACCTCTACAATAACTGATTACCCTGACTTTGAACACAAATTAATTTTTTTTTGTATTTTTGAGTCATGTGAAAGGAATCATATTGTCTATATTCTTTTATGTCTGGCTTCTTTTGTTCAACATCATCTTGTAAGATTCAGTGATGCTATTGAGGAATAGTAATAATTCATTCATTTTCATTGCTATATGGCATTCCACTGTGTAAACCACCATGATTTAGGAGATCATACATATATTTCCTTTCCAAAATAATACACTGATTGCATTACACTGTACAAACTCCTTTATCTAAAACAGGGTTTCTCAACCTTAGCACCACTGACATTTTGGACCTCATAATTCTTTGTTTTTAGGGAAGATCCTATATGCATTGTAGGATACTTATTAGCATCCCTGGCCTCTTACCAACCTCCCCTCTCTGGGAGTCATGACAATAAAAAACATTTCCAGAAATTGCCAAATGCTCCGTGGGAAGCAAAATCACCCCAGGTTGAGGACCACTGGTTTAAAGAATGGGACAATTTTATAGAAGCTTGGAACTTGTATGTGCCATTAGAGAAAGTCTACTGAAAAAAAAAGTTCCTCTTCTCTTAGCTTAGATATAAGCATGTGAGCAAATGTAGCCTCCTCATAAGTAATGCAACAAATACCAAAACCTACTATTTCTTTTATTCCTTTACAATATAAGCATTTTAATTGTTTTTATTTAAATTCCAGTTCATTAAATACAGTGTAATATTAGTTTCACGTTACTTTATAGTGATTTAATGCTGCCATACATCACCTGGTGCTCATCACAAGCACACTCATTAATCCCCCAGAAACAGACTCTTAACTACAGAGAACACACTGATGGTCACTAGGGGAGGTGGGTGGGGGAATGGGGGAAATAGGAGATTGGGGATGAAGGAGTGCTCTTGTTGTGATAACCCAATACTATTTCAACGAGGGAGAAAGCATTAATAGCACATTAAAGAAGCAAGAAAGTCAAAGACTTCTGCAAAGTGTGTAAGTGATATTTTCAAATGTTACTTAACTCTTCCCACAGGCATTGAAAGGAGAGAATATCAAGAAAGAAACAGAAAATAATTGAGAGCTTCACATTAATTATCTCAATGAATCATCTCAATTATGTCTATGTATAATTACATACTGTGGCTTTTGAAATTAATCATCACAACAATCCCACTTTCTTAAGGCTGCACAAGCAATAAGAGGTGAAGAGATTCCAGCTCTAGTCGATCTTCCAGCTACTACTGTCACCATTTCTTTTTGTCTATTTCTTAAAAGTTGTGACTTAAAGGACCACAGGTTTTTAAAAATGTTAAATATCTGATCCACATGCACCTCAACTAATAATTCCAGCTAAAGTTCTAAAACTTGGTACAAACATACTAGGAAAGAATAAGAGATTGCATCCTTACCCTTGTACATAATTCCTTGGATTGTTACTCATTCCATTCGTACCTATGAACGTTTCTTTTTTAAGTTTATTTATTTTGAGAGAGAGAGCACGAGCAAGGGAGGGGCAGAGAGAGAGGGAGACAGAGAATCCCAAGCAGACTCCATGCTCATGGGGTTTGATCTCACAATAGTGAGATCATGACCTGCGCTGAAATCAAGAGTCTGACGGTTAACTGACTGAGCCACCCGGGAGCCCCCTTATGAACATTTCTGTCTTCCAAAACAGAATTAGCAACATAGAATATACTGTATGAGTCCAGTAAAATGAAGTAGGAAAGACTTACAATCCATACTAGGGGCCCTTCTTTCCTAAATACACCTTGTTTGAAACAGTATTATCCTGGTTTAATTTCTTCTACAATCATTTATAGAGTATCTCCTATGTTCTGGTCACTGAGCCAGGCCATGGGACTACAAAGATAAAAGAGAGAAGTTCCTTGTTCTAAAGAAGTGTATGGTAGGCAGAATTCTAAGATGGTTCTCAAAATTCCCATATTCTAATGTGCAAACCCCTCCACTTGACTGCAGGCAGGACCAGTAAATATAATGAGATATCACTTCTGTGATTAGGCTACTAAAAATCAGTCGATTTTGAGTTAATCAAAAGAAAGACTGTCCAGAATGGCCCTGACCTACTCAAGTGAGCTCCTTAAAAGATGAAGTCTCAGAGAGGAGTGGGAAGAAGCAAACTATTGTGGAGAGGACCACTTAGCTAGTATCTGAGAGCAGCCTCTACATGATAAGAGCCAGAGCTAATAGCCAGCAAGAACATGGGGCCCATAGTCATAGGACCGCAAGGAAATGAATTCTAGCAATAACTTGAGAGAGCTTGGAAGCAGATCTTTATGTAGTTCAGCTTCCAGATGAGTATGTGGTCAGATGACATCTTGATTTTACCCTTGTGAGACCCTCAGCAAAGCCCGTTAAAATCTGCCAGATTCTTGACCCACAGACACTAAGATAATACATAGGTGCTCACTTTAATTGCTAAATTTATGATAATTTGCTATGTAGCAATAGGAAAGTAATAAAGTGTATAATTTATTATATATATATATTTTTTAGATTGGGAAATTGGTCTGTTTTTTTCTTCTGATTATAAAAGTATACTAAAAGTATAGTCTCAAATCAGAAATTATATGAAAAATATTCTTAGTTCTAAAGTCAATCATTATTAAAGAAGTACTTTCTTTCTCTTTTTTTAAGTTTATTTATTTATTTTGACAGAGAGAGGGAAAGGGCAGAGAGAGAGAGAGAGAGAGAGAGAAAATCCCTGCACTCTGTCAGCACCAAGCCCGATGCAGAGCTTGAACTCACAAACCATGAGATCATGACCTGAGCAGATATCAAGAGTTGGACACTTAACCGACTGAGGCACCCAGGCACCCCCATTCTTTTTTAAATTAATGTTTTAAAAAAGATCAAACATATTATTGTTTTACAATCTCTCTCTGTTACAGTATTGTATGTATATTTCATGTTCATGCGCATCTTTAAAAATCAATAAAGAAAAAAGCATTTCCCAAGCTGTGTCCTACGCACCTACAAGATATTAATTGGTGTTTCAAGAATAAAAATGTTTGAGGAACACTGCTTACTATATTTTCTCCTTGGAAAAATCATGATATGCATCAGCATATTAAAACTAGAGGCGGGGAGCCTGGGTGACTCAGTCAGTTAAGTGTCTAACTCTTGGTTTCGGCTCAGGTCATGATCTCACAGTTCGTGGGTTCGAGCCCCACATCAGGCTCTGTGCTGACAGCATGGAGCCTGCTTGGGATTTCTCTCTCCCTCTCTCTCTGCCCCTCCACAGCTCTCCCTCTCTCAATAAATAAACATTAAAAAAATTGAAAATAAATAAAACTAGAGGAAATCTATCAACAAAAAAGAAAACATTTTAACTTTGTAATTATTTAACACACAAAGTGATTGCCTACCAGGGGAACACTCTTCCTCTTGCATACCTACTAACATCCTAAGGAGCATCTTTTCATTAATGATATGAATTCAAACAATTGAAGATATCGAAACCACTCCTGGATGAAACAAGGTAACACATGTATCTTTGCGTGAGCACCATTACTTTCCCACAGCCTAGGATGTTGGATTAAATTATGTGCACTCCCATGTATTTTTTTTTTAATTTTAAAAAAAATGTTTATTTATTTTTGAGAGAGAGACAGAGTGTGAGTGGGTGAGGGGCAGAGAGAGAGGGAGACACAGAATCTCAAACAGGCTCCAGGCTCTGAGCTGTCAGCACAGAGCCCGAAGTGGGGCTCGAACAGTGAAAAAGTGAGATCATGACCTGAGCCGAAATCAGATGCTTAACTTACTGAGCCCCCCAGGTACCCCTGGATGCCCAGGTCTTTGACCTTGATTAGTGCAGAATCAATTAAGAGGTTAGCATAAGGGTCTATTTAAATCCTGTCAACATAATGCAATTATATAATTCACCTCTTAAAAATTACTTTTATGATTGTCCAGATCAAGGGACCACCTCACAGTGCTATCATCAAATACTATTTACAGTGTTATATTTCTGCCAATGCATTTCAACTAGGATTTTCACAAACTGGTATACATTTGGAGGATAATCAGGAGAGATGGCAGGTTAATCTTAGCATTTTAAACAATTGCAATTGGACATTTTTATATAGACAAAGAAGGCAGACGCAGGATGAAAGCATGGCTGAAAGAGGTAAGCAGTCTTTACCTCCATACAAGGATAAGGGGAGCTATCCACAAGTGAAGTGGGTGTGTTTAACACATCTCTTCTCCGCTATGTTTAAGTAGAGGTTAGGTGACAACCTGCCTAAGATATTTTTGGGAAATTTCTTACTCTGAATTCAATGCTCATGACTTCTAAAATCTGATCAGTCTCCTATTGTGAACTAAAGTGTCTTCAATCAAGGCCAAGTAGCAGTACTGTCCCTGCAATAAGGGGCAATCCATGTTGATTGCTTGAGATCAAGAATAGTGTTCTTTCAGGAAAAGCCAATTTTGGACACCACTGTGCTTTAGGAAGCAATGTCTGAACAGAAGTGTAAATTAAGCTATAACTCTGTAGGCCAAGTGCTACAGACTGAATTGTGTCCTCCCCAAAATTTGTATGTTGAAGCCCTAGCCTCCAATGTGATGGGATTTGGACATAAGGCCTTTGAGAGGTACTTAGGTTTAGATGAGATCATGAAGGCAGGGTGTTCACGATGGGATCCATGCCCTTATAAGAGAAACCAGAGAGCTTGTCCTTGTGAGGCCACAGTAAGGAGGCCATCTGTAAGCCAGAAAAAGAGCTCTCATCAGAACCTGAATGTTGTCTAAGTCATCCAGTCTATGGTATTTGTCATGGCAACCTGAGCTAAGACACCAAGGTTATACTAGCTCAAGGCCTGGGAGGGACCTAAACCAGTATATACAGTATATCAGAGCACACAAACATATTTTGGATTGTGCATGAACTGTTGGAACTTTAAAAATAAAACTGCCAGTTACCTTATCAGCAAAGATGGGCTTATTCAGAAATATCAGTGAATTGCAATTCACCGCAAGCAAGAAAGCTAGTGGCAAAACCATGGACAAGCCCCAAGAACAAAGGAGAGGAATGTTCTCTTGCAGAAGAAGTTGGGAAAGCTGTTACAAACAAAAAGTTCATTGGAATGAAGGAGGAGTTTGAAGTATAATGTCTTTTCATTGGAGCTTAGGAGAGAAGAACCTTTCTTTCTCTTGCTGGGAGAATAACCAGTAGCTAAAGCACCGTGGAGTTGCAAGGTGGGTCTCTCTCTGTTGGGTCTACAGTTGACCGAAGGGATAGGGCATGAGAGCTCTCCCTTCCGGTTTCCTTTTATTAATTCTCACAGTAATAACACAAGATGTAAATCAGTAGTGGACTGATGGTACTTACTTTATTCTCGGCTAAGTCCATCTGGGCCTAATGAGGAGGAAGACATAAGGTCTTCCGGGTTTCAAGGTACTAGTCTTCTCTCAAGGAGGCCCTGAATGCTCAACCATCGAAGCAGGAAAAAATACTCTGAGTATCAGTACTCCAAATTGGTGCATCGGTCCTGTTTGTTTACCTTGGCTTTGTAACTACCAAGTCACTTTCCTTTTGAAGCTTGGGTTGGCACCTGCAGAGTAGGATGTGGCATCTCATTAGGTTCCTGAGGGCCAGTGATGACGATGTTAGTATTTGTGAAGCCCGGATTCGTGTTAGTTTACTTGTGTACATCAATCACCTTACCTAGTTATTTCACACGCGAAGTTCTGTGCTGCTGAGTAATCCGTGCACACCCGCCGTGCTGGAGCCATCAGGGGCCCGCATGTTTCCTAACATAGTCCTTCCCCCGCACCCCACAGCCTGACTGGGCTTTCCTTCAACTTGTTTGGATTTCGGAGAGGAACAGACTGTCTTAGTCTATGTGCATATAGAGCTTTCACAGCTCTGGACTCCGGACTGGGCGGGGGTGGGGGGTGGGGAGTGTGTTTCCGCGTCAGAACGTGTCCATTTCCGTGCCTGAAGAGGACACCAGGAACCGTTCCACAAGTGCCGAAATCACAGAACAGTCGCGCATCTAAGTCACTTTCCCAGACTGGACCGTGTTTCGGGAAACAGAAAGTACGGCGGTGGCAGCCGTGGAGATGACATACTTCCGGCGCGCGGCCGCGTGCGAACGCCGCGGCGGCTTCAGAGGCGTGGAGGTGGGGCCTGAGGTAGGCGGGGCGCTGCCGGAGGCCTCCGGCGCCGGCGCCGCGCTCTAGGCGGGAGCTGGGGCGCCGGGCGGGGCCTCCTGACCGTCCAGGGCCGCCCCTGACGCCGCTGGCCGCCGGGAGAGTCGCGGTCGTTGCGGCGGGTGCGGCCGGCGGCCTCTGCAGTTGAGCTCCCGTCCTCACCTCCTCGGTGGCTCTGGCCTCAGCCGCCCTTACAGCCCTCGGCGTCGCTGCTGGCGCCGCCGCCCGACCCGCAGGCCGCCGCGGGCCACGGAGCCCATGAGGGCGCGGGCCCCGCCGCCGCGTCCGCGGCGTCGCCGTTGTCCCGGAACACCCCGAACCGGCGCGGGCATGGCCGCGGCATGAGCGCCGAGCCGCCGCCGGAGCCGGAGGACGCGGCGGCGTCGGAGCCCGCGGTGGGAGCCATGCCGCAGAAGCGCCCGGGCGCGCAGGCCGCCGGCGGCCTCTCGGTGAGCGCGGGTGCGGTCCGGGGAGCCTGGGCGGGGCCGCGGCCGGGGCGCGGGGCCCGGGGGCTGGGGTCGGGGGTGGGGGAAGTGGACAGGGCGCATGGGCCCCGGCTCGCGGGCAGCCCGTCCTTTCCGGGGCCACCCCTGCGCCTGGCCGGACAAACCTTCAGGTCATTTGTTATCTCGGAGAGCGCTGTGCGTGGGGCCCCGAGGAGAAGCGGTTTAGTCCTTTCGGGAACTTCCCGACGTGTGACAGGCGGTTCCACTTCCGTGGTGCAGTTCCCGGCCCGGCCTCCTCGGGCGTGTGGGGGCCTGTCAGTCGGGAACGCTCGGGCCGCTCTTCCCCCGGGTTCCCGCTGGGTTCGGGTGGCAGCCCGGGCGCTGATTTCATTGGCCCGGGTTCGGTAGAGCCCGCTGGCTCGGCGGCGCTCCGGTTCGTTATGGGGGAATAGAGCGCCAGTCTTTCTTAAAGACGCTGGGTTTTTTTTTTTTTTTTTTGCTGTATTTAGAACAGGAAATTGAGAAACGTTACAGTGAGTAAAAACTAACACGAAAGAAACGTTTTTCCAAAGAAAACCAGAGATTTTAGGAAAGTTAAATGTATGCAGTCGACTTTTTTTTTTTTTTTTTAGATTTTACTTTACAGATTTTTAGCTTACATGCCTGTATCTGCTTTTAAAAAACGCTAAATGATTATTATCTGGTGATACGAGTCTCCATGAATAGAAATGGGGGGATGCGTGAAGCAGAAAGGAGACCGTAGAGCTGGTTCTGGTGTCGGTCCTGTGAGAACCGGTGTGCGCGGGGCCGGGTCCTGACGCGGCCCTGCCACTGGGTGCATAGTCCATTAAAGGAGAGCTTAGTAATGTTGAAGGGCCCTCCTTGCTCAAGCGAGTTCTCATTTTTGAAAAAGCATTAGGGGTTCCTCGTTTTAAAGACAAGATTTCTGGAAAGGGAGGTTTGTCTTCATGTCGGGAGGAAATTCCAGAGAATTGGTTTTTCTCGTTTTGTTTTTGATTTTTTAAAAAGGAGACTTATATTCCTGCCCTTCAACTAAACCAAACCGCCGGGTCCCCCTATGTCTGAATGGACAGACCGTAATTACTCACCAGCGGCCAAGCTAGTAACGTGGGAGGCCGCTTCCCTCATCCCTTGCTGTACTTAACAACATCCAGTACGTTGCCAAGTCTAGCTAATTTTACCAAAGATTTCAGGTTGTTGGCTTCCTCTGCATCCCTATGGTTCAGTTCCTCAGCATTTTTGACTTCCAGTTTGACTTACCTCTTGGGACCCTTGCTTACCTAACCCTCCACCATGTTGATTAGTGTGATAATTACTGCTGTCCTTAAGTTTTTTCATTGGTTCTACTTGGCTTTTAGGATAAAAAAAAAAAAAAACCAAACAGGTTGAAGCATTATAGTATAGTGATTAAGTCAGCATGCTTGGAATCCCAGTTCCCACCTTTCGTTACCTGTGCAGGTTACATAACGTCTCCAAATTAATAATAGTATTTACCTAAGAGGATTGCAAGGGTTACTGCAACCTTGTACCTAGTAAGTTCTCAATAAATACTAGCTGTTACTGTTTCTCAATATTTTCAGCATGAATGGTCAGAATGTATACGTGATTCCTGTCAGTCATTTACTAAAAATTAAACCTGATAATTTTGGGGCTCTTGGGTGGCTCAGTCGGTTGAGTGTCCGACTCTTGATTTTGGCTCAGGTCATGCTCTCACGGTTCGTGAGTTTGAGCCCTGTGTCAGGCTCCGTGCTGACAGTGCAAAGCCTGCTTGGGATTCTCTCTCGCTCTTTCTGTGCCCCTCCTCTGGTCGCTTGTGTGTGCTCTCTTTCTCTCTCTCTCTAAATAAACTTAAAAAAAAAAAAAAGTTGATAATTTTATGTGGTTAGAGCCGGAACTTTGGAAGGATGTTTACTCAAAGAAGTTTACTCAAGGAAACCTAGACTGTTTATTCCCTGGTTCCTTCTCCTGTGGAACCCTGATGCTAACCTGCTAACTTGGGCACACGTTGATTCCTGCCCAGTCTTTTCCTTGTGTCCTAGGGTACATGAAGTCAGTATTGATAAACTGCAGTGAATAGTGACCGTGAATTTTCTTGATGCTTGCTGTGCTTAATGAGATGACTAGCATGGGCAGGTGGCAGAGTTCAGACACTGGTGCTTTTTTGGAATGTGTGGTGGCTTGGAAAGCAGGTGAATGAATGCCTTCTATATTATACATTCATGTTGTATGCCGGTACCCCAAATTATGCATCTTTCCCAATTGTACTTTCTGTCTAGTATCACTTCCACATCTATGTTCTCCATCTCGGTGTAGAGCCTGACTGTGAGATCATGACCTGAGCCAAAATCAAGAGTCTGATGCTTAACCGACTGAACCACCCAGCCGCCCCTGCCTGACTTTTTAATACAAGAGTTCTGTGTTTGCTTATCTTTTAAAAGTAGCTTTATTGAAATATAATTGACATAGTAACAACTCTATGTGTTTAGAGTATACAGATTTGTATTTTGACATGTGTATACACTTGCGGAATCATTACCACAATGAAGACAGTGAATATATCTCCCACCTGTGTTTTATAGTTTTCAGTGTATAGGGCTTTCATGTCATTTGTCAGATTATACCCTATTTCAATTTTTTTGACGCTATCGTACAATAGTAAATATATTAAAAATGTAAACTCTTAAAAATTCAAATTCATAATTGTTGCCAATATATAGAAATACAGTGGATTCAAGAAATTCTTAACATTGCAACATAATTAATACACATATAAAATTGACCATTTCAACCATTCTTAATTGTGCAGCTTAGTAGTGTTAAATATATATATATACATTATTGTGAAACCAGTCTCTAGAACTTCTTCAGTTTATAAAACTAAACCTCTATATCTATTAAATAGCATTTACCCTGTTCCTCATTCCTTAATAACCATCTTTCTGCTTTCAGTTTCTGTAAGTTTGACTACTCTAGATACCTCATATAAGTGGAATCATACATCGTATGTTTGTATTCAGCATAATGACCTCAATGTTGTTGTCGACACACGACGAAACATGTCTTCAAGATTGCTGAAGGCATGTGTGGCATGTCTTTGAATTTCTTCAAGACTGAATAATACTCTGTTTTATGTATATGCTACATTTTGTTTCTCCATTTATCTGTTGAGTATTTCATTGCTTCTGTTTTTTTGGCTCTTGTGAATTAATGCTTCTGTGAACACAATAGTACAATATGTCTTTGAGACCCTGCTTTCAAATCTTTTGGATATCTATCCAGAACTGGAATTATAAGATCATTGGGTAATTCCATTTTTAAGTTTTGAGACACTGCCATGCTATTTCCCATCATGGTTGCACCATTTTAAATTCCCAGCATAAGTCCTTTGCTCAGTTTTAAATTGGATTGTTGTTATTTTGAGTTATAGAGGTTCTTGATATATTCTGAATATTACCTTCTTATCAGATACATGCATTACAAAGATTTTCTCCATAGGTAGCCTTTTCACCCTGTTGATTGTATCCTTTGATGTGCAGAAGTTTTAAATTTTGGTAACATTCAATTTATCTGTTTTTACTTTTGTTGCCTTTGTTTTTTGGTGTCATATTCAAGATTTTATTGTCAAATCTAGTGTTACAAAGCTTTTCCGCTATGTTGTTTGGTAAGCGTTTTATTTCATACACTTAGAGTTTTGGTTCATTTTAAAAGTTTGTGATTTTGACAAAGCCCAAAATCTATTTTTTTCTTTTGTTGGTTGTTACTATTGCTGCTTTGGAGTCAGGTCTAAGAATCCATGATTAAATCCAAGATTTACCTCTGTGTTTTCTTCTAGGAGTTTTGTGGTTTTAGCTTAGATCATTTATCTGGTTTGAGTTAACTTCTCTGTATAGTGTGAGATAGAGATCCAGATTCATTCTTTATATGTGGAAATTCAGTTGTCTCAGCATCATTTGTTGAAGAAACAGTCCTTTTTATTTTGAGTGGATTTGGCACTCTTGCCAAAAATCAGCAGGACATAGAGATATCTGTTTATTTATGGAAACTCAATTCTGGGCAGTTTGTTTATATGACAGCCTCTTTCTCTCTTCTGCTTCCATGTTGAGAGTCACTGATGTTTACTGTGTACTGTGATCTTTGAGTTGGAGATCATGTTTGGGACCAGTGGGATTAGTCTTCAACTTATCTTTTTCCAATTGAAGACAGATGACCTGATTGATAAAAGCCAGGTGCTCTTGTTAAGTCTCATCTTTTCAGGTCATGTTAAGAAAGCAAGTGAGGGGGTTGATGGAGATTGTTTTTTTGTCCAGGCACATACCAGCCCAGCCCTACTCCTTCGTGTGGGAAAAAAGATGGGTGGGTAAGTAAAAGGCTGCACTTTGCCTGAGGAATTGTCTACATTTGGCTCCTGTCACCTCTTACTCAGGTTGCCACAGTCCAGGCTACCTGTCCTGTATGTGCTGATTCTATTTATGTAGAACTTTGGGTTCTCTAAGAAAGGTAATGTAAGCAGTACAGTGGTTAATAGCATACACTCTGGAGATATGTGATTCTCTGGATGGAATACCAGCTTAGTCACTTAGTAACTCTGTGACTTGGGCAAGTTACTTGAATTCTCTGCATCTGAGTTTTGTCAGTTATAAAATGGGGATCATAGTAGTTTTTATCTCAAAGAATACAGTGAAGATAGAGTGGTAGGATCTCTAATGTGCTTTAAGCAGGTCTTGGCATGGTGTCTGTTGCTGCATCTGCTGCTATTGTAGAATAATTTTTTGCTTAGGTATAGCTTAGATCTTTTGCAATAGATTGTCTCTGAGCTGTGTCCTTGTTCTTTAGAGTGTTCATTTCCATTTAAAATTTTATATTTCATGAAACAGGTACAGGGATAGTATCATCTGTTGTTACCATTGTTCCCAGCACCTAGCTGACATAATAGGGCTCATCATATACATGCTGAGTGAATTAACCACTTGGAGTTGAATATTTTCATTCTTAGAGAAGGTTGGTAGAGATTGAATATTTACAGAAGCAGTCCTTGGCATCTTGGTTTGCTTTAATACGGATGGTGGTTGGTAAATTATAGAGTTTGAAGAGCTAAAAGCAGTTATCTTACAAATATTTAATCAATGCTTAGTCTATCCAACACCATAGTGATTGTATTTATTCAACTACTTAATGTAGTGCTGAGAACATTTTCATAATTTTTGTGGAAAAGTTATTTCATCTAAAGAAGCAGTAAAATTGTTTTTCCTGCTGGCATTCCAGTATTAGGAGGAAGAAAATCAAAGCCTTTTAGGTATAGTCATTTGTTTAAAAACTATTTATGCCCTTCATCTTTGTGTTTATATTTAAAAAGATTTTCGATATAGAATTCATTTTTGAAGGAGCATTTTGCTAACCAGATAAATACAAAGGATATAGGTAAGAAGTAGTAAATGTCTAAGTTATTAAAATACTGAGAGATTATGGTGAAACATACTTCTCAAATATATCTTCAGCATTACTGCAGAGATGACTATGAATCTTATGTCAGTACATTCCAACTATAGAGTACTAGTTTTCAATTAAAATGTATTTTAAAGTAACTTTTCTGCTTAGAAGTACAGTAGAGCCAACAGTTTACAGTTATAGTCCTTAGTTCCTTAGCTTATCCATAAAAGTCAAACTCAGATATTTCATTTTTAATAGGTTAACATTGTGCACGGTGTAATGATAACTTGACGGTAAGGGGGTTTATTATTGTACATGATAGGAAGTACAGGGATTGTGTGGTTATTTTAGCAGTTTAATATCACCAAAGACCTGGTGGGCTCATTACATTCATATGCTCTGCTTTTCCCAGGTGATAGTTTTGGGTCATAAGATTGACCACGTGTGGTCTCAGCATGGCTACTGATGCTACCTATCACATGCTTACACAACAATGCCCTCAAACTGGAAACAGTAATGTTTTGATATATGTCCCTAGAAGAATGAAGGAAACTCCATAAACCCTCCACATATTTCCCACTCATATCTCATTGGCCATAATTGGTCCATGTGGTTCATTCCTATCTTTAGTCATTGAATGATCCTGGTCAAGTTGACTAGTCAAGATTCAACTTCTGGACCTGAAGAATTCTCAAGGCTGCAGTCTCAGGAGGTGACCAGTCTGTTTATGCACATGGTTGCTGAAACATGCACATGGTTGGGAATTTGTTAGCAAATATGTCCTGGTGGTATAGGAAGTCAAATTTTTCTGTCATAAAAGCCTGTTATCTGCTGAGTTCAGGGTGCATTTAGAGAAATACTATTGAGATCCTTGCCTTTAAGAGGTGTTGTGTAGTACAGGAGGGAGACCAGTCATATGTGGAAAAGAGGCTACAAGGATTTGGTAGGGAAGCACCTGCCTCTGCTCAGGGTGGTCAAGGAATGTCAGCAGCTTCTCAGATATTATATGGAGGTTCTGATACTTATGAACTCCCCTTTGTGTTCCAGTTATTCACTTTGGGGTCAGCAAATTTTTTTCTGTTAAGAACCCAATGGTAAATATTTTAGGCTTTGCTGCCATGTAGTCTGTTGCAGCTACTCACCTCTGTCAGTGTAGCACAAAAGCAGCCTTGGACATATGTAAATGAATGAACATTGCTAAGTTTCAGGAAAACAATTTACAAAAACTGGTGATGGATTTAGGCTGTGGGCTGTAGTTTGCCAACCCCTGCTCAAATGTTTCCCCTACTCTTTCCTCCTTCAGGATGTTTTTGGTATTCTTGTCCATTTATTTTTTAAAACTTTATTTTAGGATAGTTTAGACTTAGAGAAAAATTGCAAAGATTGTTTAGAGAGGTTTCATATACCTCACACCCATTTCCTTCTATTATATTAGCATTTTATATTAGTATGGTATATTTGTTAAAATTAATGAACCAATGTCCATACCTTACCATCGTCTGAAGTCCATACTTTATTCACATTTTCCTGGTTTTTACTGAATGCCCTTTTTCTGTTCCAATATTTCATTACGTTTAGTTTTCATATCTCTGAGTTCTTCTGAGTTGTGATAGTTTCTCAGACTTTCCTTGTTTTTGATGACTTTCACAATTTTCCTGAGTCCTGGTTAGATATTTTGTAGAATGTCCCTCACGTGGGATTCATCTGATGTTTTCCTAATGATTAGGGTGGGATTATGGGTTTAGGGGAGGAAGCCCACAGAAGTGGGGCATAAAAATGTTTTCGACAACTCTTTGAAGCTTTTTAGTTTTCTTATATTTTCTAACGAATACTACCCCTGTATACATCATCCTAACCTCAACAGTTAAAAACACACAAGGCCAATCTTATTTCACATGCATTTTTTGTAAACTGGTCCTTATATATTAGCTAAATTGAATCCAAGCTTTGTGTTTGTTTTGTTTTATATTGGGAAGAATACTTTATATATAAATGGTTTCTTGTGTATCACATCATGCAGCAAATAACAGTCCTTGTGATGTTGTAATTGATCAGGTTTTAGGTATTGTCAGCTTAATTATTCCCTTATAAAATGCCTTATCAGCTTTTAACCTAATTGTTTTAACAGCCATTAATGGTTGTTGTCTAGATTGACTTTCAGTGAAGTTTACAGAGTGGCAGGATTTTAAGTTAATCATTCCTTTGTTCATTATCAAAATTCTTAAAAAGAGGAACTTTCCTAGTCAAATATTCAGTTATCCTAAGATACAGAAAAAGCAGAATGAGTGCTTCCTTTTGCCCCTCCTCATTTACCAGTTTTCAGAATAATGGCTTGGTTTTCTAACATCCTTCAAAGATTGATGGACTTGTAAATTTGAACATACATGATCTGTTTCAATCAATGATAGATATTACTCTTCTTACTCAGTCTTTATCCAGTGGGAGTTCCTTCAGGTTGGTGCCTGAATCCTTTTGATATGAATGTAGTCTTTGGGAACATCTTTGCTTTTGGCAAGATATGTTCCAGAATCAGTTATATTTTTTTGCCACAAACCTGGCATCAGCTATTTGTCTAAAAAGCCCTATCTTTTTTTAGTGGGAATTGATAGTTGAAGACCACAATCCTGGGCCCTAGGGAGTGTTCACTCCTATTGAGTTGCTCATTTTTTCTAAGTCTTCAGTGGCTAGAACTAGAAAATCCTAACTTTTTCATTAAGGTAATGTATATCATAATGTATGTTGTTTTCTTAAAACTAGATTTCAAATTTCAGGTTTTTACTTCTTTAATTTTATATTTGTATCTTTTCTCTTACAGTGATGATCTTGGTTCCTAGTGACCATAACGTTGTAACTTATTGTATTCCACTACTTAACATTTGAGAATTTCAGAAAGTAAAAACAATGTTATCATGACCAACATGGTTACTTTTTACTTTTAGAATATAACTTCAAAAGATACTCAATCAAATTCTGTGTTTTAACAGAACTAAACCGCAACTTGATATATAGGTAGGATGATGTATTTAATTAGAATTTAATTTTGTTTTACAATTACCTAAAGGATTTTTCTGGTTCCAAAGTTAAATATATGAAACAACGTATGAAATCTAACTTCCATCCTGTGGCTTTCACTCCCTTCTCTCCTTCCTGTATGTAACTGCATGGATGCTTATTTTTCTTAACATCTTGTGTTTTGTTTAATATAAGCAAATGAATGTGTGCAATAGGTATTCATATTCTTTGGTCCTCTCAGGAAAAAAAAAAGTTACCTATAAATTGCATATTATTCTGTTCTTGCTTTTGTTTTGTTTTGTTTTGTTTAGGATATCCTAGGCATTCCTCCAAAGTAGTATGTAGAGATCTTTTTACCACAGTATGATACTCTAGTGTGTGGATTTACGGTAGTCTGTTTCACTAGTACTGAATGAACAGAGCCTCCCTCTGCCCCCACCCACCTGCTTTTTGGCTGCTATAGTGCTTCCATAGCCTGGTGCATGTGACAATTCATATTTTTGCCATATTGTCTTTGTGACAAATCCCTAGTGTGGGGTTGTTTCTTCAGAGGATAAATATGTAAGTAGTTTGGCTAGATATTGACACATTGTACCATTTCTCATCCCCATTAGCAGTGTAAGATCATATTGTCAAATTTCTGAAATTTTGTGATTCTGATGGTAAGAATTATATCTGAGTATAGCTTGATTTTGCATTTTTCTTACTATGAAGTTGTTGAAGGACTATTTGATATTTTTTCTATGAACGGTTCATATCTCTTGCCTGTTTTTTGTTGGGTTGTTAGTCTTTTTCTTCTTGATTTTTTTTAAGAAACATTTTATATGTTGAATATATCAATTGATTAGCTGACATAGGAGTTGAAGTCTTTTTTTCACCCCAGCGTTTTTTATTACAATTGGTTCTTAGTGAATATAAATTAAAATGTGTATAACCTTTGGCCCTGCAGTTCCACTCATAGGAATTTATCCTGGAATGCTACATAGTTGTATATATAAAAGGATATTAATTGTCTTAACAATTTCACCCCTAGGTATATAGCCAAGGTAATTAGAAATATATATTCCTACAAAAACTTGTACCTCAACATTTTTAGCAGCATTATTCATAATAGCCAAAGTTAGAAATGACCCTAAGTGTCTGTTAACTGATGAATAAACAGCAATGTGTCCGTGTAATGGAATATTATTCAGCCATAAAATTGAATGATGAACATGGATGATTCTTGAAAAAATGCTAAATGGAGGAAGCAAGGCACAGTAGGCTATATGTTATATGATTCCACTTATGAATTCCATTTATTTTTTATTCCAGAACAGGCAAATCTGTAGAGACAAAAAATGGGGTGAGGAGAGAATGGGCAGTGACTGCTAATGAATATGAGGTTTATTTTTGGGGTAATGAAAAGTTACCTAATTATCTAATTTCAGAATTAGTGGTGATAATTTTACAACCTTGTGAATATAACAAAAAATGCTGAATTGTACTATTGAAAACAGTTATTTTAATGGGACATGAACTATAGCTCAATAAAAAATTAAAAATGCTCATCATCAGTCTAATCATGAGAGCATTAAATAAATTCAAATTGAAGGGCATTCTGCAAAATAACTGGTAAAGAGTATAGCAGTAGTCCTCAAAAGTGTCAAGATTATGAAAATAAAAAATAAAAGCCTTACTCACCATCTCAGATTAGAAGAGACCAAGGAAACATGAGAATGAAATGCAGTGTGAAATCCTAGATTAGATCCTAAATCAGGAATAATAAAACGTTAGTGAGGAAAATGGTGACACTCAAATAACGTTTGTAAATTAGCTACAGTAGTATAACAATTGTAGCTTCTAAGTTTGGATAATTGTACCATAGTTATATAAGACTAACATTTGGAGAAGTTGGGTGAAGAGTATATCAGAACTTTGTACTAGTTTTGCAACTGTTTATAGGTTTAAATGTTTTAAAAATAAAAATAATTAATTGCAACAACATTAAAAAAGTGGAAACTCTTGGGACCCTTAAGATCACTCTCTCCCCCTCTCCCCCCTCCTTGGCTTAAAAAAAAAAAGTGGAAACTCCATAGATAAGCATCAGTAGTGGAATGGTTAAAATTATTGGTACATTCATGCAGTGGAATACTGTATAGCTGTTATAAAGAATGAGGATTTGCATGTAGTGACATGGATAAAAATAGATAAAGGTAAAAAAGGTAACGTATATTCTGTTACCAGTTATATAAAAGTATGTTTTACTTATGAATGTACATGTACATAAATATATGACAGATTTCGAACATTGTGAATACCTGTGGAGAATAAAGCATGTATATTCCCTTATTTTAAGGTTTTACAACATTCATGTCAGTGTAGCACTTGTAATTTCTAAAAAAAAGTATGTGTATTCCATAAAAAATGATGCAAAAAGACCACATTAGGTGGAAGAGAAATGCTAAGTCCAAGTAGGTAGTTCTTCCAATACTGCCTTTCATAAGTTTAATATTTTGTTTCTTTGTATTAGACCTCCTCAGCTAACTTTTAAGAATGTGTATGTAGTGATTTATTGGTTGGTTGCTGTATTCTACTTTGAATGAAGTCCCAGGGAATACTTGTTTTGCAGTGTTGTTTTGATGACTAGTTACAAACTACACGTAGCTAGAGTGACATTAAGCCTCTAGTCACATATCTTTGGGAGAGAATTACAGTAGGCTTAGTTAACAGGGCCAAGTCTCAAGCAATACAATGTTAATTCCTCAAATTAAAAAATATATATATTCAGTGCTTACTGTTTCCTGTGATGGGTCTTTTAAATGGTCCTTTAAACAGAATGCTGGGGACCATGCCTTTTATTCACTTACTGGCTAACTGTAGTGTGCTAGGAAAATCATCACTACAGTAAAAAGGAACCCCCTGTAGTTTGCATCCTGGAGCGAGGGCCTCCTGGCTCAATTTTAGAGGGATTTACCTTTATTGATTTTCACAGTTATGGATGGACTAAGGGACGGGATTGGATAGCTACAAAAGGGATCCCTAGAAAATCTTAAGAGTTTAAACTTAATCATGAGGGCAAAGCAGGGGTTGTATCAGTTAATGATTGCTACGTAAGAAATTACCCCCACATTTAGTGGCTTTAAAACAGCAACCATATATGACAGTTCTTTGGATTAGTTCAGTTTGGGCTTCTTCACTGGATTTGCTTGGAGTGACTCCTGCTTTGTAGTCACCTGCAGGCTTGATGGGTTTGGGTATCTAAGATTGCCTTGCTCCTATGTCGCGCAGGTGGTGATGCTGTTCACCAGTTGGTCTGGGTGGCTCAGTATGGAGGGGTTCATATACTTTCATCCTCCTGTGCCTAGAAGGCAATTCCATGTGGTCTTGAAAGGAGGCCTTGGTTTGGAAGTCCATGTTGTCACTTCACCCGACATCTGTTGGTTAGAGCAAGCTGTTAAGCCAGCCCAGATCCAGGGAACGGAAGAAATAGACTCCACCTTTTGATGGCAGAGGCAGCACAGTCATACTGCAAAAAGATGATGTGTACAGGGATGAGAGAAATTTGCAGCTCAGTTTTTGCTGAGGTATATACGTATTTCCACAGGTATAATAGGGTGACATGAGTGTGGTATCAAGAAAGATTTGGAGAAGGCAGGGAAGAGAAGTCAGGGTAGGGTTAAGAGGCCATTGAAGTCATTTGTGGGAAAGATGGTAATACAAGTGCATAAAGCCATCTCCATAGACTCATCTAAACATCTCTGTGTTCAATACTGATTTATAAAGGGGCAATGGAGAGAGTAAACATTGAACTGAACCAGGGAGGCTACACTAGATCAGGCTCAACTGGATATAGGTGGTTAAGTTTTGTTAAAATCTTTCTGATTTGCTCAGATAATTTAAGGAAGAAACTTGTGACACCTTTTTCATCAGCATACTGGCCACCAAGAATTTAGGAAGAATTGGAAGGAAGGCAGATTTTTTTTTGTCACCTTCTTATATCCAGTTGCCCACACTTAGTTCCCACCATACCAAGGCCTGCCTGTCATACTACATTTGTCTGATGTATCACTAGTATTCGCTAAGGGGTGAATGATAGTTCAATTAAAGTAATTTATGTAGAGGGGAGAATAAGAAAGTGTTTGCATTTTAGAAGAGGTGTTTGTTAAACAATTTCTAACTGATACATGTGAATATATAGATGTGAACAAAAAGGTAGGTTGTCTATTTTTTTTTGCAAGGTGTTAAAATAGCATAATATCCTGAAGATACATCACACAGATTAAAGTGTGTATCTGTCTTTATGTTTAATCAGCATTGCAGCCACATGGATCTCTGTCCCAGTGGTCTGCACAAATAGAGCTTCATTGCTTGTGAAAGCACCAAACCACGGAAACTGCAAATGAGAAATAGGGTTGCCTTCCTATGTTACTTATTGTGCACTGCTTTCAGAACTTTTTGAGATTCTCGTGTGATGTTTAATAAGTAAAATGAATGATTCAAGAGGAATAGTTGGGCTATTTGTTGACAGACTCACCCACTGTTTGGAAGCAGCTGCTTTGTAGTGTGGGGTGGTGACTATCAGAATTTTCACCCATAAATACTTAGAAATTAATAGGAAATGCATATAGTTTAATTTACTTTTTAAAAATTTATTTTTGCCACTGCTTCCACATTCTTTCTATAAATTTTAAAACAGATTCCAAACATACTCTCATTTCACATACACATGAGTGTGTATTTGCAAGAAAGAAGGATCTTCTAAAAACATGCCTTACTTCAATACCATTATTACAAGGAGTATAATTCTTTTCTGTCAACTAATACCCAGTCTGTTTTTGAATTTCCATGATTGATTCAGAATTGTCTTTTTTTCCAGCTAGTTTGAGTCAAAACCACCCAAAGTCCCACAAATTGCTTTTGGTTAATATTCCTGAAATTTCTTTTAATCTGTGTACTAACATAGTTCTCCTTCCTTTTCCTTTCATCTTGCCCATACCACTTCCTTGATGAAGAAACTGGGTCATCTGTTGCAAAACATTTTTTACATTTTGGGTTTGCTGGGTTTTTTTTTTTTTTTTATTTTTTTATTTTTGAGAGAGAGGAGAGACAGAGCACGAGTTGGGGGTGGGGCAGAGAGAGGGAGAGGGAGACACAGAATCCAAAGCAGGCTCCAGGCTCCAAGCTGTCACCACAGAGCCTGATGTGAAGCTCAGATTCACAAACCGGAAGATCATGACCTGAGCTGAAGTCTAAGGCTTAACAGATTGAGCCACCCAGGCACATTGGGTTTTGCTGTTTAAAAGATCAGAGAAGAGATCCTTCTTCCATCTTATGTATGTTGTGGAGTGCTTACTACTGTAGTGGGGTGAGAGTAGGGCTATTTGGGATACATCCTTCATAGCATTTAAGTTACCCTTCCGTGGGAGGTAGACAAAAATGAATCCTGCAGTTTGTTGGAAATCTCTAGAAAATAAGAGCATAACAAGGGGATAGGGAGGTGGGGGATCGTGTTGGACCAGTGGGATGTGGGGCTGAATGCCCTGGAGCAGAGGAGTTCCCAGGATCTGATTTACATTTGAATGGGTCCCTGGCTGCTGTGCAGTGGGTGAGGGGGGCAGGGGTAGAAAACTACTCTGTAATCTGGGCAAGAGGTGGTAGAGGGTTAGATGGAGGACAGTGTGGGTAGAGCCAAGGGTAATGGTAAAGTTTCTGTCTCCAGCAGCAGGAATGACTTATACAGAAGGTCTCAGAAGGCTTAGCCACAGGCAGAGGCTGAACAGTTGCTGCCATTTCCATTCATTCTTCTGTTCATAAAAGACTGTTGCAAAATAGTGCTTTTTGATGGTTATGTTCAAGGCCTTTTGGTTTTGGGGGAGGAGGAAACAATTTTTCTTTTAAACTTTGTAAAATGTTTTCTATTTTTGCAGATGTCTTATATAATGGCATCTAAGAGTACTTATTATTGGGCACTGAAAAAAAATTGAGAAATTTACAAGTTTGAATTTTTTTTAATGTTTATTTTTGAGAGAGAGTGAGAGTGGGGGCCAGGCAGAGAGAGGGGGACAGAGGATCCGTAGAAGGCTCTACGCTGACAACCAGAGCCTGATGTCAGGCTCAATCCCATGTACCATGAAATCATGACCTGAGCCTAAATCAAGAGTCAGAATGAGCCACTGAGGCGCCCCTGAGTTTGAATTTTTAATAACAATTGTTCTTGACTCTGAAAATTTCCGAAACTACAAAAAAATTGAAATTCTATTCCCTTCATCTAAATTGAGCAGTTAACATTTTGTAATATTAGCTTTAGGAAGTATGTATGTACCAAATTTTTTTTTGTAATTTAGCCAAGCCATTTGATAATAAGTTGCAGACATCAAGGACCACCTTTATATAGTCCATATTCACATTTTATCCTTTTGTTCTCTTTTCATCCAGGATCCAGTCCAGGATCCCACATTTGGTTGTTGCGACTCTTACCTCCTCCAATGTGTTTGAGTCTCCCTGCCTTTATATTTTGTATTTTATGACATTGACTTTTATTTTTTAGCTTGTTTTGAGAGAGAGAGAGAGAGAGAGAGAGAACGTGTGTGTGCACATGAGCGAGTGGGGGAGGGGCAGAGAGAAGAAGGGTGAGAGAGAGAATCCCAAGCAGATTGCTGTCAGCACAGCGCCCGATGTGGGGTTCAATCTAATGAACCCAGAGATCACAACTTGAGCTGAAATCGAGAATTGGTTGCTTAACCGACTGAGCCACCCTGGCGCCCCATTCGACATGGACATTTTTAAGGATACCAAGCTAGTTTCCTTATATAATGTCCCACAATCTGGATTTGTCTGATCCATTTCCTTATGATTAGATTCCAGTTAAACCATGTGGATGTACTTTTACCTTTTAAAGACTTAAAGTTATAAGCATAAGAATAGCATGGATTTTATAGAGTCTTTTGCAAGCATCACTTCCAGTTACTACCAAGCAGTAGCAATTCACCTAATCTTGTAATAAGGATGTCACAAAGCCAAAGAACATTAAATTGAAGAGAATTTTAGATTTTATCTGCAGAAAACTAGGAAAACAGTCTTAAAATGTTACAGACACTGAAAGCTGGATTTTGACATTATGGTATGGACTGTGTTTTCCTTCTTGTTCTTCCTCCGCCCACCATCATTTAAATCATCTGTGCAGCCCTGGAAACTTTTGAGCAGGTGACCCACATGTCCACATGTCATTACATAGCTAGGGAAATGTCAGGTTAGAATGGCCAAGTTGCAGAGAACACATAATTAGTATGAGACAGAATAGTCAGGTCCTGGAACCTCAGTCTCTCTCTGTTTTTTTTTTTTTAATGTTTTCTTTAATGTTTTTAATTTATTTTTGAGAGAGAGAGACAGCATGAGCAGGGGAGGGTCAGAAAGAGAGGGAGATACAGAATCTGAAGACAGGCTCCAGGCTCTAAGCTCTCAGCACAGAGCCTGACTCGGGGCTCTAACCCATGAACCGTGAGATCATGACCTGAGCCAAAGTCGGAGGCTCGACTGACTGAGCCACCCAGGCTCCCGAAAGTCTCTTAAAGACCCAGTTGGTTCTCAACCAGAGCTCAGTTATTTGCATTGATGAGACAAGTAAAAACTTTTTAACCTTGGCACCTTCTGTGATGAGGTACAATGAAGGAATCAGGCATAACACAGAATAAAGTTTTATCTTACACAATATAAGTTGGTCCTAAGTTTGTTTTGTATAGCACTTTTTTGTGTTAGATACTATTTTAGGGTGATGAATTTTTATATCTGTTTACTCTTTTTCATAATAACTTTCTTTTTTTTTTTAGCTACAGGGCTTTGGCCGACCAAGTGTATACCATGCTGCTATTGTCATCTTCTTAGAATTCTTTGCGTGGGGCTTGTTGACAACTCCAATGTTAACTGTAAGTATTGCTGAACAATTTGTTTTTTATGAAAGCAAAAGAGAGGTTCTTAAGCAAATATCCTCAGGGCTGTATGTCTAGCTCCATGTTTGAGAGTAGCTCTTGACAATGATTTAAGACTGCTTATTCCACTGCGTAGTTTCCACTGTGTAGACTGTGAACTACCTGCAACAAAATACCTGGGCTACTCATCAAATATTTTTAAGTAACAAGGCACTCCCACTGAACCAGAGTCTTGGAAGTGCTATGAGTGAACTATATGCATTTAGGAAGATCATTAAGATGCATTAGAGGAAATTATCACAAAACTTTGTCAAAGTTAATAACTTTGGATGTAATGGCTTTTGACCAAGAACATAGTAAATAGATTGGTAGCATAAGTGATGATTGTAACATAAGTGATGATTGTAAGAATGTGCAAATTTTTATTTTTGGTAGCTAGCTTACCTATTGCCATTTCTTTGCAGAGGCTGCATTGAATTTCTTAGCAAGAACCTGGATATTTGATACATAGTGTAGATAGAGGGGAGGGAAATGCTAAAGAAAACATGGGCGTGTAGATTTTAGGTGCTTAATCACTGGCAATTTTAATACAGGTATTTTAAAATGGAAAAAAAAGGTGTTTTAAAATTGGCCTTAAATTTCATTTTTCTTAAATTGTTCTTTAAAAATCATTGGTGGTTAACTCTTCTGAGTTACCATTTTGCCTTAACCAAAGAATCCCTTTGGATACAGATAAACTTTGTTCCCAAAATAGGTTTGGCAAAAAGCTAAGTTTAGAGGGTGGCTATTAGCATTATTAAGACTTTGCTGTATGGTTTTTAAATTTTTAAATCTTTTGGTGCAATTAAATAAAATTTGATTAATTAAAATTACAACTTGGATGCAACAGTCAGCTTAAAAGATTGCCTATTTTTTAAACCTTGGTTTATCCCACCTCGTTGCACTGCTTTTTCCTTCCTATTGCTTTACGGCAGAAGGTAATTGGTTATTAGTTAATGGGGGTAAGTGGTCCACATTTTAAGTTTCATGAGCCTGCTCTGTTCATCACTGGGCTGCCTTTGACACAATTGGTGCTCAGTAGATATTTTCTTTGAATAATATATGCATTGTAAGCACACATGTATTTCCTCAAGGGATTGTTTCTTTGAGACCTGATTTTAGTATGAATATAGACACACCAGACCACTCTTTTTAAGGAACTATGTTATTTCTGGTCCTAGCTCTCTGACTGTCCCTCCCCCTCAGCTTCTTTGTTAAGAGTTTTAAAAAATATTTTTCTGATGCAGCCAGAAATCTGCCGTAGTGGTTCAACAGGTTTCTTAATATAGAGTTAATCCTATAATCATTCTCTAGTAAGCTTCAGAGGGAAGTGAAGAATACTTTAATGTTTTTGAGGCCTTGTTAGAAATTCTAAAACCATCTTCCAGACAGTTAAAATCCTTGAGGACCTTTTTGGCCCTAGAACAGATAGTCAGATCCCTTATAATTTTAATTGATTAGTTATTAATTTTATTTATTATTTTTTTTAATGTTTATTTTTGAGAGAGAGAGAGAGAGCGATCACAACCAGGGGAGGGGCAGAGAGAGAGGGAGACAGAGGATCCAAGGTGGGCTCTGTGCTGACATATTGACAGCAGACAGCTTGATATGGGACTTGAACTCGTGAACCTTGAGATCATGACCTGAGCTGAAGTCGGACGCTTAACCAACTGAGCCCCCCAGGTGCTGCCCCTAGTTAGTTAATTTTAATATGTCCCAAAGATGATGTGCTTTTCTTCTTACTGCCCAATGCAGATCATTTTCCTGGTGGTTCCTTGTCCTTGTTAGACCTTGGAATGCAGTCTTAGAAGCCAGCTAAAATACTGCTTTACTGCCTCTTTGAGCAGCTTTGGTGCTTGCAAAGATTTGGTTAAAATAAACATTTGTGTGTGTGGAGTAGAGAGTTGCTAGCAACACTCTGACACACTTCATAAAAGTGTTGCAGAGTTAGTAGATGGGTTCGTTCTCTTTTTCTGAGCTCTTGGAGCTGATAAGTTAGGCTGAATGTTCTTTACTGTCATGTCTTCCCCAAGCCTTTACACCATAGCTTGCTACCTCCGTTTTTGTTCTGATGTGGCGGGGCTGGTTCCCTCCTCTTTTTGGGGGAAAAATTTTTTTTTCCTCTGCCATTTGCCTCCCCTTTCTGCCTTTTCTGGTTGGAAAGAGAACTGACAATGTTAGGTTGTTTGATGAGGAAGGGACAAAATTAGGGTTTATTGCATTACAGCAGTTTGTTTATCCTTTTCTTTGTGTTGGTCTCAGTGTTGTCAGGTAACTGGTTCTTGGCATCTTGCGTCTGTCACCCACCATAGTGTAACTGTTAGGATGGAGGTTCACGTGTGGGTTTGCTCCTCCATTCTATAACTAGGGGACAGCGCTCTGTCCTGTTTCCATTGGGCGAGAAGGCATCTGAGGGAAGGATTTGGAGATACAAAACAGTATCTACATATTAATATTTTGTCCCAATATGACTGTTTGCATCTTAGCACCATTAGGAGCCCTCTGTTTGAAGTAGTAGAGAACGGTTTACTCTTTCTTAGTCATTTTCTGTGTGAGATTTGTTGCCTGTCACTTGTAGCCATGTCCTAGAGTACAACCTTAGTTTATTAAATACCTTCAGAAAGTTCTCAGCCCCTAATACACTGAAGCATATTTGTGAAGTTGACCTCGCACACTGGCCTAACCTTTTAGTTGCAGTAGTTTGTATGTAAAGATGACTCTTTATATCCCTGCCTTACACTCTACTCTCTATTGGAAGTGTGCATCCTCTTAGAGGGCCTGATCGCATTTTATTGTAAGTAAAGTTATCTGATTAAACTAACATAAACATCTTCAGACATACTTAGAACACTTACTTCAATAAAGATATACTTAATACTCATTCCTGTGAGTGGAAAATTGTATTCTTGGAATTTGCAGATTTTCTTTTGGAAGCTAGAGATTCAAGAATATAGTGTTTCCCCACACCATCCTCTCCATACAGTGATCTAATCATCAGAGAGTGCCCTTTAAACACTTTCTGCCACATTCGGTTTCCTGTCTTTAATCTCAAAATATGTGCTCATTTATTCAGCAAACCATATATTGTGTCTTGTGTCCCCCTTATTTCCTCTTCAGTCCAGCCCTTTGTTTCCTTCACTTAATCATTTCCTTTTGGGAACTGAGGTGGATAAAATGGGATAGGACTGTTTTGGGCTTTTGGAGCATAATACACAGGTGCTTTGCTCTCCACGTGAAAGGCAGTAAAGTTCTAGCTATAGTCACATGGAGACTGTCTTGCTTTCTAGAATCTGGATGTTCAGGTCCATCTTATGGTTTTGATAGTTTTCTAATGGTTTTTTGACCAAGTACCCAAATTTTCTCCCTTGTATGCCTTATAATTATTAAAATGAGATAAGTGGCCTTCACTATCTATATGATCACAGTGTGTTAAATCTCTTTCTCTTGCACAACTGACTGTTGTGATATAATGAGCCTTAACTAAGCAGATGTACTGACTTTTGCTTGGCATTTATTTCTGTCCTGTTTTTGTGTGCTCTGTGTGTATGTTGTAGTCTGTTTATATCAGTAAATTTTTGAATGCTTAAAAAACAATGCTGATTTCCAACTTTCGTACAATTATAAGAAGAGTTGATATGGAAATATAACAGTTGGTAGGTCTCATTTCTTAAAATCTGCTATATAAAACATTGATTTTTTTCATAGGTTTTTCAGCACATATATCATTACATTGCCTTCTGGCATCCGTTTTATCTGATTGGAAGTCAGCTCTTCATCAGTATTGTTGTTTCCCTTCTGTTAGGGTCTGTGAAGTATGGCCCACAGGCTTAACCTGGCCTACTCCCTGTTTTTATGTGGTCTGTGTGCTAAGAATGGTTTTACCTTTCTTTTTTTTTTTTGAGAGAGAGCACGAGTATGAGCAGGGAAGGGCAGAGGGAGAGGGAGAATCTTAAGCAGGTTCAGTGCAGAGCCTGACATAGGGCCTGATCTCACAACTGTGAGATCATGACCTGAGCTGAAATCAACAGTTGGATGAGGCTTTATCGATGGAGCCACCCAGGCACCCTGATTTTTATATTTTTAAATGTAAAATGTAAACATTTGGAAACATTTGAAAGAAGATATGACATTGACACGGAATTCAGATAGAAGGATCCATAAATAAAAGTTTGTTGGACCCCAACAGTGCCCACTGAATGTGGCTGCTTTGGTGCTGCAGTGGCAGAGTTGAGTTGCAACACAGACCATGTACCCTGAAATGTTTCCTATGTACTGTATGCCCTTTTACAGAATAATTTATCAGTCCCTACTGTTTGTGGTGAATTCAGTTTCCTTTTTTTTTTTTTCTGCTTAGAGATTTTTCTCTTTGTCTTTTAACAATTTGTGCATTAAGGTGTCTAAGTGTGGATCTCTTTGTGTTACTTTTACTTGGGGTTTGTTTAGCTTCTAGGGTCTATAAATTAATATTTTTAATCAAATTTGGGAAGTTTTTGGCCATTATTTCTTCAAATGTTTTTGTTGCCTCCTCAGTCCTTTTGTTTTGGGACTTTTATCACACATTTTTACTTTAATAATATCACACAGATCTCTGAAACAGTGTTCAGGTTTTATCTTTTTTTCTTCCAAAAATTACTGTCAGACTTCTGACATGAGGATATAAGGAGGTCAACAAACTCTCTCCTAATAAAATTGGACAGAACAGTCAGACAGACATATCAGTGCTCTGGAATTCACACACACACAACAAACTGAGAAGCATTGATTCATTAAATTACTGAACTTTAGGCAAGAACAGTGAGTTTGCAGTTCTGAGCTGTATCCTTTTGCTATAATAAATTGTAACTGAATATAACCACTTCTGAGTCCTGTGAATCCTTTTATCAGATCACTGAAATCCATTCTCTTGATGGACATTTGGGTTTCCAGTCTTTGCCTCTTACATATATTGCTGTTGTGATGTTTCTTGTAAAAGTCTTTTGGTGATTGTGTATAAGTATTTCTTGTAATACCTACCTAAGAGGAAAATTGCAGGGTTCCATTCAACTTCAGTATATATGTACTGCCAAAAGTTTTCCGGAGTAATTTAGCCAATTTACCCTGCAGTTAGCTAGGCTTTACTTTAGCAATTCAGATTAGTAATATTTTTCCCTTTAAGGTTAGTGTTTTCTTAAAATCTTGTTGGGCACCTGGGTGGCTCAGTCGGTTGAGCGTCTGACTTTGGCTCAGGTCACGATCTCACGGTTTGTGAGTTCAAGCCCCGCATCGGGCTCTGTCCTGCGAACGCAGAGCCTGCTTTGGATCCTCTATCTCCCTCTCTGCCCCTCCCCTGCTTGTTCGTTCTCCCTCTCTCTTAAAATAAAGAAATATTTTTTAAAAATCTTGTTTAAGAAATCTTCTTCTTCCCCCAAATTAGTTTCTTTTTCACACATAGATCTGCCATCCATCTAGAAACAAGTCACTATGTTTTATGGGGGTCCTTTTTGTAGATTCCTTTTGATTCCATATGAATAATGCATAGTTGAACCAGCATCATTTATTGAAAAAAATCTTCCTTTCCTCACTGTATGTGTCAACTTTGTCATAAATCAGTCAACCATATACATATGGATTTGTTTCTGAGTTTTATATTCTATTTATATGTTATACTCTGTTTATTATCCTGTGTCAGTACCAGGCTGTGTTGATTTCTGTAGCAATATCTTGGTATCTTTTGTAACTTCTGCAGCTTGGTTCTTCTTCCTCAAGATTGCCTTGGCGATTGTAGGCCTTTTAATATATCCATATACATTTTATAATCAGCTCTTCAGTATTCACATAGTAACTGGATGGGAATTTTGATTGTGATTACATTGAGGATAGATTAATTGGAGGAAAACTGATCTTTACAATATTTTGAGTCTTCTACATGGTATACCCTCTTTATATCTAGTTTTTAAAATCTGGATAATATTTTCTATTTCTTGGTGTAGAGATTTTTCACTAGATTTATTCCTAGATATTTGATGGTTTTGATGCTTTTATAAATGGTATCGTTTTAAAGATTTAATTTTCTATTATGTTGGTATATAAAACAATTTGTTTTTGTGTTTTCACCTTGTGTCTAGTGATTTTGCTAAATTCACTCATTAATCCTAGTGTTTATCTGTAGATTTTTATATACACATTCATATATTTGTGAATGGTGACAACTCCTTCCAGTCCTTTTTTTTTTTTTTTCTTTCCTTATTGCCCTACTGTGACATCCAGTACAACATTGAACAGAAGCAGTCGTGGTAGTGGACAGCCTATCTCCTAGATGCTCTCTGGTGGAAAGTGATCTAAAATTCACCGCTAAATGTGATATTTGCTGTAGATTTGTTTTTGTAGATACTCTTTATCAGTGAAAGGAAATTCACTCTTTTCTGATTTTGCTTAGGTTAGTTATATTGATTTTTGAATATTAGGCTACCTTTGCATAAATCCCACTCAGTTTGATACATACTTTATAACTGGAAGCTTTTACCTTTTGATCTCCTGCACCCATTTCACCCTCCATCCTCTGCCTTTGGCAACTACAGTCTATTCTCTGTATCTATGAGTTTGTTTTGTTTGCTTCCACTTATACGTGAGATCATATATTTGTCTTTGTCTGACTTAATTTCTCTTAGCAAAATGCCCTCAGGGTCCATTGATGTTGCCTCAAATGGCAGAATTTCCGTCCCTTTTTTTTATGACTGAATAATATTCGTGTGTGTGTGTGACAGCTTCTTTTATTTTTATTTTTAATTGAAGTACATTATAATATTATATTAGTTTCAGATGTACAACATTGTGATTTGACAATTCTATACATTGCAAAATGCTCACCACCTGGATAGTTACCATCGGTCACCATACAAATTATTACAGTCTTACTATGTTCCCTATGTTGTACATCCCTGGGACTTCTTTATTTTATAACTGGCTAAGTAATATTCCACTGTATATATATATATATATATATATATACCACATCTTCTTTATCCATTCATTAATGGAAACTTAAGTTGCTTCCATATCTTGAGTATTAAAAATAATGCTTCAGTCAACATAGGGGTGCATATATCTTTTTGAATTAGTGTTTTTCTTTTCTTTAGGTAAATACCCAGGAGTGGAATTACTGGTTCATATGGTAATTCTATATTTAATTTTTGAGGATCCTCCAACACTTTTTCATAGTGGCTCCACGAATATACATTCCCAGCAACATTGCATGAGGGTTTCCTTTTTCTCCACGTCCTTATCAACACTTGTTATTTCTTGGCTTTTTGATACTAGCCATTCATCTCACAGGTGTGAAATGGTATCTCATTGTACTTTTGATTTGTGTTTCCCAATGATTAGTGATATTGAGCATCTTTTCCTGTGTCCATTGGCTATTTTTATGTCTTCTCTGGAAAAAATGTCTCTTCAGGTCTTCTGCCCATTTTAATTGGATTAATTGTGGGTTTGTTTTGTTTTTTATTTTGTTTTTTGGTACTGAGTTGTGTAAGTTCTTTCAATAATTTGAGTATTAACATACCCTTACTGATATGTCTTTTGCAGTTATCTTCTCACATTCCTCACATTATCTTGTCATTTGTTGTGGTTTCCTTCACTGTGCAAAAGGTTTTTATTTTGGTGTAGTCCCAATAGTTTAAGAATTATCAATTCTAATTTTTTCAAAGGAGTTACTTTTGGTTTTGTTGATTTTCATTATTGAATGTTTAGATTTCATTTCATTGATTTCTGTTCTTTTATTACCTTATTTCATTATTTCTTTGGGTTGAATTTGCTGTTCTTTTTCTAGGTTATTTTATTTTTTATTTTATTTTATTTTATTAATAAGCTTTAATTCACTTTATTTTTCTTGTACAAAACTATGTGGTGGCCACAGCTGGAGCCTGGGTCCTCTGCATGGAGACTCTGATGTGGGTCTTTATGAGATGGTCAGTGAATTCCTGATAGGGAGACTTGGTAAACACAGTCTCTTTTCAAAGGTCAGAGGTGAGAGAGCTGTAGGTCTTGGAACTGGCATCAAAAGTGGCCTTGACTGGAAAAGGGAAAACAACAGCAGTGGGTTGATGGCTTCTTGTGACACAACACCCCAGGTGCAGATAGAAACTGTTGCACTCTAAGGAACAGAGAGGCCACTTGGGGCTGGTCTGTCATTCATTAGGAGGGCCTTCCTCTCTCTCTCTCTCTAAAAATATGCCAACCACACACTGAGTATGATTAAGCAGAGCTGAGAGAGGTTTCTAGGTTCTTTATATGGAAGCTTAGAACACTGATTTCAGTTCTTTGTTGGTTTTCAGTTTTATGTATTTAAAACTTTAAATTGGTCTCTAAGCACTGATGTGCTTATACTCATGAGTGTGATATGTTGTATCTTTATTACCATTTAGTTTCTTCTTTTTTCTAATATTTCTTGTGACTTCTTTGACTCATGGATTGTTGGAAGTATATTTTCTTAATTTCTAAACATTTGGGGACTTATCTAGATTATTGTATTATCAGAGAACATATTATGAATTTTTTTAGTTCTTTGAAATTTGCTGAAGCTTGTTTTGTATCCTAGTATATGGTTAAGTCTTACGAGTTTTCCACATGACCTGAAAAGAACAAGTATCCCCTAGAGTAGTGTTCTCTATATGGTAAGTGTGTTAAATGTGTTCATTATGTTTGATGCCTTTTATGTATTCACTGATGTCTTTTGTCTACCTGTTCTGTCATCTTTCAAGAGAGATGTGTTTCTCTTCTACTTTTTATGTTACTGTTTTACAGCTAAATTCTGTAGTTTTTAAGAATTACAGTACATTGTAATATTTTATACAGTCTGTATTTACACTTATATTTATCCATTCTGATGCTCTTCTTCTTTTTTCTGGATTCCTGTGCTTTCTCCTGTAATCAGTTCTTAAAGATTTTTCTTGTTTTGCTTAGTTTGCTTAGGTCCCTGTGCAACACATTGTTTTTAAATACATGTAGCATTTTCTTGAATGTCTTGGAGGACACTTGCACTTATTTTAAACTTTTCTCCTGTTTCCTACCATAATTTGGTTATTTAGCAGTGAGGTAGATTATTTTTTCCTATTTGTGTTCTTCTTTGTGCCTTTCAGAGGTTTTCAAATTTTTGTTGAATTTTATATATGCTTATATTTACAAATGAGAGGGTAGATCAGAGATTGTGAAAACAAATGTCTTCCGGGATTAGGCAGGTAATGTAAATGTCAAGTGGGGTCAGAACATTACAGTTGGAATATAGGCTCCTTCAACTGCAGCAGCCACTGTCTGCTTACTCTGCTAATTGATGATGTGTCAATTCAAGCCCCATGTTTTGAAATCTTCTGGTTTCCTGTGACATGCTAGAAAATCATAGGGAGTATGGTGAAAGTTACACATTGACAACCACATCACTTTGAAAAACACAAATACAAATCACAAAGAGCATCACTTTGCCAGTTTGCCACCTGTGGTCTGGATACCTCTGGTAGCTGGAGTATTGTTGTCCAACCCAGGTGGAAAGCCCTATTCCTCAGAATTGAATGCAGGCATTGCTTATGGGAGCTCTTGATTTTTGACTGTGGTTGTTCAGAGATCCCTCTATTAAGACGTAGGGGTTTATTATGTGATTGTAGGGCTTAGCACTACTCCTGGCAGCCGTAAGAGGCCTGGGGCACTGTCATTTTTAATCTCACCCATTTGGTTCTGCAGGTACCCCCTGTAGAAGTCCCAGTTCAGAGAACTTTGTTTTCTGTGTTTTTAAATTTTATTTTTATTTTTTTAAATGTTATATTTGAGAGAGAGCAAGTGAGTAGGGGAGGGGCAGGGGTCGGGGCAGAGGATCCCAAGCAGGCTCCACCTGACAGCACAGAGCCTGATGTGGGGCTCAAACTCACGAACTGTGAGGTCATGACCTGAGCTGAAACCAAGAGTCAGGTGCTTAACTGACTGAGCCACCCAGGCACCCTCCCCCCTTTTTAAAAAATTTTACTTATTTTGAGAGAGAGAGCGAGCAGGCAAACAGGGAATGGGCAGAGAAAGGGAGAGAGAATCCCAAGCAGGCTCCACACTGTCAGCGCAGAGCCCAATGCAGGGCTGGAACTCATGAATCATGAGATCATGACCTGAGCCAAAGTCAGATGCTTAACCCATGGGCACCTGAGAACTATGCTTTTTGATTCTTATGTTGGGCACAGATATGGAGGTCAGTAGCTTTAAGAGCAAGATACCAGGAGCTTATTTTGTAACCTGTTCAACTATGGATGTTTTTCCTCCTCCTCCTCCAGTTCTGTCCCCCGGCCCCCCAACCTGATTTCTGGAAAATGTACTTTTTCAAAGATCTTTTTTTCTACCTTCACATATTATTGTTCTTCAACTGTTTTAGGGTTTGTTGTCAGCCTTTTCCCATCTGCTGTAATTATCCAGAAGTGCCTCACTATTCCTAGCTTCCCAGGAATACTGTAAATTTAGTTTTATATCAGTGGAATTTTAGGTAGAAGTACAAAAAAAAAAACCAGCTCTGTGTGAGTGTGTGTGTGTGTAATGCTTAAAATTGTTCGTGGTGAAGGATGTAGCCAATTAACAATTTATGTTTGCCACAGAAGGTTTTGTAAGAAAAGCACCTGAGCACTGGGATGTAAGTTCTTGTCTTATTTAGATTTCTGCCTCATTATTTATTACATTTTTATGTTTTTAGGATATTTTCCATATTTCACTGATACTTAAAAGGTTTTCATTCCAGGGTTCATCTTATTTACGTAACCTAACATTAACAGAGGCAAAAATCTTTTCCTTTAATTTGTTTTTAAATGTCTTGATGTTTGCTTTTTGTAGGTTCTACATGAAACATTTCCTCAACACACATTCCTCATGAATGGTCTCATTCAAGGTGTAAAGGTAAGAACAGTTTTTGTGTGGTTCACAAGGAACCAAAGGCAGGAATCCTTAGTAGTTTCACCCTGGAAGTTTAAAATGGGATATTGGGAAATAATCACTATTTGTTCTGGAGACCTAAAGTGTGGGGAAATAGGTTCTGCTTCCATAAATGGGTTAGAAAAATCTTAGGGCAGAAAGCACCCCCCCACGGTCCCTGAGGTTAGCTAGCAAGATATTGTAATGGGATCACAAGTAACTTGTTCTGTCACCTGCAAGGAAATTACTTCCCATCTGATGCCAATATACTCTTGTACTTTGATCACAAACTCCACTTGCCTCCCAGATCCTTTGCTTCTTACACAAGTTAATGATTACTATCTGATTGTTTTTTTTCACATTCACCATGTGTGTAAGATCTTGAGAGCTCAATAAATACAGAGACAAAATTGTCCCCGGTTTTGGGGCTCTTGTCTCCTCCTGGACATTAGCCTCTCTCGTATTCAATTCTGTGTCTGCTTTCTTTCTGGACAAGAGAGAACTCTAGACTCTCTTAGTCTGTGACACTAAAGCTAAACTTTTAACTGGATTATCAATGTCAAAATGAAATACAATCCAAGTACATAAGGCATTGAATGGTTTACTGGTAAAAGCAGTACTTCATTCTTATTAACATGTACACTGCACTTTATAAAGAGTTTAATTTTGTGAGTATTTAATTGCCCTGCCTGTCAACAGAATGAAATGGGTAAGTGTTCTTATCTTCCTTTGACACAGATTTTGATATTGAAAAAGAAGAAGGCAGTATCAACATTTAGTTGGCTGTAGACTCTTGTCAAGCTGGTGTTCTAGTCACAACTGAGTTCTCAACCACTTACCCCTTAATTCATTGTTTAAATTTTAATGTGATTTATCAGAAAAGCTTATATATAAGAGGTTAAAGTATAATGTTATATTTGAGTCCCACTTCGCAGTATAGTACTCAGGTAGAGTGTCCTGATTCCTTCCTATCTTAGATGGTAGTCACTGTGAGCTGAGTAACACACTTAAAATTATGCCCTAATAATTTGCTGAATTTACCCTTTGAGCAGCATTGTTTGTAATAAATACTATTTATTCTTTGCCTATTTTCAAAGAGAATTTGAGATTGCTTACAATAATAACATAAGTAAAATGGCGTCTTAAATAAAGGTTGAAGCAAGAAGTTTTTAGCCCTCATTGAGAAGAGGAGTATTATCAGGAACCTGGCATGTGGTGACACCTGGGTGGCTCAGTCAGAGTCTTGATTTTGGCTCAAGTCATGATCTCATGGTTTGTGTCGAGCCCCACATTGGGCTCTTCACTGACAGCGTGGAGCCTGCTCGGGACTCTCCCTTTCTCTCTGCCCCTCCCCCCCTGCTTGTGCTCGCTTTCTCTCTCTCTTTCTGTCTCTCTCTCTCTCTCAAAAATAAATGAACTTAAAAAAACCTTAAAAAAAAGAAATCTGGCATGTGGGCCTTTATCAGTTTTAGATTAGCATAGATCAAAAAAACTAAATGAGAAAAAGCATGATAAAAATACAACATAAATTTATCCTTAGAGCAGATTCTTGGGGAAGTTACTCTATAATCTGTTATCTTGTGGACTAGCTACTAAAATGTGTTTTAGTCTGGTTCTGCAGAGTAAAATCAACTAGGTGTATATTCTGAAGCCAAGCGGTATGCTGTACTTTGACCTAGAGATACTAACAGTGTTATTCTAAAAACATGTAAAATAAAAGGTATTTGGATTGATTTCAGGGGCTTAGACAAGGGCTTATGCAACTTCGATAAGTATTGAACTTCCTTCACCTTATTGAGCTTCTATTAGAACTTTAATGATTGGTTATTGTGTCGGGTATGGGTATAATGACAGCACCTACCGCAAAGCAGCTCTTAATGCTTGTGTGAGTGCAGTGCAAGGAATGTGGCTTCAGATTGGTTAGCTTTAAATCTCTGTTCTGTACTTAGTACCTGTGATTTAGCCTCTGACCTCATTTCATTGTTCATGAAATGAGAAAGATAAAAGATCTTCTAACAGGGTGATTACACAGATTAAATGAGCTAATACATATAAATCTGTTAGCACAATACCTTTGAGTGCTGAATAATAAATGTTACAAAGAGAAATATGTAAAAAAACAAAAACTATTAAAAGGAAATCATGGTGACCGTTTTCTTACCCATTTGGGAAAAAAAGGTAAAGATTAAGTCATTTACATCAGTATTTTAACTTTGGTAAGTCTAAACCATCATCATAAAAATGAAAAGACAAATGACAAAATGTTATTTGCAATATGTGTAGTAGAAGGAGGACTACATAAAAGTGCCCTCGAGGTAAAACATAGGAAAGTGACTGATATCCCAAAAGGGCAAGGAAGGACACAAGCTGCCAGTTTACACAAGATGTCAGTGTAACAATAGGCTTATCACTAGTAAGCAGTGAATCCCAAATGTAATGAGATTATATTTTCACATAAGCATTGGTAGAAAAGTTTAAACTGACGATAGCAAGTTCCGTTTGTGGTAAATTGGGTCCCTGTACACGGCTGATGAGAGAGTAAATTAGTATAACTTTCCTAGAAGGCAGTGTTTTAGGAACCTCAAAATATTCACTAATTTTAACAAAGCAATTTCATTTCTAGAAAATTGTTCTGATCAATAGAGTTATTCAAAGATTCGGGTAAAGAGCTGTTTGTAATAGTAAACATGGAAACCATTAAAATGGCTTCAAATTAGAAGAATAAGTACTTTGTGGCACAGGCATATGATGTAACATAAAGAACACGTTTCTGAAGACTACCATATAATGTGTGAGGCAAAAAGGATATAGAGCTACAGTATGGTTTTGCTTTGGTTTTTACGAAAATACATGTGTATAAGCAGGGGGAAAACATTAAAAAAGGAGTTACCTGAAGTTTGAAAGCATGTGTATGGATACTTTTTAGTTTTCTTCTTTATATTCTTTGTAGATTTTCTACAGTTAATTTTACTTTGTAAGTTTATAATAGTGCATGGGTGAGAAGGCTTATATTTGGGGTGACTACCAGTGAAGGATACAAGAGGAGAGGCACCTGGGTGGTTCAGTCATTTAAGCATATGATTTGGACTCAGGTCATAATCTCCAGAGCCTGCAGCCTCCTTCAGATTCTGTGTATCCCTCTCTCTCTCTCTACCCCTCTCCTGCTCACACACTCTCTCTCTCTCTCTCTGTCTCTCTCTCAAAAATAAACATTAGAAAAAAAAAAAAGGCTAACATGCCACAAACTAAGTTCCTGGTCTTCCCATCAAGCCTGACCTGCTCACAAGCCTTCCTCATTTCAGTTACTGGTCATGCCAGTCTTGCTCATCTCAAAATCCCTGGAGTCATCTTCACTCCTTTCTCTTCCCAAATTTGTTCCATCAACAGATTCTTTGGTTCTGCTTTCAAAGTAGATTGTAATGAGAATACTCCCTGGTTTCAGTAGAGTCCTGATAAAATATAAACCAGCTTGTGGCATTCTTAACCAGTCCCATGCCCACTTCACTTTCTCCTCTGACATCGCCTCTGTTCTCTGCATTCCCACTGACCTTGCTCCAACCATAGCTTCCTTAGCCTGTGTTTGCTTGAGCACTCTGCAGATTCTATTTTTTCTGCTTGACTTTTTCTCCCAGATACTGGCCTTACTCTATAACCTTAGTTCTTCATCCAGGTGTTTTTTCTTTTTTTTAATGTTTATTTTTGATAGATCGAGCAAGCACATGAGCAGGGGAGGGACAGAGAGAGAGGGGGTTACAGAATTCAAACCAGGCTCCAGGCTCTGAGCTATCAACACAGAGCCCGACATGGGGCTCAAACTCACGAACCGTGAGATCATGACCTGAGCTGAAGTCAGACGCTTAACTGAGCCATCCAGGCACACCCCCCCCCCAGGTGTCATTTTTTAGTGAAACCTTTAGTGATTCTTGTCTTGAATAATGTAACCTATTCTCATCACTTCCAGTCCCCCTTCTCTGCTTTGTTTTTCTCCAAAAGCATTATAATCTCACCTCTGACATGCTGTATATTGTGCTTTATCTTATTATTTGTGCTTCTCAACCTTCCACTTTTAGACTGGAAGCTTCTGGAAAGCATGAATTTTTATCTGCTCCTGTCCCCAGAGGCTAGAACAGTTCTTGGCAAATGATAGGTGATCAGTAAATATTATTGACTTAACATTTCTTTCCAGTCTTTTTCTATGCATTTTTAAATAGTCAAGATCCAGCTCACATGGAGACTGTAACTATTTATCTTTGTTCTTATATCAGCAGTCACAAATTATACCATAATAATTTCTCCATGACATTAGAAACTATATGAAATCTAGGCAGCCCTCTTTTTACACATTCCAGTATGCACAAATTTCAGTTACTGAAGTTCAGTTAAAAAATATCAGACCATTACCGTGGTCCATTAACTGTGAGTAACTGCTTACAGTATGAACTGCTCCTGGCTCCTCAGTCCACAAGGCACAGTAACAGATGAATATCATCATCAGTGATCGTTCATGGCATTTCAGAATGTCGGTGACTGGTGTGAGTTCATGCATAGACAGCAAAGCGTGTGATTGTGTTGCCTCCTTGCCTCCAGTGATAAACCCACATGACAGTTTACAGAAACTGTGTAAATGAATTGGCCAACAAGGGTGGAAGTGCAGTAAAGAAGTAATTACTGATAATGCTAGAAGCAAGTGATAACTGGATAAGACCTCTGCAGAATTCTAGAAGAAACAAGCTGGCAGGGGCACACAGCCAAAAGGACTTAGTGAAGATACACTTGTCAGCATAAATGAGAAGAATGGTGTGATGAACAGGATGGAAGTGTCCCAGTGGAGGTGATGTCAGCAAAACGCTTCATGTTAAAGGGACTCACAGAGATGATATTTTATGACATTGAAAATACAAAGGATAGAACGTTGAAAGTTGATCTGAATTTAGAAAAAGGTGTATGGCAGTTTGCCAGTGCATAGAAGATATTGCACATCACGTTACATGGCTTAGGAAGAAGGCAAACACTGTTAAAATGACTCTAGGTAAGTTTTTTTAAGGAAACAAAACACTTTATTTCTTAAGGTTTTAAATTACAGTGTAAATAAATACTAGTTTTTTCTATTTTCATTTTGCTAATATTATTGAGATGAATTATATGTATTTTTTAATTTTTAATTTTTTTTGTTTTAGAGAGTGGGGGAGGGGCACAGGGAAAGAGAGAGAGAGTGCGCGAGAAAGAGAAAGAATCTCAAGCAGGCTCTACCCTCATCATGGAGCCCAACACAGGGCTTCATCCCATAACTGTGAGATCATAACCTGAGCCAAAATCAAGAGTTGGACACTCAACTGACTGATTTACCTAGATGGCCCGAGAGATTTATTTTAAGAAATAGACTCACATGACTGGGTCTGAGAAGTCTGAAATAATGTAGGGCCAACTGAACTCAGGAAGGAGTTCCAGAAGCAGAACTCTTTCTTCTGGAAACTTCAGATTTCTTAAGGCTTTCAACTGATTGGACTAGGTCCCCCCCTCACCCCATATTATTAAGGGTAATACCCTTTACCTTAGAGCCAGCTGTTGTAGGCGTTAACCAGAGCTACATAGTATTTTCACAGAAACACCTACACTAGCACTTGATTAAATAATGGTATCATAGCCTAGCCAAAGCTGACTCCTAAAACTAACCGTCACATGTGTTTTAGCTACACTTTGTCAAAAATCCAACACTAGACTGATACGCCTTGGTTTGACTTGGCAGATGAAGTCTAGTTATGGCCGCTGGTTAATAGGAGCATGTGGAGTCACCGTAATAATTTTCTTCATTAAGACCAGTTGGTGTGATGGCCCAGTATCTGCCTTGAAACTTCTTGAAGCTTCTTTCTTTAGCATGTTTTATATTTGTTGCAAAATTAGACATCTTTAGCAGTGTCCCAGACTAAGCAGGCCACATGTCCGAGTTTACACCTGGAATGATCACAGTGAAGAGGGTGGCTCTAAAGCAGGCAGTCAGCGATCTTGTCTGGCTCAGGGCATGGCCACAGGGGGTCACCTGCAGATGACTGCTTCTCACTCTAGACTTGGCCATCAACTCTGATGAAGGAGAAGGTGTGTAGACCCTCTTCCAGGATGCTCTTCCAGGGGATTAAATGTCAAGTTCCTGTAGTCCAGGATCTGCTGGTCAACTGTCATCCTGATATTTAAATGAATTAAATCATCAGGCAGTGCTTAGCATAGTAGCTTAGCACAGGCACACACGGAAACTTTTGGCTGATGTTTTTAAGAATTAGAAAAAAAAATCAAAACCAAGATATCTTTAAAGTTTCATCAAGCTGCTCTTTGGTGTTAGTAAGTACAGAGTGCTTTTCCTACACACATGTGTGCATGCATGCAGAATAATTCTTGCTTAATTTAGACAACTTGAATAAAGATTATGCTTTTTATTATCTATAAATAAAATTATTAAACCACCTACTTGAGAGATGACCCATCAATTTTAAGGGCAGACTTTTTATGATAACTAATTTATCCATTGAAGAAAACATGTAAGAGCACTCTGTACTTTGCTTTAGGTTGGAAACCTGAAAATATTAACAGATTACTTTAAAAACTGATTTGAACTGTAGGCTTCGGGGTTAGGACTCAGGTCCTGGAGCTCCGCTTATGAGCCTCGGGCCAGTTGTTGACCCGAATAGCGTCTACCACACAGGGGAAGATGTGTGTGAAAGGTCAGGAGGAGTTTGGCAAATGTGGATGCTAGCTGTAGCTGTTCTTAATTACTTTAAAACATATACTGAGCTTTCTTGGAATCAGAATTTGAAGAATCAGTAGCCCTACTACTTCTAAGATTAAGCAAAAGTCTGTTTACTTATGTTTTAATTAAAACAATTTATTTCACTTTAATATGTTTTTGTTTCTTCTTTTTTTGACTATTCCCTACTTCTCTCCCTTTACCTCAGAACAAGACAAAATACCCTAGCCCTCCCGCCCGTATTGTTCTTTCCTTGAAGTCTCTGGCATCAGCTATTCTTTGACCCTTCTTCTGCTTTGCACATTCACTCTTCCAGACTTTAGTTGAATTAAAATCACTTTATATATCACATTTCTCATTTGCCCTCTTGCACTGATGGACCAGTACCCTGGGAAGGGAAGCTCTGTACTGTGCAGGGTCTCAGTTGGTCCTTGGTTAGAACGATGAACCTGTTTTTAATACTGTTTTTTGGTGAAAATATTTTTTTAGGTTTACTTCTTTATTTTGAGAGAGGGAGGGAGAGAAAGAATTCCAAGCAGGCTCCGAACTGTCAAAAGAGAGCCTGACAAGGGGCTTGAAGTCACGAACTGTGAGATCATGACCTGAGCCGAAATCAAGAGTCAGATGTTCAACTGACTGGGCCACCCAGGTCCCCTTATGTGAAAATATTTGTACTTGTCAATTATAGAAATAGTACAGTTCTATTGGAGTGAGATTTTCTCTGATCTTTTAAGAAATGCAAGGTAAAAGTCATTATTAGTGAATTACCATATGAAAGATCAAAATGAATCTAATTTGGGGGTAACCAAGTACATACATGTTGTAAGTTCTTCATAGCTTATTGAAGAATACTGCAAAATGTCATAGGATGTGAACTTTTTCATGGAAAAGTGAACATTTTCAGCAGTAGTTAAAAGACTTTGTACTTTATTCTTCACTGGAGCCAGTGCTTCCTCAAATTCATTCGCAAAGTTAATTATACTATTTGAAGGAAAACATAAAGCCATCTTTAGTTTTAAAAATATTGACCCAACTGTTTTAATCAAATATTTGCCAACAGGAAAACGTGCACTTAAAACTTCTATGATGGCTATATATAAAGTGTAAAATTCATGCATGTGTGCTTCAAATGAGTTGTATTTGTCATTCTTTGTATGCTTTAAAAATGTTTATTGGATAATTGCATTTAATTGAATAATAAACTCATCACTATTTTGTCACAGTAGAGCCTAAAAGTCATGTCAGAATTATTGGCCAATTAATTATGCCACCTTAAACGCCCGTGTCCCCTGGGAAGCTAACTTACTGAAGTGGCTGTGCTAAACCGTTGGTGAATTTCACCATCTGTGCCTGGACTCCTGTACACCATGTTATATCTAGGCCTGGTTGGGTTATGATAGCATGGCATCCGTTGATCCTCATCATTTTTGGATTTCATATTTCCAGATCCACCTACTTGCTGACTTTGTTTGTGACCCTAGATCAACACAGTGCTTTTGTGGTCATTCATGCACTGAGGGGAGGGGAGGAGTGTAAGTGCCCAGCCAATTGTTCCCAGCTCAGGTTGAACTTAAGTCTACTTGTTTTAAGTCTTCAACTGTACATAGGTCCTTTTTGTGGTCACTTAGTGCCACATATTTTGCATCTTTGTGTCTTTTATTGGTGATTTGGCTGTTTAAAATGTCCCCGTGTGTGGTACTGAAGTACCGAATAGTATGTTTAAGTGCAAGAGGTCTGTGATGTCCCTTACAGAGAATATATTGTCAGAGAAGCCTCCTTCAAGCATGAACTGTAGTGCTGTTGATTGAAAGTTCAGTGTTCATAAGTCAACAGTGTATATTAAATAAAGAGTCTTTAAGCAGAAACACACATAAATCATGGTTGAGTATTGATCAGTAAATGAAAATAGGTGACCAGAGGCTTGCAGGAACATGACACTGTTTCCTCAAGGAGCAGTGGTTGCATATTCTCTATTTGTGGCAGCCTTACAGAACATAACTACTGTAGGTGGTGAGAATCAGCTGTATTTCTGATAAAGATGAGGGCTTTGAGGTCTGGTTTTCAGGACCGTCTGGTGTTAATTTTTAAACATTTTGTTCTCATATGCAAATTGTGTCCTGCATCATCAGGACTGAAGAAGTACCTACCCAATCCATCAGGGCACAAATGTCCTCAATCTGCTGCTCTGACAATGTGCACTAATAGGATCTCAGGCCAGACTGGGTAGTGAAGAAGCACCCAGGACAGGAGAAAGTCTTTGATTTTTAGGAAAATCAGGTTTTCCAAAGAGGCAAATACAAGTTGACCCTTGAACAACCCGGGTTTGAATTGGATGGGTCCACTTGTACGTAGGCTTTTTTCTTGTTTTTGATAAATGCAGTACAGTAATGTAAATTTATTTTCTCTTCCTTATGGTTTCCTTAACATTTTCTTTTCTGCAGCTTACTTTATTGTAAGAATACAGTATATAATACATAAAACATACCCAATATTATTAATTGACTATTTATGTTATCAGTAAAGGTTCTGGGCAACAGTTGGCTGTTAGTAGTTCAGTTTAAGTTATTTTCTGATTTTTATTGTCACTAAGAATTTGATTTAAATATTTTTAATGGATAGATTGTTACCATTTAAATCCATAATCTCGAAGACAGTATTTTTTTCCTGTTAAAACCATGCATTATTTTATTTTATTTTTTAAATTTTTTAAAATGTTATTTTTGAGAGAGAGAGCATGAGCAGAGGAGGGGCAAAGAGAGAGGGAGAGAGAGAATCCAAAGCAGGCTTCCCTGCTGTCAGCACAGAGCCCAGTGCAGGGCTTAAGCTCACAAACCATGAGATCATGACCTGAGCCAAAGTCGGAAGCTTAACTGACTGAGCCACCCAGCTGCCCCAACCATGCATTATTTTAAATATAAGTTTAATACTTGACCTTTTCATATCTTTTGTTTAAAAATGGCATACATTCCATATTTTAAAGTTTTGTGTGAAGGCTGGAATCAGAACTGTCCAGAAACTTTCCCAGAGCTCTTTAAAGAGTTTTTGTTACTATTTTTGTGATAGTAGTGGTTTTTTACTCCCTTGTCCTCTTAAATTTCTTAACATGCAGGCTCCAGACAGTGAGGTGTCAGCACAAAGCTCAATGCAGGACTCAAACCCACAAGCCCATAAGATCATGACCTGAGCCAAAGTAGAATGCTCAACCAACTGAGCCACCTAGACGCACACACACCCCTTTTTTTTAAATGTTTGTTTATTTTTGAGAGAGAGCGAGCACCAGTGGGCAGCAGAACAGAGAGACAGGGAGAGAATCCCTAGCAGGCTCCGCACCCAGTTTCGCTACTTACCAACATTTTCCTATTCTTGTATCATGTTTTTGCCCCACCCATTTTTTTATGAAAGCAAAGTGCAAATACTCATTTCACCCGTAAATACCTGATGAAAATTTTAAACTGCACAATGGGGACTACTGCAGGGTTTTAAAGAAGGGATCAGAGCGAGGTTTGCAGCTCATCAAGGGGAGTACATATTGTTGGGAGGACCAGGGTCACTGTCCAGGTAGCAAGCGAGAAAATGTCTTCACTGGAGCAGGTGATTTATTACAGCTATCCGTATTTATCTAAATGAATTAAGGTTTTGGACTCTCCGTATGCTTGGTGTAAAAGTATGTAAACTAGGTGTATGTATTTCATATCCCCTCTTCTCCAGTTTCTTCTGGAAAACAAACTTTTCCCCCTTTTTTCCTTTTCTAAAGCATGTTTAGAAATTTGTTAGAATGCTTTTTTTTAATGTTTATTTTAGTTTTGAGAGAGTGTGAGCAAGGGAGGGGCAGAGAAGGGGGGACAGAGGATCTGAAGTAGGCTCCGTGCTGACAGAGAACCTGACGTGGGGCTTGAACCCATGAACTGTGAGATCATGACCTGAGCCAAAGTCGGACACTTAACTGATTGAACCACCCAGGCACCCCTAGAATGTTTTTAAATGATAGTTTGCATTTAATGCTTTAAATTATTCTGTTTGGGGGCCAATAAAATAAATTGGAGCATTTAGAAAATAAGAATTACAGGTAATTGAGGGATCACATTGTACATTTGACCTTTGCTTCTGTTTTTCTCTCCAGGGCCTGCTGTCTTTTCTGAGTGCCCCCCTCATAGGCGCTCTGTCTGACGTGTGGGGGAGGAAACCCTTTCTCCTGGGCACCGTCTTCTTCACCTGCTTCCCAATTCCACTGATGAAGATCAGCCCATGGTGAGTGGCTTGGCCCTCCACCATCATGACTGTCTGTTTTGGGTCACATGTGAATAATACATCTGCAGAGCATTTCTTAACTATTTCAGAACAGTTGGTATCCGTTTTTATTTGATCTCTTTGGTAATTCTGAAAGCCAGTTTGGGCTCTAAAACATTTAAAGATGTCTCTAAGGGCAGCTATTGTTGCCGTGAGGTCAGTTAAAGGATTGGGTCCTGGGAGGGGGTGGATGATCCCTGTACTCAACCCTTGTGGCTCTGCTGATTGCAGATGTGTTTTTGTCAGCTCACTGCTCTGTGGCACCGTATGAACACAGTTTACATCAATAGACAGGAGTCACTTTGAGTACACTGTAGTAATTAGACCAATAGCCTATTCTCAGTCATAATATGAATTTGAATTTGATTTCATTTTTCCATGATAGAGAATATTAACATATAACCAGGTCTCTTTAGTTACCAAAGATGGGTTGCAATTTGTACCTGAGCTGTACCTTAATTGTTTTTCTTAGTTCCAAGAGGATGGTATTTGGCCAAAATGCTGAGATGCTCTTCATAAGGTGTAAAGAACACACCTTAGAATGGAAGGGTTTTTGTTGTTGTTGTTGTTGTTGTTGTTGTTGTTGTTGTTGTTTAATGCAGTAATACTTCTTTTTTGGCTTAGGAAAATGTCATTTGATTATCTCATAATTTTATGTTAATTATTTGTTACATTGTAAATATGTTGGGTACCCATAGTGGATCATTTTATTTTCTACCAGATGATGAATCTTATAAAATACTTTTTGATATTGAGTCTTTATCTCCAAGAATAAGTCATGCTTTTCTAATAAATGAGGGCTTTTTTAAAATGTCCTCTCAATACCTTAAAATATTTTTCTTTAGATCTTTAAATGATTTTGCCTCTTCCCTTCCAGTTTTCATGCTGTTGCTTTTGCTACTTATATTGACTAATGAAGAATGTTAAATAAAAGTGATAATTGTGGACCTAACACTTTCATGTATGTAAAGGAAAAGTTATAATGTTTCATCATTTAAGTGTTAAGGTAGCTTTTGTGTTGAAAAATATTATCTATCACTATGATGAATTGTATTAATGTATTTTCTAATATTGAAATATCCTTTGCCCTAGGATAAAACCTACTTTCTGTTCTGTGAGATTTTGTTTGGTAGTATCTTAACAAGGTTTATTTAAAAGCATCTGTGCATATGACTGAAAATTTGTCTTAAATACATTAATTTTTTTTATGATTTCTGCCTTTGTGTAGCTCTCTTAAAGTCATTTACTGTATGTGTCTTTTTCTTAGCTAAAGCTAAGACATTTTAAGTTTTTATTTCTCTTCTGTTGGCTACCTTTAAAATTATATCTTTACTTAATCTCCTTGTTCTTTCATTTTTTCACCTGCATGTACTGACACCCTTTGAGCAATTACAAAATTGGTATGTTTCTACTTCTTCCCCATCTTGATTATCAGTTTATTAGTTGTCCGTTATATCTTTATACACATATATATTTGTTTTTAAGTTTATTTCTTAGTTTATAACCTTTACATGATATTGTTGGCTCTGGTTATGAAAGTGTATGCACACTACCACCTCTCACCCAGGTTATTAAAATAATCTTTTTATAGGTGGTATTTTGCGATGATTTCTGTGTCTGGAGTCTTCTCAGTCACATTCTCTGTGATATTTGCCTATGTAGCTGATGTCACTCAGGAACACGAGCGAAGTACTGCTTATGGATGGGTAAGATTATAGTTTATGTATTTTAACCAGAGAAGTAATTAAATTGTGTTAAAATATTAAAGTGTTAAGTATTAAAATAAATTGTAAATACTGACTTACATAAAATCTACAGCAATTAAAAGGAGACTTATGAAGTTTAAAGTAGTGAGATGGAAATTGCTAACAATGTATCCTCTGGTTTTAGGGTTGGAAGTTTGGCAGGAATGGGAATTGTCCACTGCAAAATATTTTAGAAAGTTGATTTGTTTCTTGTTAGCTTATGTTTTGAGGAACCATAAACAGTAAACCAGTGCTAAGATCTTAAGTCCCTGTGCACCTAATTCACATTAGGGAGGTGCTGTGCCTCAGCCTTGTTAATCCACTGTTACTGTATTGCTGCTTGTGTGTCTCAGGCACTTACTTGGGATATGGTACTGTGTAATTATGGAGTGCTAAATGAAAGTTATAAGAGATTTTTTCTTGGATAAGTATTAGATAATTTCTAATTTTCCAAAGTGTGATGATGGCATTGCAGTTAAGAAAGACTTGTAGAAGATGGAGGCTGAAGCACTTTAGCTCAGAGTGTCGTGACTGTTCACGTGGTTCAGGGGAAAAGATGTCATGTGAGCACATGTGGGCGGTGTGTGTCCAATGCATGAATTTGCTGAGGTATGTGTGTGTTGTCGGGAGGGGAAAGATTTTCCTTTCTAGGTTCTTTGGCCTAATGATTAAATTGACACAGATTAACAGGATTAACAGGAGGAAAACACTTAATTTTGTACAGAGCTCCAGAAAGATATGAGAGACTTGGAGGCAGTTGAGGCTTATATGCCATCCTGAGCTAAGGAAAAGGGGGGTAGGAGTCTTGGGCTTTGGAGGGGAGGGAGACAGTTCACAGGAAAATTGGAAGAGCAAATGTTTGGTAAATAAATGTGTGACATGCCATGCAGATAAGTCTTTCTGATATAAAAAGTTATTGCTGGCATAGCTCTCTTCCTGATATAGTCCCCTGTCTGAATTCTTTGAGGCATTGAAAGAGGCAAAAATGCTTTCCCTGAGTCTGCTGGGTCTTAATTGCCTTAGGTTCAAAACAGTCCACACGCGGGGCGCCTGGGTGGCTCAGTTGGTTAAGTGTCCGACTTCGGCTCAGGTCATGATCTCGTGCTTGTGGGTTTGAGCCCCGCATCAGGTTCTGTGCTGACAGCTCAGAGCCTGGATCCTGTTTCAGGTTCTGTGTCTCCCTCTCTCTGCCCCTCCCTTGTTTGCACTCTGTCTCTCTCTGTCTCAAAATAAAAAAAAAAAAAATTCCACATGCAAAGTGGTGTTGTTGGGGTGGTGCATTCTCCCCGCAGTGTGCACTGTTCTCTCAAATTCCCTGTGTCTGAAATGTTTACAATGGAAGACAAGGAATGATCCAGCTGTTGAACACGTTGGAGGAGTACTGAATGCCAGAAACCCACGTGATCTCTCTTCTTTCCAAAGTCTTTCTCTTTCTTTCAAAGCTCACTTCCTGGGGGCACCTGCATGGGTCAGTCGGTTGAGTGTCCAATTTTGGCTCAGGTCATGATCTTGCAGTTCGTGAGTTTAAGCCCTAACAGCGCAGAGCCCAGTTCAGATCCTCTGTCCCCCTCCCTTGCGCTCTCTCAAAAATAAATTTAAAAATTTTTAAAAATGCTTAAAATCAATCAATCAATTCCAGTTCCTGGAAGATAGTAAGTAGTCATTCCGTGTTGATTGAACAGTTGCACAAATATCAGTTACTTCTGTTCCACAAAACAACAGCAGCTTTGACTTTGTTGACTTCAGACATCAGTTTAAAAACTTCAGCATTACTTCCCCTCTACCTACTGCCTGCTTTCTACACCCTTCCTTCTTCCCTCCCACTCTGACCGTTGGCTCTGACCACATCCTAAAACCATCCCCATCTCCAGAATGCTGTGGAAGAAGACAGAGGGAGAAGCTGATCGGAAGCCTTCAAAGAAGGCAAAGTGTTCAAGGTGGCTCATAACAGCAGAGTTGAGAAAGTGCCAGAAGCCTCATTTACCACATTTGTGCAGCTTTTCTGTACATGATGGGAAATACCCATTGAGATACTTATTTCCCTCCAATTTTATTTAAATTTTTGTTCTTTGCTTTCAGCCAAAAAACAAAAAACAAAACCCTCTCACAAAGCTGTTGTGCTGAGCATTAGTGTTTTGAGGAAAGATTTCAGAGAGAATTTTAGAACCAAAGTGATCATGACTCCACTCCCCTCACTGGCTCACTTCATCTGTAAAATCGTGGTTATGATTGTGCCTGTTGATAGGGCCGTCAGGTCAAGTCGGTGAGAGGAGAGCTGGCTGTCCTGTCAGCGTGAAAGGGGCCTGGACTTGGTCACAGGACTCAGGACACTGGCCAGTGAACAACAACCTTTATTTGCACCCTAACTCGTCACACATTAAGATGACAGCTTGTAGGCTGCGTATCTCACAGATGTAGGAGAATTTGCCAGTTGATTACAAGATTGTCAGTCAAGGCTAGCTGAGGTTCTAGGGAGCATTTTCGGATCTGTTAATGTATGAAGTATGTACATCTTCCTTCATGAAACTCCTCCATTACACCAAGAAAGTGATAATTCTTTCAGGGCTACAGCAATGAATAGTCATATTAAGTGAGTTAACACTTTCTGAGACTGTTGTGGTGAAGTCGCCCTTTAGATTTATTTACCAGAGTCATATGGAGTGCGAGAAACTGGGGTTTAGGTAAAGCCAAACCAAGCATTAAGGGTGCTATGACGTAGAAGAAAGATGCAACATTTTACATGGAAGTTCATGGGGTCATAGACTCAGACACTGAGTCATCCAACAGGTATCTATTGAGCATCAACTGTTGGAGAGGAACAGAACTGATTGGGTAGAGCAATTAGGGAACCACGGCTGCTCTCTGCTTATTCTGATACTTGAAACTTGGTGACTAGTTTTTACTTTTATTTCTGTATTCCACATGATTAAATTGGCTCCCAGAATACTATTACTAGACATTTTCACACTAAATTCTTATTCTCACTATTTATATACATATAAATAGTTACATTTCACTTTTGGTATATTTCAAGAAACTAAACCTCTCAGGTGCTATACCTGTTTCAGTGTACCACTTAGGGAGGAAAAATTGTAGGTGGAGAACAGTAGAGGAATTGATGGGAGGAGGGAATCCTGGGCACTGAGGGCCCTAACTGTGTTAGAAGGACAGGTGGGCCTGCCCTTGTGTTTCTGAGAGCGTCCGCCCTGCTGTGTCATCAGAGTCTACTATGAGGCTTTCAGCTCTTCAGATAGACTCATAAGTCCTAAGCTTATTTCTTAAACTCTGTTTTGAAAGCTTAAAGAAAGATTCTCATTAAGATTTCTGCCTTTGTTAGGGGCACCTGGGTAGCTCAGTTGATTGAATGTACAGCTCTGGATTTCAGCACAGGTCTTGATCTCACAGTTTGTGGGATCAAGCCCCATGTCTGGCTCTGTGCTTGAGTGTGTGGAGCCTGCTTGGGATTTCCTCTCTCCCTCTCTCTCTGCTCCTCCTCTGCATGCATTCTCTCTCTCTCTCAACATAAATAAGTAAACAAAAAAAGGTTTCAGCCTTTGCTAATTTCAGGTTTTCTCTATGGCAGTTTACAAATATTTAAATTGTAGGAATACCAGAAAATAGAGCACTTGTTTCTCCAAGCAGTGCTATAGGGTGCAACACATGGATGAGAAACATGAATTTAAAAGTTTAATGTAGGGGCATGTGGGTGGCTCAGTGGGTTAGCATCAGCTCTTGATTTTGGCTCAGGTCATGATCTCACAGTTGTGAGATCGAGCTCTGTGTTGGGCTCTGTGCTAGGCACGGAGACTCACTCTCTCTGCCCCTTGCCTGCTCATGCATGCTCTCTCTCTCAAAAAAAAAAAAAAAAAAAAGTTTACCATGGTTTGGAATCCACCATTTATTAATGAGTGTTAATTTCATTACATCCAAAGTAGCTACTGAATCCGAAGTATTTTGAGGGGAGCTTAATAGAATGCCATCATTTAAATCATTGTTCTCGAATAATAATAATGTAAGTCCATTTTTCATAATGACCAAATCTTGAGTTATTGAACAATAACTTATTTTAGAAAATGTCCATTTGGGACGCCTGGGTGGCTCAGTTGATTAAGTGTCCAACTCTTGATTTAGGTCAGGTCTTGATCTTATAGTTCGTGAGTTCATGCCCTGTGTCGGGTGTGCACTGACAGCCTGCTTGGGATTCTGCCTCCCTCTCTCTCTCAAAATAAAAAAAAAGAAAGAAAGAAAGAAAGAAAATGTCCATTGGCTAGAAGATAGTTATGATGGTAGATTGAGAAATGTCATTTTGACAAATTCTTGTTTTCTTCTTTAAACTCAAGTTATCTTTAGATTTTTTAGACTTGGAATACTGTGGAATTATAAAAAGCAATTTTAGTTGAAATTTAGCAGCTGTAAGTCTGACTGTATATTTTAGTGGGAAAGATTAGTTTTAGAGATTTGAAAATGGCTTCTAGTTCTTGCTCATCATATTGAACTTAAGAGCTATTTGACCTTTGTATTGCTATTTATTTGTACATTGAGTAGTAGAGTATCTTCTTGGTTTATGTACAAAGATGTGGTAGAGGATAAAGATAATGAAAAACTTAGAAATAAATGACTTTACTGACCCTTTTTGTGCAGATAGGAGGTTGTTAGCCTCTGAGAACCCCGCAGCAGCGCTGCCGTAGCCATTTGCATGTCATTGTAATTTATAATGTAGTTATGTGATTGCCTTGATCTTCTCAAATAATATGGAAAAATCTGAAGGGCAGGGGCTCTGTCTTCTTAGTCATCTGGTACACAGATAATTAATAAACATTGAACCAAGAAATTCCTGTTTCCCAATTTGGAATTCTTTATACCTCCTTTTTTCCCCCAGAAAGGTTTTTATTGGACTTGCTTTTATAACGTTTTTAGTATAATAATAATTTTCAGATATATTGTAATTTTACATTCATTTGGAAGGGTGTTGGGTGAAGCCAATGTCATTGGCTAACCAGGAGTCATAATTTCAATAATAGATAATGATTTCACTGGTTTCTATTAAAATCCAGTAGAAGTTTAGATAACCAATTTGTATTTTTGGCACTTAATCTGGTTATAATTTGGAGACTTCCCATTTAAACTTCTGAAGATGCAGATTACATTCCAAAATAAAGGAACCTGTGTAAAGAGACTCCACATGGATTCAGGTTGCAAGTGTGATCAGTTGGCTGTGTGGTTTCTGCTTTTGGATGCAGGTTGGGAGTGACAAATCAACAGCCCAGGGATCTCTAGTTGAAAACCTTTAATGTTTTTATAGCTTTTTCTCTAAGAATATCGGTTTTTTTCCTTCTCCGTGCTAATGAAATGGTCCCCAAATAATAAAATGGTCAAACAGTGCATGTTTTTAGAATATGAAGTCAACACAGTCCCAGAGTAATTTGTAAGTTTTGCAATCAGCCCTGCAGAAATTTTTGTCATGCCTTTCTCCCCAAATCCCTTTTGCCCAATTAAAGAAGACTGAAGTGTATGTGGGTGGTTTTTTTTAATTTTTAGTTTATATTTTGAGAGAGAGTGAAAGCAAGCATGCGTGAGCAAGAGAGGGGCAGAGAGAGAGGGAGAGATCCTAAGCTGGCTCTGAGCTGTCATGGAGTCCAGCCTCACGAACGATGAGATCACAACCTGAGCCAAAATCAAGAGTCTGAGCCACCCAGGCATGCCCTAAAGTGTGTGGGTTTTATTTACAGGGAAGGTTTTTCCATTTTTATTTCTAATAAGATTATTTTTCACTCTTGTAGCTTTCTTTCCAGGATATCTCCAGTTTATAGTTTGTGAACAAGTACTTAAAACGAAATGACTTTCTCTTACATTGTTAAATGAATGTGCAACATATTCCTTTTGTTTTGTTTAAAGCCAGGGAAAGACAGCCATGGCACGTCCCTTTGGGGCTCCACGTGAGAACCAGAATGTAGGTGTGCATCTGCAGCAGATGGGACTAAGTGAGAGTGTGCCTTCTGTATGTGTTTGTGGTAGTGGACAGGACCCTGGATGAGAGTGTGCTTTTCCACAGGTGTCGGCCACCTTTGCAGCCAGTCTGGTGAGCAGCCCGGCCATTGGAGCATACCTTTCAGCCAGTTACGGAGACAGCCTCGTTGTGCTGGTGGCCACAGTGGTGGCGGTTCTGGACATCTGCTTCATCTTATTGGCTGTTCCAGAATCTTTGCCAGAGAAAATGAGGCCACTTTCCTGGGGAGCTAAGATTTCTTGGAAACAAGCGGACCCTTTTGCGGTAATAAAAATATGAAAATATTGAATATTTCTGCACCCTCGTGCATCCCAACAGTTGTTGATCCATTTCTTTCTCCAGAAAAAAATCGAAAGAAAAAAATAATTGCAAGTAAGGGACTGAAGTTGTCTATACACCAAGGATTATAATTATATAGAGTTAATGTTTAAGTCAAGCATGTGGTATTGTAAGGGAAGAGAGGGGGAAAAATGTTTAGTTAATGCCTGATGAGGGTTTAGGAAGGAAGACTTCTTTATTGCATGGTTGTTTTCGTTTTTTTAAAAAAAAAACAAACTGAAGGTGGCCATTAGAAGTGGTTGTGTTCATTCACTTAAATTCAGAAAAGGTGAATGGATTTGGTCTGACTGCAGTAGCTATTTTCTAGGTTAATGTACATCCACTTTGACAAGAGGCTCTGGACTTGTATTTTGCAGACTGAATGGGTTCTTTACTTTTAAAAAAGCTTTTTTTATTTTTTTTGGAAGGATCCCATTAACAACTAGGAAAAATACTGAGACATAGAATTTTACCCCTCCCCTTCTCCCACCTTGTCTGAAAAGACATTGTTCTTGAAGAAAATATGTGCAGAAAAAAATAACCAGAGATTTGATTGCTGATTTTATATCACCCAAGTGTACTTTTGAGGAAAAATGTGTATAAGAAAAATAACTCATGAGAAATTCTTTTCTAAAAAGCCCCCATGACCTAGAGCCCCTGGTCGTTTTATGTGTGCCCTGCCATCAGACATGGAGAAAGAGGTGCTTAGAGAAGGAACCCAGCCGTTGGACCTGGGAGCCAGTCAGGCCTCCTACTTTCTTGTCACGTAGTGATCAGGTTATACACGGAAACTCGTTTGTGAAGCACGACTACTGCTGTATACTCTTTCCGGGCTAGTGTGAGGGTTTTGGTGAATATGTAAGTTAACTAGTCCAGTGTCTGGTTTGCAGTACGATCTCCGTACACAGAAGCATTTTCCAATCCTTAGATAGCACACCTTTTGGTCTTCTCAACAATTCTGTGTAAAAAAGGAAGATTCAGAAAGTAAGAAGATTGAAAAAGCTATTACTGGAGAATCCTTTTGTCACTGACCCATGGCTGGAGCATACTTATTTGGCTTCCAGTTTTACAGGCCAATTGAAAACATTTCAAAGAATATAGTAAATTTATATATAATAAAAACCCTGAAGTGTTTATAGATGTAAAGAGGTCTTATTATGAATGAAGGAGAGAGATGAGATTTTCTTAAAAGGTTCTGGAGCAGTATTTTTTTCAAGATCTGTTCATACGGTATGAACTAGTATGGTTAACAAAGCTTTTTAATGTGTTTCTCCTTCTGCTTATTCGTAGTCACTGAAGAAAGTTGGGAAAGACTCTACCGTCTTACTAATTTGCATCACCGTGTTTCTTTCATACCTTCCTGAAGCTGGACAGTATTCAAGTTTTTTTCTCTATCTCAGACAGGTGAGTAATGGGTGCCTAGTAGCTTTAGAACATGAAGAAATCGAAGATTAGGATTTGTCCAAAGGTATTTTGAGGAAAACAGTATAGAGGAAAAAACATGTGGACTTGCTTCTAGCTATAGTTTAAGTGTAGGTGCCGACATATAATTAGCAGTCAGGGGAACCTTTAATACAATGATATTTTAAAACACTATAAAATGTTTACTGTGAGAAAAATTTCCTTGAGAGTTAGCATAAACAGAATTTATCATTTAAATTTCACAGAGAGAGGTCAAGTTGATTTGATGTGACCTGACCTAGGACATCTTAGAAGGCCATAGCTCAACACTTCTGTAGACTTCAAGGGGTTTTGCAACCAATAATCTAAATAATCCCTCCCCTAACCTTTTTTTTCCTTAAAAATGTATACTTTACCTTTGTCCCCCCAAAAAGATGGTTAGCGTAAGGCAATATAAAACCAAGTTCCCTTTCCAACTGTTGTTTCATTTCCCTGGGATCGTGGAGACCCGCATTGCCTTCCATCCCAATCCTGCCCTGGTCTTTTACCAATTTCACTGGAAGTCCTTCTAGTGGCTTACACCATATGGCAGAGCAGGTCTCATCCTAAGATAAATTCCTCTATGTCAGGAGATTATTTGAAGTTTGTTAAACTCGCTATTCTCATAGTTGTCCTGAAAGTATGAGAATGATGTTTTATATGGTGGTATATAAGTAAAACTGTTTCTCTAAACAGTTCTACATTAGTTTTGTTCATTTTTGGTGGGCAGATGGCTGGAGATTTAGAGGGAAGACCGGTGAGATAACATATTTAATGTAGAAAATTGTATGTGCTTTTGTAATTATGCATTAAGTTAAACGTGCATTCAATGTAGGAAAAATGGAAAAGCTTAAGGAAGTGAAAAATCATCTCATTCCTTCCGAATAAACAACTGTGGATATTTTCTTCCCCCTTTTCCTGCACATATGCTTATGTCTCTGCCACGAACACTTAACAGTAAATCAGAATCATTTTATGTTATTTTGTATTTGTGCTCGCTTTTAAGAGCAGTTCACACACACCCATGAGTTAAAACTTCATTTGGTATTTGTGTATCTGATAAGGAACTTATATCCAGTATGTGTTTTTTGTTTTTTTTTTTACATTTATTTATTGTTGAAAGAGCACAACTGGGGGAGTGGTAGAGAGAGGAGGAGGCACAAAATCCAAAGCAGGCTCCAGGCTGTCAGCACAGAGCCTGACGCGGGGCTCGAACTCACAAACTGTGAGATCATGACCTGAGCCGAAGTCAAACGCTTAACCGACTAAGCCACCCAGGCGCCCCTCCAGTATAAGTTTTATAACTCAACAATAAAAAGATCACCCAACTGAAAAAACTCAAAAAAAGATTGAATTGATACTTGTCCAAGGAAGATACACAAATGGCCAATAAGCACATGAGAAGATGCTTAACATTAGCCATCAAGGAAAATGCAAATCAAAATGAGATACCACTTCACACCTGGCTAAGATTGCTGTAATCAAAAAGACAATGGTGTGGAGAAATGGAAACTCTTCACACGGCTGGTGGGAATGTGAAACGGGATAGACAGGTCTTCAAGATGTTCAACATAGGGTTCCCAGCAAATCTATACCTATATATGTAGCCAAGAGAAATGAAAACACATCTACATAGAAACTTGTACACAAATTTTTGATAATAGCCAAAAAGGAGAAACAACCCAGATGTCGATCACCTGATGAAACAGATCAACAAATGTGGCATATGCGTACAATGGGATGTTAGCATTTGGCAAGAAAAAGCAGTGAAGTGCTGCTAAGTGTTGCAGCCAGGATGAACTCTGGAACATTGTGCCAAGTGAAAGAAACTGCAACCACAGATTGTCTGATTCCATTTACGTGAGACGCTCAGAATAAACAGACCCAGAGACAGAAGTATTATCACTGGCTGGATGGAGGGATGGGCCAGGGCAGAGTCGAACTATGGTACACGTCTAACGGGTGAATTGTAGGATATTTAAACTTTATCTCAATAAAGCTGCTTTAAGTGTAGATATGTTTATATTTACAAATATAGGCTGAGAAATAATCCCTAAATAAAGCTCTATTTTCAGGTTCCAATTTTTTTTTAATTGCATTTGATTGGCAAGGGATAGGCTCCTGTTTGTCAGCGGCACTGATTTGGGAACCTGAGATTCTAGCTGTTTCGTTAGCTGGTTGTGTGACTGGAAGCAAGACAATCATTTATTAAATGAATGGAATGTATACAGTAATTTAAAGTCCTTTTCCCAATTTTTATAGGATTTCAATAGAGAGCAAAAATATTTAACTTTTTAAAAACTTGATATTTAAAACTTAAAGTTTTAGGCCTTTCAGAGCCTCAGTTGAGGTTAAAAGGCTTAAAAAGCCTTGCCAGCTCACTTTGGCTGCCCACGGAAGCTTTTTAAACATGCCTGTGGCTGGGCCCAGAGAGTCTGATTTAATTGGTCTCAAGTGGGTTACAGCATTTCATTGCTGCCCGCCTTTCCTGTTGCCCTCATGATTTCAGTGCACAGCCAAAGCCACGGACTTTGCTAATGAGCAAATTCTCTGCTGGCAGCACCAACGTCAAATCATTTTCTTCATGTTGTCTTTAGTGTTTGGTGATATTCTATTTGTCTCTTAGTGGGTTGGATATGGGGATTATTTTTATAGTATTTCTATTACAAAAGTGTTTTCTTTCATTTCCACAGGTCATAGGTTTTGGATCTGTTAAGATTGCTGCATTCATAGCTATGGTAGGAATTCTGTCTATTGCGGCTCAGGTAAGTGTCATTTTACCCATTCTTTTTTTTTTTTTTTTTTTTTTTTTACATTTTAATTCTGAAATAACTAGACTTATAGGAACTGCAAAGAAATGTTCTTGGAGATCCGCTGCACGTCTAAGTCATTACCCCCATGTCCCTGCCATGGAAATATCTTGTATATCTGTTACAGTATCTGACCCAGTAAATGGACATGGATACAGTCTACAGAACCATTCTACTTTTAATAGAATGTTGAAGTTATGACTTAGGAATTTAAGACAACTTTTCAATACCTGTTTCTCTACTGGGTCAATTCAGCAAATAAAAATCTGCTTTACAACCACCACTGACAGTCTAACTCCAGATACTGCAAAATAACCAGAAAAATGTTTCAGTATTTTAATGTTGAAAATTTAGCAGAAGTGGAAAACAAATGAAAATCAGTAACTGTTGCAAACCCTGCTATTATCCCCAGGACTGAAGAGATGTGGTAAATCAGTGCATTAGAATATATGTAATGAGTAAAAGAGCATTAAACATTCCTGACCTATTATAAACATAGGACCACAAAAGGCAAGTCATATGACCTTTAACTCACTGACATGCCTGGGTGAGTTCAGCTATCACATGGAACTGCATAGAAGCCAATTGCCTGAAATGGATTCATGCTGCTTTATAGCACAGGGTCAAGCAGGGCCCTCTTTTGTGAAAATTCTCTCAAGGAGAAACAAGAAGGCTATGGAACTGTTTTGCCCGCACATTAGAATTGGCAAGGCTCAAAGGAAGGCATCAAGACAAAAGCCTTTTATTTCTCCTTATTAAACTGTATCAGTGAGTGTAAATTATGTTGAGCTTTCAAGTTGCTCGTGATTTTGGTTTGTTTTTTATAGTAACTGGTTAGTTGATTACCCAGACTCCCCTTTTATTCCGTATCTTTACAGACTATCTGAGCTAGTTTTGTGGGGGTTTTTTTGTTTGTTTTTTTAGCAGAGTATATATTTGTTAAGATCCAATTTATATCAATCCAACTTTGTGACACTGTTAACCTCCAGCAAAATCCCACATGTTCTGTAAATGTTCAGCAGGGGTTTGCTGTTCACTGGTGGTTAAGTGATTAGCATTTCTCCAAAGAGTCTGAGCCATGCCCTTCTCAATCATGATAATTAAATAGCTGTGATGACCTTTTGGAAAGTGCTAGCAAAGCATTAGATGAACAGGCTTTGGGGGAGGAGGCTGAAGGCCCTGAGCCCCAGGTCTCAGGCCAGGCTGTGTGCCTGTAGAGGTCCCTGGCCATCATTAATGGGCTTCCCTCACAGAGCCTGCATCAAATCTGTATGGTCACATGGTTTCTCAAGATTATCTCCTTTGCTTTTATAGACGGTCTTTCTTACCATCTTGATGAGATCATTGGGGAATAAGAATACTGTCCTCCTTGGCTTAGGCTTCCAGATGTTCCAGTTAGCCTGGTATGGTTTTGGATCTCAGGCCTGGTAAGTCTCTCCTTTGGATTCTCATAAACTAACAGAAGCACCCTTGATAGGAACTCGAGTCGGTGAGTGTGAGGTGAAGGAAGCAAGGGTTACTTGCCAGTCTGGTATATTCAGCATTTCAAAAACTGTTTAGACCTAATTTAGGGTATGATGGATCTGGATAATCTAAGATTATTTGTTCAGATTACCTTTATTCAGTGGTGAAGTTTTTATTTAATCCTATGTGTGTGTCTACTTTTTATATGTACTTGTCAATTTTTAGTGACATCACACACAGCAACACAAGACAAAGAAAAACGGTCATGACAGGGTTCGCTGCCATAATTAGCTGAGTGACTTTGGGTAGTGACATAACCTTTATAACAAAGCATCTGAGTTAGATGAACACTAAGATCCCCTCCGAAATCATGTGTGCCCTGAGGCACTTATTACTGCTCGCATATTAGGTCCCACAGACAGGAAGGAAGGTCAAAATAAGCCCTGAGGAACAAGAAATATGTGCCTGGTCACCAAATACCAGAGTTTCTAGCTCCATTTTAAATACTGGAATTGATCCTCATTTTTCACATGTAAATGGATGATGACCTTACTTAGAAGAACTAGAAATGTGGTCAGTGGTTGATTCTTCTTGTTCTTCAAGATTTCAGTCCTGCGAACTTTGGTTCAGTAGCTGATTCAGTCAGACTCGTGTTACATTTAAAAAGGATTTTGTTGACCTGCAGGGTTTTTTCATTTCAGTAAGGAAGTGCATGTTCAGCCCGAAGAAGACTGGGCAGGCAGGTTTTCAGCCGTTAGAGCCGCATGTTGCTCACATTCCTACTAAATACTGACATGCACTTACGTTCCTTTCATGGTGATCCTGAACATCAGGTCTCTGTTGTTTCCACTGGTGGCACATGACACTTCCTTGCAGGGTGGCAGACGGAGCAGCTCGAGGGCAGTGTGAAGGTGAGAAGTACAGAGAGAAATGTGGAAAATCAGTGAGGAAGATGTGGTGTTGATAGAAACGAGAAATCCTTGAAACTTCACTGAGCTAACATCTAAAGTTGGTACTGGGGAAACAAGGAGGAAGTACAGATTTCCAAATAAGTAAAATAAATATTTTTTAAAGAGGGAAAAGTAAATACAACAGGAGAAAACAGAAAGCACTTTGTGATCTTGCCAGATTGTACTTTGAACAGCAAGCTCCTTGGGGCCAGCCTGCCGCCTGACTGCAGCCTGTCTTGTCATTGCAGGATGATGTGGGCAGCAGGGACAGTGGCCGCCATGTCCAGCATCACATTTCCTGCAGTCAGTGCCCTTGTCTCTCGGAATGCAGAATCAGATCAGCAAGGTGAGGTCACTGTCCTCTTGCTGTTTGCCTCTTTCAGCTAAGATCTACCTGGAGTAGGGGAGGCTCATGGAGCAGGTGACAGCCATGTGGTGGTCCCTTGTCAGCAACCATACCATTCTATTTTCCTTCCAGCTTTGATCTTACAGTCTTGAAATCTGGACTAAGCAGTAAGAAATAGAACTATCCATTTTCTCTTTTCAGTTTTGACTCCTTTTTTGTGTTTTACCATAAGAATTAACTAGACTGTATAATCCTTTTAACAGATGTATGTCAAATAATGAATGATGAACTGGTTAGCAAAGCAGTGAGCTTTTTTTTATTTAATCACTGTAATCACTTAAATATCTTCAGTTTGGAATCAAAGGCCATTAGCTTAATTTAGGAAATGATTCTTTGAGAAAAGATAAATATGTGTAGTTGTTAAATGCACAGTGAGAAACAAAATGAAGACAACCATGTGGAGAATAGTATTCTGCATCTAGACTCTTTTATTTGTCTTTTATTTTTGAGAGAGTGTGTGCAAGCATGTGCAGGGGAGGGGCAGAAAGAAAGAGAATCCCAAGCAGACTCCACGCTGTCGGCCCAGAGCCTAATTCAGGGCTCAAACCCACAAACCATGAGATTATGATCTGAGCTGAAATTAAGAGTCGGATGCTTAGTTGACTGAGCCACCCAGGTGTCCCTACATCTAGACTCTTACTTCATCCTTCTTGTGCCTCTGGCTTCTCTCTCAGGCAGTTTCTTTTCTTCTCCATCTCTTAATGGATCACCTTACTATAGTCAGGAAGTAGTGAATTTTAGAAAGAAAAAATTTTAAATGTGTTAGAGCCCTTTAAAAAGTTTTAATAAAAAAGTAGACTGGAAAATATTGTTTATTCATTGCACCTAGTTTCCATGTCAGAAATTAGCCATCTTATTCACTAGTTTCTTCTTTTAGTTTTTTTAATGCTTTTATTTGTTTTTGAGAGAAAGAGAGTGGGGGAGGGGCAGAGAGAGGAAGACACAGAATCTGAAGCAGGCTCCAGGCTCCGAGCTGTCAGGACAGAGCCTGACACAGGGCTCAAACCCACTAACCATGAGATCATGACCTGAGCCAAAGCCGGACATTTAACTGACTGAGCCACGCAGGTGCCCCTATGCTTATACGTATTAATACAGATGTTTCTAAATGTCAGCATACATTATTGCAACACACTGTATTAGGTTGAACCTAATTTTTTTTAACGGTTTTAACTTACAGAAACATCCATTTCATATGCTTCAAGTTAATTAATAATTTATCTGCCACATTAGAAGCCAGAGATATCTAGAAGTTGGTACTTCTGGGATTTTTCAGTACAGGTCACCATGAGGAATATGGGAGTACATGGCATTGGGGCTGCTGTGGACTCACACCAGGGCTCTGGGAGACAAAGGGCAGATTCTTATCATAAAAGCACAATTAGATGAGTGGAGAAGGAAAATTTCATTCCATAGAAAAGTAGAAATTACCTGTACATGGGGAGTATTAAGTTTTTTTCATTTTAGTATTCCCCATTAATAAGGATCTAGCTGGTCATTTCATCTCCTTATAGATCTTAGGGCAGAGAGTAAGACAATATTAAAAGGACACAGTAAAACCAAGAAAACATTTGTGCACCAAACGAAACTATAATAGGCTAAGTCCGTTACCTACTTCTGTAAGTCCCTAATCTTGAGATGCTTTTCTTAGAAGACCAGCTCCCTTCTTTTTGTTCTGATGCAGGAGTTGCCCAGGGGATCATAACTGGAATAAGAGGACTGTGTAATGGCCTGGGGCCAGCACTGTATGGCTTCATATTCTACATGTTCCATGTGGAACTGACTGAGTTGGAACCGGAATTGAATTCTGATAATGCTGCCCTGCAGGTAAACTGACAATAAGTCTAGTTTTATAACATCCACTGTGTCTGATTCTAGCAAATTCTGAACTTAAATTTGGATAACATTTTTGTTTATATAATGTTACTATTGTATTTGGTAGTGGTAAGTGCTGTGTTCAGTGCATTCCTGGAATTGGGGAAGGATCATTTCAGTGATTTAATATATTCTGCAAAAGCTCTGTCTTAATCTTATTCAGAGTCCATTTTTACCTACTCAAGCACTCTTGTCAGAATGCCGTCCTTCGGTGAAGCCCAGCCAAGCCAAACAAAACATGAAATGACCTAAATCCCTGCTAGAAATTGAGTATAGTGTTTTCTATTTATTTGATATTTCTTCAACTCTTCATTCTAAGCAATGTTCAGTATTAATTTCTGTATAAAACTGTTCTTCATGTTCATGAACAGAGTGCTGACCTGAGGTCATAGGGTAGGACTGGAGATCCACTGCAAAGAGCAGTGATTGGTTACCCTCCGTCATATTCCAGACACCAGGCTCTATTAGATTTTGCCTAGATACTTAAGGCAACATTGCTTATGAGAAAATGATTTACTTTTTGATGGTTTTGGGGAGTCACCTAGGACTAATTGTGGATTGAAGACTAACCTAATTCTTTGTCTCCATTTGTTTCCCTTGCCCATCAGGGAGCTGTCATCCCAGGCCCGCCATTTTTATTTGGGGCATGTATAGTCTTTATGTCTTTCCTGGTTGCCTTATTCATCCCTGAATACAGTAAAGGCAGCGGAATTCAAAAACACAGCAACAGCATCAGTGGCAGCCTGACCAACACGCCAGAGCGGGGCAGTGATGAGGACATTGAGCCACTGCTGCAAGACAGCAGCATCTGGGAGCTCTCTTCTTTCGAAGAGTCTGGGAATCAGTGCACTGAGCTGTAAACTTGGCAGAAAAGAGGATTCTGCTGATGCCATCTCTAAGAGCCAGGGGGAGCCACACAACACGGGAGACTTCCTGGTGCTGGAGGGGAGATGCGGCGGCATCCTTCAGGGCCAGGTTTGAGAAGTGACCCCCTCCACCCTTCCGCCTCCCTCCTCCTCCTGGTCCTTTTCTTCTTTTTGTACATTAGAACAAGATTTGAAGTACTTTCCTGCAAATAGTATTGCAGCTCTCAATCATTTGGAGTCCACACTTTGAAACTCAAATAGAAAGATTTCCCACCTCTGGTAGGAAGGCTGGCTTTCCTTAAATAATCCTGGAGTGAGTGATAGCAGTCTTTCCATCTCCCTTTCCGTGGAAGGTACAGGGTGGCATGGATAAGAGTTGAGGCGAAAGTCCCTTCTTCTTTTCTTCCTTCCTGTTTCTCTGATCCTTGCCCTCTTAGCCCACAGGTGTTCATGAGTGGCCACTCCAAGAGCCACTCAGTTTCAGGGATCTCTTGCCTTTGTTCAAAGGTCAAACAAAACCCAAGTCTTACTCTCCTTTTCCTTCTACTTATTCTTGGCTAGAATGAAATTCAGCATATAAACCGCTGGACACGATTAATATTGATCAGTGATAACCTTTACTAGATAATGGAAAATTTTCTTGAAAATTTAAATTATGAAGAACTAGCAACTCAGATTGCTAGTGTTTTGGTCAGATCCAAGGTGATTCCACAGAAGAAGAAAATCCATCAAGTATTCTGGTGGCAGCACAGAGATTGAAGGAAGCTTCTAAGAAAATTTTCAACAATATAATTACTAAGTGAGGATGAGAATTAGTGACTGGATACCAGTAGAGTTTATATCCAAGTTCAGACCTTAGAACGTATTATTACCCTCTGCTCCTTGCTGCATCTTCTATGTCTGTCTTGTCAGTTTTTCTCATTCATCACACTCCTGCCTTAACTGCTCTGTAGTGTGCATTTGTTTCCAGTTAGTCTTTATTTCCATCTGTTTTACTGACTTTTGAAATTCTTTTCTAAAGTATGGTGGTTTAGGAAGCTCAGTTTCAGAAGTAAGTGTCTTGCTAATTTCTCGAGATGTTTTATGGACAGAAAAATTTACAGATTTATATGTATTTTGCTGCACCAGTAAATGGACCATTAACTAGGGCCCACCCATCTTTAACAGAGCACTCCTCTGAAAGTTTTATAGGTATGAAATATATGTAGATATTTGTAAGGAGTTTTAAATTTTTTTTGATGGGGTGCTGTGTAAATCTTGTATTTATAAATGTAATGAAGGTGTTGACAGAAAAATATATATACAATTTTTATAAGGATTGTGTACTGACTGAATACATTTAAAAGAAAATATATTTTGAAACCTGTTCTGCTACGAACGGAGATAACATATCTTTTTACTATGCTGTTGGTTTTTAAGTTAAGCTTCCTAATGCATAATAAATTTACAATGGATACTTTTATGTCTTTGGTGTTTCTTTAAAGCAAATAGTACCATCAATCTTTGGTTTCTCTTTTGGTGACAGTCAACTAAATTGTTAATCCTTACGCTAATGCAAAAGATTTTCAAAATTGTAAAAAAAAAAAAAAAAAAAAAACAGGGACACAAATGTATTTGTACGCCTGTTTTCTCAGCATTATTCACAGTAGCCAAAAGAGGAACCAGCCTGCGCGTCCAGTGTTGGCTGAATGGATTAAGGGACTGTGGCACACACATACCATGAAACACTCAGCCTGAGACAGGAAGGAAATTCTGAAGCACGCCACAACATGGATGAATGCTCCAGACCTCCTAAGTGAAGTAAGTCAGGCACAAAAGGACTGTTACAGTGTGATTCCACTTCTATGAAGTATCTAGTCAAATTCAGAAAGTGCAATGGTGGTTGCCAGAACTAGAGGAAAGGGCAAGTGGGAAGTTCTTATTTAACAGAGTTTCAGTTTTGCAGGATGAGAAAAGTTCTGTAGGTAGATGTTGCATAAAAGCATAAATGTAATCAATGCCACTGAACTATTTAAAACGACTAGAATGGTAAATTTTATGTACCACAATTTTGCCACAATATTTAAAAAATACCCCCATGGCATTTTTACCACTGCATATCAAAATTGTAGTTTCTTTACCCAGTATAACAAATGTCAAAATTAAGATAAAATTCACCATTTTAACCATCCCAAAGTGTATAATTCAGTGGTTTTTAACTTATTCACAAAGTTGTACAGCTGATAGTGCTTATCGTTAGAATGTTTCCATCATCCCAAAAAAGAAACCCCATATCCAGTAGCAATCACTACCAATTCTCCTTCCCCATTTACCTGGCAACTGGTAATCTGTTTTCTCTATATATAGATTTGCCTACTTTGGACATTGAATATAAATACAGTGGTACAATATGTGACCCTCTGTGTCCAGCTCTTTTCATACAGCATGTTTCCAAGGTTCATCCATGCTGAAGCATGTGTCAAATTTTATTCCTTTTTAAAGGCTGAATAACATTCCACCATATGCATATACCACATTGCACATTGCCTTTATTCATTTATCAGTCAAATGTAAATGGACATTTGGGTTTCCACATTTAGGTTATTATGAATAATGCTGCTATGAACAATCTCATCCAAGTTTTATGTAAACATGCTTTCAATTCTTCTTTGGAATATACCTGGGATTGGAATTGCTGGTTTATATGGCAACTCTGTTTAACTATCGAGGAACCACCACCATCCTTTTCACACTAGCTACACATTTTACATTCCCATCAGTAACGTAGAAGCAGTAAATTTCTCCATATCCTTGTTTAGCATATGTTTTCTGTTTTGTCATCATTTATAGATAATTCTCATTGGTTTAAAGTGGTACCTCGTTGTGGTTTTGACTTGGAGTTTCCCTAATGACTAATGATGTTGAGCATCTTCTCATGTGTTGTTTGCCATTTGTGTATTTTCTCTGGAGAAATGTGTGTTCAAGTTCATTGTCCATTTTTGAACTGGGATGTTGTTCTGGTTTGAGTTGTAAGAGTTCTTTACATATTCTGGATACTAGGTTCTTAGCAGTTATATGATTGGCAAATATTTTCTCCCATTCTGTGGGTTGTCCTCCCTTTCTTGATGGTGTCCTTTGGAAAGTTTTAATTTTGACTTAGACCAGCCTATCCATGTTTTCTTTTGTTGCTTGTATGTTTGGTGTCCTATCTAAGAATCCATTACCAAAGACAAGGTTATGAAAAATTATCCATATTTTATAAGAGTGTTAAAGTTTTAGCTTTTGACAATTGTCTTTGACTTGTCTTGAGTTAATTTTTATAGGTGATGTGAGATAGGATTTCAATGTCATTCTTTTTCATGTGAATATTCAGTGATCTAAGCACCACTTGTTGAAGAGATTCTTTCCCCACTGAAAGGTGTCAGCATATGTCAAAAATTTGATGGACAATCATGTGTGGAGTCTATTTCTGGACTTCTGTTTTTTTAAGAAAATAAGTTGCATTTTGTTGGCTTTGGTTTTTTTTTTTAAATTTAAATCCAAGTTAGTTAACACATAGTGTAATAATGATCTCAGGAATAGAATTTAGTGATTCATCACTTACATATAACACCCAGTGCTCATCCCAATAAGTGTCCTCCTTAATGCCCCTCGCCCATTTAGCCCATCCACCCCACCAGCAACCCTCAGTTTGTTCTCTGTATTTAAGAGTCTCTTATGGTTTGTCTCCCTCTCTCTTTTTTTTTTTTTTTTTGCTTCCCTTCCCTTATGTTTATCTGTTTTGTATCTTAAATTCCACATATGAGTGAAGTCATGTGATATTTCTTTCTCTGACAAATTTCGCTTAGCATAATACCCTCTAGTTCCATCCATGTTGTTGCAAATAGCAAGATTTCATTCTTTTTGTTTGCCGAGTAGCAGTCCATTGTAGATTTATATCACATTTTCTTTATCCATTCATCTGTCAATAGACATTTGAGCTCTTACCATACTTTGGTCATTGTCGACAGCACTGCTATAAACATTGGGATGCTTGTGCCCCTTTAAATCAGCACTCCGGTATCCTCTGGATGAAATCCTAATAGTGGAATTGCTTGGTCCTAGGGTAGTTCTATTTTTAATTTTTTGAGGAACCTCTGTACTGTTTTCCAGAGTGCCTGTACCAATTTGCATTTCCACCAGCAGTGCAAAAGGGTTCCCTTTTCTCCACATCCTCGCCAACATCTGTTGTTGCCTGAGCTGTTAACGTTAGCCATTCTGACTGGTGTGAGGTGGTCTCAGTGTGGTTTTGATTTGTATTTCCTTGATGATGAGCACTGCTGAGCATCTTTTCAAGTGTGTTGGCCATCTGGATGTCTTCTTTGGAGACATACCTATTCATGTCTTCTGCCCATTTCTTCATTGGATTATTTGTTTTTCGGGTGTTAAGTTTGAGAAGTTCTTTATAGATTTTGGATACTGACCCTTTATCCAATATGTCATTTGCAAATATCTTCCTCCATTCTATCAGTTGCCTTTTAGTTTGCTGATTGTTTCCTTTGCTGTGCAGAAGCTTTTTATCTTGATGAGGTCCCAATAGTTTGTTTTTTATTTTGATTCCCTTGCCTCTGGAGACACGTTGAGGAAGAAGTTGCTGTAACCGAGGTCAAAGAGGTTTTTACCTGTTTTCTCCTTTAGGATTTTGATGGTTTCCTGTCTCATACTGAGGTCTTTCATCCATTTTGAATTTATTTTTGTGTATAGTGTAAGAAAGTGGTCCAGTTTCATTCTTCTGCATGTTGCTGTCCAGTTCTCCCAGAACTATTTGCTAAAGAAACTGTCTTTTTTTCCATGGATACTCTTTTTGCTTTGCCAAAGATTTGTTGGCCATACATCTGTGGGTCCATTTCTGGGTTCTCTATTCTATTCCATTGATCTATGTATCTGTTTTTGTGCCAGTACTTACTTCTGGACTTTAATTCTATCCCCTTGGTCTCTATGTTTGTCCTTATGCCAGTACCACATGGTTTTGATAGCTAGGTTTACAACAGTAAGTTCTGAAATAAAAAAGTGTAGATCCTCCAAATTTTTTCTTTAAAGTTGACTATTCAGTGACTCCTGTGATTTCATAAGAAATTTAAAATTAGCTTTTCCACTTTTATGGGGGACAAAAGGCAGCTGGTTTTTTGATAGGGATTGTACTGAACCTGTAGATCACCTTGGGTAGAACTGCCATCTTAGCGATATTTAAGCCTTTCTACCCATGACCATGGATGTCTTTCCGTTTAATTTTACATTCAGATTGTTCACTGCCAGTGTATAGAAATGCAACTAATTTTTGTGTGTTGTGTATCCCACAACTTTGTTGAATTTATTAGTGCCAAGAGTTCTTTTTTTGTGGATTCATTAGGGTTTTCTGTATATTAGGTCTTGTCATCTCCAGAGATATGTTTCTTAGTTTCCAGTTTAGATGTGTTTTCATGATTTCAGGGAAAAAGCTTTCAGCGTTTCACCACTGAGTATATTAGTTGGAGGTTTTTCATAGATTCCCTTCATCATGTTGTGGGAAGTTCCCCTCTATTCCTAGTTTGTTGAGCGTTTTGTTTTCTTTTTTTAATTATGAAAGGATGTTAGGTTCTGTCAAATACTTTTTTTGCATCAGGACAATTGTGTTTTATTCTTCCTTCTGTTAATGTGGTGGATCACACTGGTTTATCTTCTATGTTGATCCACCCTTGCATTAATTACTGAGCTAGATCCCACTGGTCCTGGTGCATAACCAGTTTAATATGCTGCTGGATGCAGTGCACTAATTATTTTTGATGTTTTTAGGATTTTTGTATCTATTAAGGGACATTAGTCTTCTAGTGATATATGTGGTAATTCTGGCCATGTAGAATGAGTTGGGAAAAGTTCCCTCTTCTGTGTTCTCAAAGGGTTTAAGAAAGATTGGTGTTGATAGTTCTTTAAACATTTTGGTAGAATGCCACTATATTAGGGTGTCCCACACCAGTTAAACAGAATTTAATGCAAAGACTTATTAACTAGGCAATTAAAAGAGCGAGCTGAGAACTCTAAGGCAGGTAGATGGCTGGGACTGACACGGTATACCTGGTTCTGCCAGCAAACTGGATTTAGCTGTCACTCTCAGAAAGAACTGCCACTGCCAGCATGCAGAAGCATCGCCAGAATGAAGCTGTGAGAAATGAGAAGACAGGAAGGAGTCAGTCATGCCTCTTCTTCAGTTTGCAGCTTCCCTCCAGCATCCTTTTTGCCAGGGCACACAGCTGGCAAAGCAGAACGGGCACGTTGGAACTAAGAGACAGTAACTGGCACCCTCAACGTACCTGCTACACATAATGTGAGTTTCTGGTTCTCGCCACAACCTCCCCCATAACCCAGATCTGCGTTTCTAAAGTATCTGGATCTTCCACAGTCCTGCCCTTTTTTGAGTAGCTGTAGTTTTCCCTTAATTTTTCTACTGGGCATGAAGTACAGTTGAACAATGTGGGGGGCAAGGGTGCCAAACACCCGTACAGTTGAACAATGTGGGGGGCAAGGGTGCCAAACACCCGTACAGTTGAAAATCTGTATACAACCTGACTCACCAAAAACTGAACTACTAATTGCTGCCTCTTGACCAGAAGCCTTACCAATAACCATCCATTAATACATATTTTGTATATTACGTGTATCTTACGCTGCATTTTTACAATAAAGTAAGCTAGAGGGCAGAAAATGTTAAGAAAATCTTGAGAAAACACATTTTACAGTATTGTTTCAGGAGAAGTCCATGTAGAGTGGACCGGTGCAATTCAAATCCTTGTTCAAGGGCCAGCTGTACTAAGAGGTACCCCTGATTTCCAGACAGAGCCCTCCTTTTGCCCATTGATGTCAGCAACCCATTGGCCTGAGGAGGCCAAGGGCAGCTACTTCCTCCAGTGCAGTAGAACCATAGCTGTGTCACCTTGTGGCAGTGTTACCCACATCCCTCTCACTAGTAGCTCTCAGAACTGCACAGATGGGTTAGTTAGTAGATGTGATGGTAGGAATCACTCCACTTCCTTGGGCCCGAAAGCCCTGTATTCTGGCTCATAAGAGCACCAAATACTGTCTCTCGTGCAAAGCAGATACTGCCATTAGAACCCCATCCTTTTAAGTTTTGGGTTTTTTAATTATTATTATTACTCTTTTCCTGATTAAAATACAACCATATATTTTTGTATAAAGTTTGCAAGCTTACAAAGTTCAAAACAATGAGATAATGGTTAGATTAAGATGCCGATCATGAACATCAAGTTGTACACCTTAAATAAACACAATTTTTATGTCAACAGTAAAAAGTCTCATGGGAGGGGGAAGCCAGAAAGATGGTGGAATTAGAGGATCCTGAGTTTACCTTGTCCCAGGGGTACAACTAGATAACACTCATATCAGCATAAATACCCCAGAAAATGATCTGAAGACTGGCAGAGCAAACTCCACAACCAAAGGTAGAGAAGGCCATGCTGAATAAGGTAGGAAGGGCAGAGGCATGGGTTGGGGGTGAAAAGAGACTACCCATCTGTGATCAGGACAGAGCCAGTGGTGTAATGGGCAAAAAATAGACTATTACCCCAGCAAGCCTACACGGGGAACCCCATGATATTTGGCTTTGAAAGTGAGACGGCCTGAATTTTGTGAGTTCTTATAACCAGTGGGACTTAAAGCCTAGAATTTTAAAAATCAGCAGGCTCGGCTATGGGGGAGCCTGAATGTGATTAGGAAGCTCATACCCTACCCTTAAAGCCACAGCACCATACAAAGCCACAGAGAGATAGCATGGGGGCAGACAGGAGGGGGAATGATTTACTCATCTCAGAGAATGGCCAGGAGAGGTGATGAGACCCCACCAGGAACAAAGGAGCTGGCAGGTGCTATTTCCCTCACTCACTCCCCATAAACACATGGCCACCTATAGGAATCAGTGCAGCACCCACACTAGCTACCTAACGTGCTTACACCAACCCCCACCCACCCACTCGACAGCAGATCTACCCTTCCCAGTCACACTTGCCTCAGTCCATGCGCTGTGAGTTCCCTCCTCAGGAAGACTGGGCACAAACACTGCCAACAACTTTTCTAGCAGTAGATGCCTCAACTCCACCAGTGGAAGGTTTCATTAAGCAAGGAGACCAGCACACACCTTGTTAAAATGTGCCAGACCCCAGCTGGGTCCAAACACTACCCACAATAGGCAAACAGAGCCCCTCTCTGGAGACAACTGAAGGAAAAAGCAGCCAGGACACAACAGGGCACACGCAACACAAATTTCCTAAAGCACTATGCCCTGGGGAACATGGAACTCTGTACTGCAGGACACTATAGGACCTCTTCATAGGATCATTACCTCAAGGAGAGACAGCTGACTTTCCTAACACACAAAAACAGAGACAAGAACAAGAGGAGACAGTGGAACATGTCCCAAATGAAAGAACAGAACAAAACCACAGCAAGAGACCTAAGCAAAACAGAGATAATATGCCTGATAGATAATTTGAAGTAATGATGATAAAGATACTCACTGGACTTGAGAAAAGAATGGAAGACTTCAATGAGACATAGAAATAAAAAAAAAAAAATCAAAACAAACATGGCAGAGAAGCAGGGGGATCCATACTTCCCACATCTCTCAAACAAAGAAGGGCTGAAGCCAAAGGGCTTTAAACCCCAAGAGTTTGGGAGGAAAAGAGATAGAATCTACCAGGAAGAAAAAAGGAAAACTGGAGGGCCCTATAAGGCTACTTCAAGGAACAAACCAAAGCACACCTGGTAGAGAGTCCAAAACATCACTACGAGTAGGGAAATAAAATAATCAAAGTCACAACAGAGAACAGGTAACACTCTCCAAAAAAACACCTCCTGAACAGCGAGGCCCTGGACAGTGTATGAGCCCCCTTTAATATAACAGTATTCACAGATGCAGAGCACATAACAAGCTTTTAAAACTTACAAGGGACAGAAAAACTAGCCAAAATGACAAAACAGAAGAATTCTCAAAAGAAATTCCAGAAAGAAGTGACAGCTAAAGACTCGATCAAAACATATAAGCAACATAACTGAACAAGAATTTAGAATAATAGTCATAGAATTAATTGCTGGGCTTGAAAAAAGCATAAAAGACAGCAGAGACTCCACTGCTACAGAGATCAAGGATCTTAAAAATAGTCGGGGCACCTGGGTGGCTCAGTCGGTTAAGCGTCCAACTTCGGCTCAGGTCATGATCTCACAGTTCGTGGGTTTGAGCCCTGCGTCGGGCTCTGTGCTGACAGCTAGCTCGGAGCCTGGAGCCTGTCTTCGGATTCTGTATCTCCCTCTCTCTGACCCTCCTCTGCTTGCGCTCTCTCTCTGTCTCTCAAAAATAAAAAAAATAAATTAAAAAAATAGTCACGATGAATTAAAAATTGCCATAAATGAGGTGCAAAATAAAATGGAGGCAGCCACAGCACAAATTGAAGAGGCAGAGGGGAATATAGATGAATTAGAAGATAAAATTATGGGAAATGAGGAAGCCGAGAAAAAGAAAAAATGATCCAGGAGCACGAAAGGAGAACTAACAAATTAAGTGATGCAATCAAACGGAACAATATCCGTATCATAGGAATTCCAGAAGAAGAGAGAAAGGGGCTGAAGGAGTACTTGAACAAATCATAGCTAAGAGCTTTCCCAACCTGGGAAAGGAAACAGACATTGAAATCCAAGAGGCACAAAGAACTCCCCTCAGACATAACTTGAATCGATTTTCTGCACGACGTACCATAGTGAAACTGGCAAAATACAAGGATGAAGAGAGAATTCTGAAAGCAGACAGGGATAAACAGGACTTAACATACAAAAGTAGACACATAAGGGTAGTAGCAGACCTATCTACTAAAACTTGGCAAGCCAGAATGGAATATAGTGTTGGAGGTCCTAGCATCAGCAATCAGACAACAAAATGAAGTAAAAGGCATCAGAATTGGCAAAGGTGAAGTCAACCTTTCACTTTTCACAGACAAGATACTCTACATGGAAAACCCGACAGACTCCACCAAAAGTCTGCTAGAACTGATCCATGACTTCAGCAAAGTCACAGGGTACAAAATCAATCACAAAAATTGGTTGCATTTCTATACACCAATAATGAAGCAACAGAAAGAGAAATCAAGAAACTGATCCCATTCACAATTGTGCAAAAAACCATAAAATACCTAGGAATAAACCTAGCCAAAAGTGTAAAAGATCTGTATGCTAAAAACTATAGAAAACTTCTGAAGAAAATTGAAGACACAAAGAAATGGAAAAACATTCCATGCTCATAAATTGGAATAAATATTAAAATACCAATACTACCCAAAGCAATCTACACATTCAACGCAATCCCAATCAAACTTGCACCAGCATTCTTCTCAAAGCTAGAACAAATGATCCAAATATTTGTATGGAACCACAAAGACCCCAAATAGCCACAGTAATATTGAAGAAGAAAACCAAAACGGGAGGCATCACAATGCCAGACTTTAGCCTCTACTACAAAGCTGTCATCAAGACAATATGGTATTGGCACAAAAACAGACACATAGACCATGAAATTGGATTGAGAACCCAGAATTGGACCCACAAATGTATGGCCAATTAATCTTCAACAAAGCAGGAAAGAGTATCCAGTGGGAAAAAAAGACAGTCTCTTTAGTAAATGGTGCTGGGAGAACTGGACAGCAACATGCAGAAGAATGAAACCACATACACCACACACAAAAATAAACTCAAAATGGATGAAGGACCTGAATGTGAGACAGGAAACCATTAAAACCCTAGAGGAGAAAGCAGGAAACAGCCTCCTTGCCCTTACCACAGCAATTTCCTACTCGACACATCCCCAAAGGCAAGGGAAATAAAAACAAAAATGAACTACTGGGACCTCATCAAAAAAGCTTCTGCACTGCAAAGGAAACAATCAACAAAACTAACAGGCAACCAACGGAATGGGAAAAGATAGTTGCAAATGACATATCGGATAAAGGGCTTGTATCCAAAATCTACAAGGAACTCACCAAACTCTGCACCCAAAAAACGAATAATCCAGTGAAGAAATGGGCAGAAGACATGAATAGACACTTCTCCAAAGAGGATATCCAGATGGCCAACAAACACATGCAACGTGCTCAGCATCACTCATCATCAGGGAAATACAAATCAAAACCACGCTGAGATACCACCTCACACAGGTCAGAGTGGCTAAAATGAACAAATCAGGAGACTACAGATACTGGGAGGATGTGGAGAAACGGGCACCCTCCTATACTGTGGGTGGGAATGTAAACTGGTGCAGCCACTCTGGGAAACAGTGTGGCGGTTCCTCAAAAAATTAAAAATAGAACTACCCTATATGTCCCAGCAATAGCACTGCTAGAAATTACCCTAGGGATACAGGATTACTGATGCATAGGGGCACATGTACCCCAATGTTCATACTAGCACTTTCAAGAATAGCCAAATCATGGAAAGAGCCTAAATGTTCATCAACTGTTGAATGGATGAAGAAGATGTGGTTTATATATACAATGGAATACTACTTGGCAAAGAGAAAGAATGAAAAATGGCCATTTGCAGCAATGTGGATGGAACTGGAGGATATTATGCTAAGTGAAATAAGTCAGTCAGAGAGAGATACCATATGTTTTCACTCATATGTGGATCTTGAGAAACTTAACAAAAGACCATGGGGGAGGGGGGAGGGGGGAAGTTACAGAGAGGGAGGGAGGCAAACCATAAAGAGACTCTCAAATAATGAGAACTGAAGGTTGATGGGGGTGGGGGAGAGGGGAAAGTAGGTGATGGGCATTGGGGAGGGCACATGTTGGGATGAGCAATGGGTGTTGTATGGAAACCAATCTGACAATAAATGAAATTAAAACTACACTTGAAAGAATAAAATGGCAGGCTAGAGGAAGCAGGGACCATATTAATGACCCAGAAGACAAACTAATGAAAAGTAATTAAGCTGAGCAAGTGAGAGACAAAAGTTATATAAATTGAGAATGGACTTAGGGAACTCAGTGAATCCACCAGGTATACTAACATTCACATTACAAAGCTAGAAGGAGAAGGAAGGAAGAAAAAGGAAAAAGGGAAAGGAAACAGGTATTACCCAACAAAATCAACCACATGAGTTCCACACCAAGACGTCTATATACTAATTAGAGCAACAGAAAATCATGACAAAAATATTTTTAAATAAGCAAGAGAAAAGAATTACATACAAGGGAAACCCCACAAGGCTATCAGGATTTTTCACTGGAAACTTTGTACACCATAAGGGAGTGGCATGATTGTTTCAAAGTGCAAAAGAAAAATGTGCAGCCAAAAATACCCACTATCATACGGATAGTGGGGGGATGGAGAAAACTTTATAGAAGACACCAGCAAGACCCTTACCACAGAGATAGACAAAAATACAGAGAGAAGGAGAAATGAAGAAAGCAATTAATTGGATTACAAACACACTTGATGCAATGAGCAGCAGGCTGGATGGAGCAAAGGAATGAATTAATGACCTCGAAGACAAAGTCATGGAAAGCAATGAAGCTGAAAAAAAGAGAGAATTAATCAACACAAGAATAAACTTAGGGAACTCAGTAAGCCCTCAAATGTAATAAAATGCATATTACAAGAATCTCAGAAAAAGAGCAAAGGGGGACAGAAAATTTATTTGAGGAAATAATAGCTGAAAGCTCTCCTAATCTAGGAAAGATCCAGGAAGCACAGAGAACTCCCATCAAAATCAACAAAAGCAGGCTAATGCCAAGACATGTACTCAAACTTGCAAAATATAGTGACAAAGGAAAAAATCTTAAAAGCAACAAGACAAAAGAAGTCCTTAACTTACAAGGGAAAACCATAAGACTAGCTAGAGCTTTCTCAAAAAGAAACTTGGCAAGCCAGAAGGGAGTAGCATGATACATACAAAGTGCTGAGTGGGAAACATCTGCAGCCAAGAACACTCTATCCAGCAAGGCTATCATTCAGAATAGAAGGAGAGACAAAGAGTTTCCCAAACAAAAACTAAAGGAGTTTGTGACCACTAAGCCAGCCCTGCAAAAAATATTAAAGGAGATTCTTTGAGTGCAAAGGAGAGATCAAAAGTGCCAAGGACAAGAAAGGAAGAGAAAATCTCCAGAAACAATGACAAACAGGTAATAAAATGGCAATAAATATCAGTAATTACTTTGAATGGAAATGGACTAAGTGATTTAATCAACAGATGTAGGATGTCAGAATGGATTTAAGAGAAAAAAAAAAAAGACCCATCTCTATGCTACTTAACAAGAGACTCATTTTAGACCTAAAGACACCAGAAGATTGGAAGTGAGGGGATGGAGAAAACTTCCCTCATGCAAATGGATTTCAAAAGAAAGCTGCAGTAGGAATAGTTATATCTGACAAATTAGACTTTAAAACAAAGACTGTAACAAGAGAAGAAGGGCATTGATCATAAGAGGATAATCCAACAAGATAAACTGTAGACATTTATGAACTCAATATGGAAGCACCCAAATACATAAAGCAGCGAATAACAAACATAAAAGAATTGATAGCAATACAGTAATAGTAGGAACCTTTAACATTCCACTTACATCAATGGACAGATCATCTAATCAGAAAATCAACAAGGAAACAATGGCTTTGAATGACCGCATGGACTTAACAGATATATTCAGAACATTCCAACCTAAAGCAGCAAAATACACATTTGTTCCAAAACAGATCACATATTAGCCACAAGCAAGCTTCAACAAATACAAAAACCTGAAGTCACCATACACCTTTCCTGACCACAATGCTATGAAACCAGAAGTTTCTGGAAAGACCACAAATACATGGTTAAACATGCTTAAACAATAGTAAACAAAATAAAACAAAACATGGAAACCAATGAAAATGAAAACACGATGGTCCAAAACCTTTGTGACGCAGCAAAAGCAGTCCTAAGAAGTAAGTATAAGGCAACAAGGCCTACCTCAAGCAGCTAGAAAAATCTCAAAACAACCTAACTTTACATCTAAAGGAGATAGAAAAAGAACAAGTGAAGACTTAAAAAAAAGAAAGAAAGAAAAAGAAAAAGATGAGGCACCTAAGTGGCTCAGTCAGCTAAGTGTCTGACTTTTGCTTTTGGCTCAGGCCATAACCTCATGGTTCATGGTTTCGAGCCCCACGTTGGGCTCCACACTGGCAATACAGAGGCTTCTTGATATTCTCTGTCTCTCTGCTTCTCTCTCTGCCTTTCCCACTCTCTCTCTCTCTCTCTCAAAATAAGTAAGCTCCAAAAAAAATGATAAAGAAACCTAAAAAAAAAAAAAAATGGAACAGATCAATGATATCAGGAGCTGGTTCTTTGAAAAAACTGGTAAAATTGATAAACCTCTAGCCAGACTTATGGAAAAGAGAAAAGGACTCAAGCAAAATCAAAAATGAGAGAGAAGAAATAACTAACACCACAAACATATAAAGAATTTTAAGAGATTATTATGAAAAAAATGCATGCCAACAAATCGGACAACCTAGAAGAAATGGATAAAGTCCTAGAAACATATAACTTACCAAAACTGAAGCAGGAAGAAATAGAAAATTTGAACAGGCCAATTACCAGCAATTAAATCTAATCAGTAATCAAAAACTCCCAACAAACAAAAGGCAAGGACCAGACTACTTCATAGACAAATGCTACCAAACATTTAAAGAAGAGTTAATACCTATTCTCAAACTATTCCAAAAAATAAAAAAGGAAGGAAAACTTCCAAAATCATTCTAGGAGGCCAGCATTACCCTGCTACCAAAATCAGATAGACACTGCAGAAAAAGAGAACTACAGGCCATTATTTCTGATGACAATAAATGTAGAAATCCTCAACAAAATACTAGAAACGGAATCCAACAATACATATAAAAACTCATTCAACACAATTATGTGGGATTTATTCCAAGGATCAAGGATAGTTCAATATTTGCAAAGCAATCAATGTGATACATCACATCAATAAGAGAAAGGATAAAAACTGTATCATTACAATAAACACAAAATGCATCTGAAAAAGTACAATGTCCATTCATGATAAAAATCCTCAACAAACATACCTCCATATAATAAAGGTCCTACATGAAAAACTCACAGCAAACATCATATACAATGGAGAAAAACAGACCTTTCCCCCTAAGATCAGGAAAAATACAAGGAAGTCCACTCTCACCTTTTTATTCAATACAGTATTAAAGAGTTAGCCACAATAATCCAACAATAAAAAGAAATAAAATCTATTATCCAAGTAGAAATGGAAGAAGTAAAATTTTCACTATTTGCAAATGACATGATACTATATATAGAAAACCTGAAAGACTCCACCAAAAAACTACTAAAATTAATCAATGGATTCAGTAAGGTTGCAAAACTTACAGAAATCTGTATCTGTACACCAACAAAGAAGCAGGAGAAAAAGAAATTAAGACAATAATCCCATTTACAATTGTACCAAAAAAGAAGGAAACAAAACAAACAGACAAGTAATGAACTTAACCAAAGAGATAAAGATCTGTATTCTTAAAAACTATTTAAAAAAATGATGACACTAAATATGAACTATTGGAAAAATTAAGAAAATTTCATTTACAATTGCACCAAAATGAATACAATACCTAGAAATAAATTTAAGGAGGTGAATGACCTGTACACTTAAAAGTATATGACACTGTGGGGGGGGGGCCAAGATGGTGGAACAGCATGCAAGTTTCGTCCCTGAAATACAGCCAGATCAACACTAAATCATCCTGCACACCTAGAAAACTGATTTGAAGATTAACGCAACAATCTGCACAACCTGAACCAGAGAACTCAGCAGGTTATGTGGCGCAGAGAGGTGAACTGGCAGAGGAAGCCACTGAGGGCAGGGAGCTGATTTTGCTTAGAGAGGACAGAAATGGGGGAGAGTATGGAAAGCATCTGCCCCACCTGAAAGCAGCTGGAGAAAAAAGAAAGAACATGCAAGGGACTGAACAAAAAAGGGAGAAAGTTGAAAGGGGAGGGTTTAAATTTCATTAAGACTCTATAAATAGGGGGAGCGCAGAGTCTGAAACTCCACAGCTCGATAACTGGCGGTGCTCTGGTGGGAAGGGCAAATCCCCAGGAGCAAAGCGTGAGGTCCGAGGGGTCCTTGGGCCATACGGAGAGAGGCAGTTCCCCTAGGACATTTGATAAATGCTGTGCGGCCACTCCACAGCCAAAGATCCCAGCGGACCGTGGAGAACAACCACATCCACTGGTGTTGGAACAAGGACGTTAAGAGGGAAACCTGGTACCAGATGTGTTTTGTGGTTTACCATAATCCCTGAAACACCAACTGCTACACAATCACATGAACTTTTTCTGGGGCAGGCTGGCACCCAGCTGCAGTCTCTGGGCATTGGCAGCAGCACAGTCTTGTGGACATACCTGGGAGTGGGCTGGCACCTGGACATTGCTTGGTGAGACCCTCCCCCAGAGGGTCAGAACGGGTCAAAGCTGCAGTCCCTCAGAAGTGAGGAGTTGGGAAACACAGCCGCATCTGAGATAAAACTCAGGAGGGAAGTGCCGCCTGGCAACCTCACAGCTTGATTACAAACAGTGTAAAAGCAGGGAGTGGACAGAAGCTGGAGACAAAGGAGGGGTGCGCAATTGCTGGTCTAGGAGAGCACAGAGTTCTGATACTAGAGACTGGGTACCTGGGTGATGCCATTTTCACCCCTCCTGTGCATGCACATAAACACCTACATGGCGCCACAACAATCCACCCCAGGAAGCTAAACAGCACCATCTAGCAGAGAACAGAACCATTACACTAAGCCCCGCCCAGCTGGGCCAACCTCGCTCTTCAGGAACATCACAAATCTCTCCATCTGCTTAGTTTATAGACTATAAAGGACTCCATAGTTTCACTTCTAGGGGAAGCCAATGTAATATTCCAATCGTACTTCAGTCTGTTTGCTGATCCATCTATTCGATTTTTTTATTTTCTTATTCTTGAACAAAGAAAGAAAAAATTTATTTTTATTTTCCGTTTTTATTAAAAATATTTTTCAGGTGCCTCAGTGCAGTAGATAACGCTCAGTCTCATAAAAATATTTTTCGATTTTTTTTACTATATTTTTTACTTTTTGGTAAATTTTTCAAATTCTAATTTTTTAGTTCCATCATTTCATTTTGTTCTATTTCATTGTATTCATTTTTTCAAATTTTCAAACATTTTTCTTTCTTTTCTTCTCTTACCTTTCCTTTTTTTCTCTAATCAAGCTCCTTTAAACAACCAGACCAGAACACACCTAGGATCTAGCATCCTTTATTTGATTTTTTGTGTTGTTTTTACTTTTTAATTTTTACCTAATTCTTCTTTTTTTCCTTCAAAAGGACAAAATGAAGGAATTCACCCCAAAAGAAAGAATAGGAAGAAATGACAGCCAGGGACTTAATCAACACAGATACAAACAAGATGTTTGAACCAGAATTTAGAACCCTGGTAATAAGAATACTAGCTAGAACTGACAACAGATTAGAATTCCTTTCTGCTGAGATGAAAGATGTCTAGTCTTTCATCTCCTACAGCTAGTCAGGATGAAAGAAAAAAATGCTGTAACTGAGCTGCAATCTCGAATGAATGCCATAGTGGCAAGGATAGATGAGGCAGAGCAGCAAATCAGCGATATAGAGGACAAACTTAGAACAGGGAAGCAGGAAAAATGGAAACTAAGGCAAAAGAGCACAATTTAGAATTAGAGAAATCAGTGATTCATTAAAAAGGAACAACATCAGAATTATCAGGATCCCAGAAGATGAAGAGAGAGAAAAGGGGGCAGAAAGGTTATGTGAGCAAATCACAGCGGGAAAACTTTCCTAATCTGGGGAAAGACAAACATCAAAATCCAGGAAACACAGTGGACTCCCATTGGATTCAACAAAAACCGACCATCAACAAGGCTTATCATAGTCAAATTCACAAAACACTCAGGCAAAGAAAGAATCATGAAGCAGCAAGGGAAAAAAGTCCTTTAACCCACAAGGGAAGACAGATCAGGTTTGCAGCAGACCTATCCACAGAAACTTGGCAGTCCAGAAAGGAATGGCACGATATATTCAATGTGCTGAATCAGAAAAATATGCAGCCAAGAATTCTTTGTCTAACAAGGCTGTCATTCAAAATAGAAGGAGAGATTAAAAGTTTCCCAAACAAAAATTAAGGGAGTTCATGACCACTAAACCAGCCCTGCAAGAAATTTTAAGGAGGACTCTCTGAGAGGAGAAAGGATGGAGAAAAAAAAAAAAAAAAAAGACCAAAAGCAACAAAGACTAGTAAGGACCAGAGGCCACCACCAGAAACCAACTCTACAGGCAACATAATGGCAATAAATTCCTATCTTTCAGTACTTAGTCTAAACCTCAATGGGTTAATGCTCCAATCAAAAGACATAGGATAACAGAACGTATTATAAAATAAATCTATCTATATGCTGTTTACAAGAGACCCATTTAGACCTAAAGACAACTTCAGATTGAAAGGGGATGGAAAACCATCTATCATGCTGATGGTCACCAAAAGCAAGCCAATGTAGCCCTACTTATATCAGACAATCTAGACTTTAAAATAAAGACTGTAACAAGAGATGAATAAGGGCATTATATCATAATTAATGGGTCTATCCACCAAGAAGATCTAACAATTGTAAACATTTATGCTCCAAATGTGGTAGTACCCAAACATAAACAATGGCTTTGAATGACACACTGCACCAGATGTACTTAACAGATATATTCAGAACATTTCATCCTAACGCAGCGGAATACACATTCTTCTCCAGTGCACATGGAATGTTCTCCAGAATAGATACATACTGGGACCACAAATCAGACCTCAACAAGTACAAAAAGATTGAGATATAACATGCATACTTTCAGACCACAACACTATGAAATTTAAAATCTACCACAAGAAAAAATGTGGAAAGATAACAAATACTTGGAGATTAAAGATCATCCTATTAAAGAATGAATGGGCTAAACAAGAAGTTAAAGAGAAAATTAAAAAGTACATAGAAGCCAATGAAAATAATAACACCACAGCCCAAAATCTCTGGAACACAGCAAAGGCCATCATAAGAGGGAAGTATATAGCAATCCAGGCCTTCCTAAAGAAGGATGAAAGGTCATAGATACGCAACCTAACCTTACCACTTAAAAAGCTGGAAAAAGAACAACAAATAAAACCCCAAAACAGCAGAAGACAGAAAATAATAAAGATTAGAGCAAAAATGAATGCTATCGAGATAAAACAACAACAACAATAAAAAAAAAAACAGAACAGATCAATTACACCAAAAGCTGGTTATTTGAAAAAATGAACAAAATTGATAAACCACTAGCCAGTCTGATCAAAAAGAAAAAGGAAAGGATCCAGATCAAAAAGAAAAAGGAAAGGATCCAAAATAAAATCAAGGATCAAAAAGGAGAGATCACATCCAACACAGCAGAAATACAATTATAAGAGATTATTATGAGAAATTATACGCCAATAAAATGGGCAACCTGGGAGAAATGGACAAATTCCTAGAAACATATAAACTACCAAAACTGAAACAGGAAGAAATAGAAATTTTGAACAGACCCATAACCAGTAAATAAATTGAATTAGTAATCAAAAATCTCCCAAAAAGCAAGAGTCCAGGGCCAGATGGCTTTCCAGGGAATTCTACCAAACATTTAAAAAAGGAGTTAACGTCTATTCTCTTGATGCAATTCCAAAAAATAGAAATGGAAGGAAAACTTCCAAACTGTTTCAAACCAAAGACCCTACGAAAAAGGAGAACTACAGACCAATTTCCCTGATGAACATGGATGCAAAATTCCTCAGCAAAATAGTAGCCAACCTGATCCAACAATACATTAAAATAATTATTCACCATGACCAAGTGGGATTTATACCTGGGATGCAGGGCTGGTTCAATATCCACAAAAACAATCAATGTGAATCATGACATCAATAAAAGAAAGGACAAGAACCACACGATCCTCTCAATAGATGCAGAGAAAGCATTTGACAAAATACAGCATCCTTTCTTGACAAAAACCCTCAAGAAAGGAGGGATAGAAAGATCATACCTCAATATCATAAAAAGCCATTTATAAAGACCCACCACTAATATCATCCTCAGTGGGGCAAAACTGAGAGCTTTCCCCCTAAGGTCCGGAATAAGACAGGAATGTCCACTCTCGCCACTGTTATTGAACATAGTACTGGAAGTCTTAGCCTTTTATTTTATCAATAGAAATAAAAGGCATCCAAATCGGCCAGGAGGAGGTCAAACTTTAACTCTTCACAGATGACATGATACGCTATATGGAAAATCCCAAAATATTCCACCTAAACAACTGCTAGACCTGACCCATGAATTCAGCAAAGTCGCAGGATATAAAATCAATGCACAGAAATCAGTTGCATTCCTATGTACCAACAATGAAGCAACAGAAAGAGAAATCAAGGAATCGATCCCATTTACAATTGCACCAAAACCCATAAAATACCTAGGAATAAATCTAACCAAAGGTGAAAAGTCTATACACTGAAAACTATAGAAAGCTTATGAAAGATATTGAAGAAGACACCAAAAAAATGTAAAAATATTCCATGCTCCTGGATAGGAAGAACAAATATTGTTAAAATGTCAATACTACCCAAAGCAATCTACATATTCAATGCAATACCTATCAAAATAACACCAGCATTCCTCACAGAGCTAGAAAAAACAATCCTAAAATTTGTATGAACCGGAAAAGACCCTGAATAGCCAAAGCAATCCTGAAAAAGAAAAACAAAGCTGGAGACATCACAATACCAAACTTAAAGCTGTATTACAAAGCTGTAATCATCAAGACAGTATGGTACTGCACAAAAACAGACACTCAGATCAATGGAACAGAACAGAAAACCCAGAAATGGACTAACAAACATATGGCCAGCTAATCTTTGACAAAGCAGGAAAGAATATCCAATGGAATAAAGACAGTCTCTTCAGCAAATGGTGCTGGGAAAACTGGACAGCGACATGGAGAAAAATGAACCTGAACCACTTTTTTATACCATACACAAAAACAAATTCAAAATGGATAAAAGACCTAAATGTAAGACAAGAAGCCTTCAAAATCCTAGAGGAGAAATCAGGCAAAAACCTCGTTGACCTTGGCTGCAGCAACTTCTTACTCAACAAATCTCTGGAGGCAAGGGAAACCAATACAAAAATGAACTACTGGGACCTGATCAAAATAAAAAGCTTCTGCACAGCAAATAAACTATTAGCAAAACTAATAGGCAACTAATTGAATGAGAAAAGATATTTGCAAACGATGTATTGGATAAAGGATTAGTATCTAAAATCTATAAAGAACTTATCAAACTCAACACCCAAAAAACAAATAAGCCAGTGAAGAAATGAGCAAAAGACATGAATAGACACTTTTCCAAAGAAGACAGCCAGATGGCCAACAGACATATTTAAAGATGCTCAACAATGGTCATCGTGCAGGAAATACAAACCAAACCACACTGAGATACCACCTCACACCAGTCAGAATGGCTAACATTAACAACTCAGGCAACAACAAATGTTGGCGAGGATGTGGAGAAAGAGGATCTCTTTTGCACTGCTGGTGGGAATGCAAACTGGTGCAGACACTCTGGAAAACAGTATGGAAGTTCCTCAACAAATTAAAAATAGAACTACCCTATGAGCCAGCAATTGCACTACTAGGTATTTATCCAAGGGATACAGGTATGCTGTTTTGAAGGGACATGCACCCCAATGTTTATAGCAACACTATCAACAATAGCCAAAGTATGGAAAGAGCCCAAATGTCCATTGATGGATGAATGGATAAAGAAGATGTGGTATACACACACACACACACACACACACACACAATGGAGTATTACTCAGGAATCAAAAAGAATGAAATCTTGCCATTTCCAACTATGTGGATGAAAGTAGAGGGTATTATGCTAAGGGAAATTAGTCAGAAAAAGACAAAATCCTATGACTTCACTCTTATGAGGACTTTAAGATACAAAACAGATGAACATAAGGGAAGGGAAGCAAAAAATAATATAAAAACAGGGAGGGGGACAAAACATAAGAGGCTCTTAAACACAGAGAACAAACAAGTTTGCCAGAAGGGTTGTGAGAGGGGGGATGGGCTAAAGGAATCTACTCCTGAAATCATTGTTGCACCATGTGCTAAGTTGGATGTAAATTAAAAAAATAAATAATTAGACAAAAAAAAAACTATATGCCATTGATGAAATAAACTGAGGAGAACCCAAATAAATGGAAAGGTATTCAATGTTCACAGGTTGGAAGAATTAATAGTTAAATATGCAAATTATCCAAAGCAATCTTCAAATTAAATGCAATCCCTATTAAAATTCCAATTGTATTTTTTTCACAGAAATAAAACAAGCAATCCTAAAATGTTTGTGGAAACACAAAATACCCCAAATATTCAAAGGAATCTAGAGAACAACAAATCTGGAGTATTACATTGCCTTATTTCAAACAATACTGTGGAAGTATAGTAATCAAACAGTATGGTATTGGCATAAAAATGAACACATATAAGTCAGTAGAACACAATAGAGAGCCCAGAAATTAACCCACACATATACGGCCAATTCATTTGTGACAAAGGAGCCTGGAAAGTACAACTGGGGAGAAATGTTAAACCAATGTTACTGGAAAATAGGACAGCAACATACGGAAGAATGAAACTGGACAACTACATCACGACATTCACAAAATTTAACTCAAAATAGATTAAAGACTTGAATGTAGAACCTGAAATCATAACAATCCTAATAGCAGTAATGTCAATGTCAGTCTTGGTAACAATTTTTCGGATCTCACTCTAAAAGCAAAGGCAAAAAAAACAAAAATCAACAAGTGGGACTACATCAAACTGAAAAGCTTCTGCCCAGCAAAGGAAACCATCAACAAAAAAGAAACACAAACTACCGGAATGGGAGAAAAATTTTGAAATTTTGCATATCGTATATCTGATAAGGGGTTAATATCCGAAATAGATAATGAACTCATACAACTAAAGAGAAAACCAACACAAAATCTGACTTAAAAAAAAAAAAGGTAGTAGACCTGAATAGACATTTTTTCAAAGACTTATAGATGGGCAACAAGTACATGATTCTCAATGTCACTAATCATCAGTCTCTCTCAAAATAAATTTAAAAAAATAAAAATAACATTAGCAAGAATGTGGAGAAAAGGGAACACTTGTTCCCTGTTGGTGGAAATGTAAACTGGTATAGCCATTATGGGAAACAGATGTAGTTTTCTTAAATAAAAAATAGAGACTACCATATTAATCTAGCAACTCCACTTCTGTGTATTTACTGAAGAAAACAAAAACACTAACTTGAAAAGATATATACATCCTCATTTCCTTTGCATTATTTCAAATATCCAATATACAGAAACAATCTAAGGGTCTCTCAATGCATTAATGGACAAAGTAATGCAGTATGTGTGCATATTATATGTAATATATATATTTCAATATTATATAATATATACACTGCACTATTATATATAATAAGATATTACTCAGCCACACACAAAAAAAAATCTTGTTTCAAAAAAATTTCATTTACAATAGCTCACCCCAAAATTAGTAGTAAATCTAACAAAATATGTGAAGGATCTGTATGCGGACTATGAAACACTAATGAAGGAACTCAAACAAGACCTACATTAACGGAGAGGCAGCATGGCAAAGATGTTAATTCCTCCAAACTGATCAATAGATTTAATGTAATTCTTACAATCCCAGCAGGATCTTTGTAGATACACACAAACAGATACTAAAATTTGTATGGTAAGAGTATAGTAGTAGCTATGATAATCTTGAAAAGGAACAAGTTGAGGGCATCGGGCTACCTGATTTTAAGAAGTACTTTGTAGCTAGAGTAATCAAGACCATGTAATGTTGGGAGAGAGACAGACACAAAGAACCCGGAAACAGACCCACATAAAGATGGCCAAATGATGTCTGACAAAGGTGCAAATGCAAAAAGGTGGTACGCCTAGATCTAATTCTTTACAGTTGCTCTACAATATTATCTTTGTAGCATTGGGGCTGCTTTATGACTTTTAACTATTCTTCCACACCGTTTCAATATATTTTCCACACAATAACCAGAGGGATCATGATAAAAATCTGTCACATCTTGTCCCTCATTTGCCCAAAACCTCTGGTCCCTCACACTGGCCCAGAGACTCCACATACCCTCCGCCAATTCTGTTGCCCCCCGCACACCAACCACCCCCAGACTCCTAAAGTTGGCTTCTACCTCCAGGCATTCTCACATTATCTCCCTGATGCCTTTCCTGACTGTCCTATTGAAAATCACCATCCAGTCCCCAGAACAGCCTCTACCATTCTGACCTTCAGCGTTATCTTTCTGAACATAGGACTAAGCTATTCTGAAGACACTGGCTTGCTGTGGAAATGCATTCTGTTCTGCCAGAAGGTGGTTAATTTTTTCCTTCTTGTAGTTGCAAAGCAGAAACTATGAATTATCTGAAAATTCATCCTGTGAAGGGGAGTCTGTTCTCAATCTCACTCTGTTAAGTTCAGAGTTCACCTGCTCAAATTTTGATCTCTGCCCACCCACTCCCTTGGGATCTTCCCTGGAGGAGTGGCTGCTGGGGAGGACTTTGAAGTGTAGTCCCTCATGGGCTAGGCTAAGCACTAGTTGAGAGAGCCATGAGCAGCTAGAAATTGTTGTCTGGGCACCTTCCCTGACCTCAAGAAGGAGAAACAGTTTGGGCAGAGAACACAGAGGAGTGCTGGGCAGAGCTTCTGTTCTGGGACAGCCTGGATGCTCTTCTTTGTACCTGACTGAATGCCCCACAAAATAGCTATAGATCACCATCCTTTGCCAGCTGGAACTCTGGGCTTCTGGTTCTTTTCTAATGAGCCATATGTCTTCTATCTCTTAGCACATATTTCTTTACACCATATAGACTGAATTCATGACTACTGTATTTACCGTTTAATTTTCTCATGTATTTCCTGATTTTTGTCTGTGTCCCTGTCTAGTGGTGACAATATGTCTGCTGCTTAGCTTCATGGTCCCATTGTGGGTCCAGGCACAGAGCTCATTGGTGTTCCTGAGCCAGAATCCCCAACAGGCAACTGTGCATGGGGAGAACCCACCCTGAGTCCCAGGCTCCCCAGACCAGGTACCTGGTGCTGTCCCTTATCAGAGATACAGCACTGGCGGGCTCTGTTCAGGCTCTTCAAACAGTTTCTGTTCCTGTTCTATCTCTTGTCCAAAGAGATGGCAATCTTGGGCAATGGAGTTTAGATTTTATTCTTCTTACGTTTTTCCTTTTTCATGTTCAGTTCTGTGATTAAGGTAGACGGAGTGAGCATTTGGACTAGGTTCCCCTGTCTCACTTTCTAGCTTTGTTGTGTTTTTGTTTGTTTGCTTTTAAGTTTGAGACAGAAACAGTGCAAGTGGGGGAGGGGCAGGGAGAGAGGGAGAATCCCATGCAGGCTCCAAATTGCCAGCACAGAGCCCAGAGCAGAGCTCGAAGTCACAAAACTGAGATCATGACCTGGGCCAAAACCAAGAGTCAGATACTTAACTGACTGAGCCACACAGGCACCCAAGCTTTGCTGTGTTTAAAAGCTTATTTTTCTTTCCTTTTTATTTTTCACATTTGCCTGACCTTCCTTGATGTTGGGCCTAGCAATCTCCTATCTCACAATTTATTCCTATTATCAAACACTCCTGTGCAGTAAATATCAAGATGATAAAAGGCACAGCTATACTTCTGAATTTTTTTGTTCTTTCCTGTTTAATGACAGTGATGATTTCACATTAAATGTATATAATCCACAAAGAGAAGAGTAGGAGAGAAAAGTGATACCTAATATGAAAGTACACTTAACCTGCTTCCTGTTCTAACCATAGTAATTCTAGAAGAAAGCACTATCCTCTTCTGTCATGAAAGAGCACTTAAATCTTCATTGTCCTTCTCTTTTCTACCAGAGTGGCAAGCTTCTAGAAGTCCACTTAGGGGAGTTCTGAGTCTGGCCAATTGTTGGATATAAAAGTGGTATCAACAAAGATAATTACATACCAAAACTGCTTGTGAGTCTCCTGTTTAAGGCTATTGCCCTACAATTATGTAAGAATCAAAAAACCTTTTTTTCTAAATATGCTTAGAATATGTTTTTTTCTGCATTATTAGTTAAAAACAAAAGAAACATCCTTTGTAGCAGTTTTCAACTGACAGGAATTGTTAACTTGTTACAGTTTTTTTTTAAGAGACTACTTTCAATTATATGTTCATGCTATTTCCTTGAAGAATGAATGAATGAACAAATATATTTCATCTTTCAGTTGGATGCAGGTCAGCACTAAGAACATTGCTGTGATCCTTAGTTTTGGCATAGCACTAAAGCTCTCATAATTTTGTGAGGGCAATGAATTCAACAACAGCAGTTTAAAGAAGAAACTAGATTCCTCCCATAATGAACACGAGGAACAGAGAAAGTTGAAGACTCCAAGTCAATCCACTACACTACCCCAGAAAAGAGTAATCCTTGCACATCCTACCAGTTCACCTGAAGATGCAGAGCACAAGTTAGAGCAAAGGGGGGGGGGGCTGATGATGTTCACACACCAATAATATCTTGGGATAGGGGTCATTTTCCCAATTTCAGGGAGACAAAGACTTTCATAACCATGTTCCATGGAGGCCAACAGGTTGCAAGACCAACTGAGCAGCTCTGAAAACATAAATGTCCCCTAGACTCCTAAGCTTTTATCAGAATAAGTAGGCTCCCAAAAAAGTATCCAGAATGCTAGAGAGATTTGGTCCATCCCAGGGAACTCCTTCAGTTAATCATTTGACTCTCCATTATTGAGGGTTCAGTATGTATTAGGCATTACCCTAGGCAGTACAGGCACAAAATGTCTAATACATGGTCCCTGCTAGGAAAAACAACTCCTGATGATCTTTGTGCCTCACTCCGGTTTCTCAGCATTTTCTGAAATGACTCTCAGTAAGCTGACCCAAAGACAGTTTAATTTTGGCGGATATAATGAGATGATGATGTTGATGATTATGAAAACAGCTTCCATTTGCTCTTTTTATATTTAGTCATTTCACTTAATCAACACAAAAGTTCTATAAAGTACTATTGGGGCAAACAAAGCTGATGAATATTTGACTCAACACACTCCTGAACAACCAGTGGATCAAAGAAAAAATCAAAAGAGAAATAAAAAAATGTCTTGAGACACAAAATATAAACACACATACAAAAACTTACAAGGTGCAGCAAAGCAGTTCTAGATAGTTTATAGCTACAGATGCATACATTAAGGGGAAAAAATCTCAAAAAAAACTAACGTAACTCAAAAGACCTAGAAAAAAGAATAAATTAAGCCCTAAGTTAGCAGAAAGAAGTAAAGAGTAGAGCAGAAATATGAAACAGAAAAATAGAAAAGATTAACCAAACTCTAAGAGTTGGTTCTTTGAAAAGATAAAACTGACAAAGCCTTAACTAGACTAGCCACAGAAAAAAGACAGGACCAAGTCAACAAAATTATAAATGAAAAGGAAGATATTACAACCAATACCATAGAAGTACAGTACAAAGGATCATAAGAGGCTACTATGAACTGTATGCCAACAAAGTGAACACTAAGCAGAAAAAGAAAAATCCTCAGAAAAATACAACCTACCAAGAACAAATCAGGAAGAAATAGAAAATCTGGGGGTGTCTGGGTGGCTGAATTGGTTCAGCGTCTGACTTTGGCTCAGGTCATGATCCCACAGTTTGTAACTTCAAGCCCCACATTAAGCTCTCTGCTGACAGCAGAGAGCCTGCTTTGGATCCTCTGTCCCCCCTTCTCTCTTTCCTTCCCCTGCTTGTACTCTTTCTCAAAAATTAAAAAACATTAAAAAAATCTGAATAGATCGATTACTAGTATGGAGACTGAATTGGTAATCGGAAGTCTTCCAAATGAAGAAAAGCCCAGAAGCAGATGACTTCCCTCATAAATTTTACCACATATTTAATGAAAAATTAATACCACTCCTCCTCAAAGTCTTCCAAAAAATCAAATAGGAGAGAATACTCCCAAACTTATTTTACAAGGCCAGCATTATCCTGAACAAAGCCAGATTGGGACACTACTAGGAAACTAGAGGTCAATATCCCTGATAAATGCAAAAAAAAGAATATACTAGCAAAACAAATCCAACAGCACATTAAAAGGATAATTCAACATGACTGAGTGGGATTTATCACTGGGATATAAGGATGGTTCAACATATGCAATTCAACCAATGTGATACACTAAGCAACGAATGTGATACACTGCATTACAACAAAATATAAAAATCCTATCATTTCAACAGATACAGAAAGAACACTGGATGAAATTCAACATCCTTTCATGATAAAAAAAAGAAACCTCAAGTAACGGCACAGAAAGAACATATTTCAATATAACAAGCACCATATATAACAAGCCCACAGCAAACATGCTTTAAGGTGAAAGGTTGAAAACATTTTTTTTTAAGATAAAAAACCGAACAAGAGTGCTCACTCTTGCCACTCCTATTGAACTCAATGCTGGAAGTCTGAGCCAGAGTAATAAGGGAAGAAAAAGAAAAAAAAAAAGAAAAGAAAAGAAAAGGCATCCAAATTAGAAAACAAGAAATAAAACTGTCTCTGTATGTAGGTAACATGATCTTGATACAGAAAATCCTAAAGACTCTGACGAAAAACACTGTTATATTAATAAACTTACTAAAGTTGCAGAATGTAAAAGCAACATAAAAAATCAGTTACATTTCAGGATTTCTTAGGGAAGATGGTGGAATAGGATCCTGGGTTCGCCTCTTCCCATGCATACAACTAGATAACACCCACATCAGTTTAAATAACCCAGAAAGTGACCCAAAGATTGGCAGAACAGACTCTCCACAGCTAAATGTGCAGAAGAGGTGACATCGAACAGGGGAGGAAGAGAGGAGATGCAGTCTAGAGCCAAAAGATCTGTGGGACTGTCCACAGAAGGGAGGGATGTCATTGGAGGGGAAAGGAGCAGAGCACTTCAGACATGGGGGAACCTTCCCAAAAAAGATGAATCCCCATAACATTTGGCTTTGAAAACCAGAGAGAGCTGGTTTAGCAAGTTCTTACAATCAGTGGAGCTTAGCATCGGGAACTTTAAGAATCAGGCAGGAATCTTTGGAAGATGTCCAAGAGCAAAAGAGCTGACAGGTGCCATCCACCCCCCACCCCAAACCCACAGCCTAGATAGAGAGACATCTGTGGAAACCAGCACAGTGCAACACCATCCAACTAGCTTCCTAACAGTGAGCCCAGGCCCATGTCCTTCTGTGGACTCGCCCCCTCCATCTTGGTCTCCGCAGGCGTCTTCCCAGGTGGCTGCAGTTCCCCTTACGCAGCAAATTGGTGCAAACCTTGTTGGCACTGCACCCCACCCCCATGTTCTCCTGCAGAACCCCATCCTCCTACATACCCTTACCAGAGTCCATTCAAAGCAGTGCCACAAGTGTAGAAGTGTGCAAACCCAGACAAGCCAGCACCACTCCAAAGCAATTCTTACCCCGGGTAGAGAGAAAGATAACCATATACAACAGTCCAACTGTGGCCCCAGAAATGGATTAGGGGCAGACATCTGTTCTGATGGCAGGACCCACCCACCAATGAAAGCTTCTAAGGGGACAACACAGGGAGAGTGCACTGAAGTTCAGTGCTACTACATCTCTAGCAAGGCCTGGTCTGATTCAATTCAAGCCGCAGGCAGCCCCAGACAAGCTCACTAACAACAAAGGACCAAACCTTGCCTACAACAGGAAAAAAGAGCCATTGTAGATAACCTGTCTGAAGGCAAAAGCAGCTCAGCCAAAGCAGTAGGCACATGCAACCCAAGAGACACCCCTGAAGCACCACGTTCTAGTGAGCAGGAGACACGGCAACTGCAGGGCACTACAGGACCCTCTTCTTCATGAGGCCATGACTTCCAAGGGCAGAAGTCATAGCTGACTTTCCTAACACAAAAAACACACAGAGTTAGGCAAAGTAAGGAGATGGAAGAATATGTCCCAAATAAAAGAACAGAACAAAATCATAGCAGGAGAGCTAAACAAGATGGACATAATTAATATACCTGATAAAGTAATGGTCATAAAGATACTGGACTTGAGAAAACAGTGAAAGACCTCAAGGAGAACCTCAAAAAAAGATATAGTAAATATAAACAAGAATCAATCAGAAATGAAGAACCCAATACTGAAATTAAAAATACACTAGAGAAAATAAATAGCAGTCTAGAGGAAGCAGAAAAATGGATAAATGACTTGGAGGATACAGTAATGGAAAGCAATCAATCCAAACAGGAGAGAGAAGAAAGAATAAAAAATAAAAATAGACTTAAGAAATTCAGCAATGCCATGAAGTATAATAACATTCATGTTATAATGATCCCAGAAGAAGAGAGGGAAAAGGGGCAGAAAGTTAATTTCAAGAAATAATAGCTGAAAACTTCCCAAATCTGAAGGAGGAACAGAAATCCTGATCCAGAGGCACAAAGACTCCCCAACAAAATCACCCTATCAAGTCACCCTGAAACATGGTAACTGAAATGGCAAACAGCAGTGATTGAGAATTCTAAAAGCAGCAAGAGAAAAGAGTTACATACCTGAGAAACCCCATAAGGCTATGAATTGACTTCTCAGCATAAACTTTGCAGGCCAGAGGGGAATGGTATAATATGTCCAAAGTACTGAAAGAAAAAACATGCAACCAAGAATACTCTGTCCAGCAAAGCTACAACTCAGAATAGGAGAGATAAAGAGTTTACCAGACAAACAAGTTAGAATAACTCATCACCACTAAAGTAGCCTTACAAGAAATATTAAAAGGGACAGTTTGAGTGGAAAGGAAACACCATAAGCAGATATAAGCAAAATAGGAAGCACAAAAGCAGTAAAATTCAGTATACCTATAAAAATCAGCCAAGGGATTCACAAAATAAAAGGATGTAATTTATGACACAATATACCTGAAACATGAGAGAAAGAGGACTAAAAATGCAATGCTTTTAGAATGGGTTCAAACTGAAGCAACCACCAACTTAATATAGACTTCTATATGCATAAGATGTTATGTATATACCTAATAGTATTCACAAATCAAAAACCAGTAAAAGATACGCCAAAAATTAAGAGAAAGGAATCCAAGTATATCACTAAGGAAAGCCAGGAAACCAGGTGAAAAGAGCAAGAGAAGAAAGGAACAAAGAGAAACTACTAAAATAACCATAAAACAAGTAACAAAATGGCAACAAGTACATACCTATCAATAATTACTTTGAATGTAAAGTGGACAAAACACTCCATTCAAAGGTGTAGGGTGACAGAACAGATAAAAAAGACCCATCTATATGCTGCCTAGAAGAGACTCATTTCAGACCTAAAGGCACATACAGATTGAAAGTGACGGGATGGAAAAGCAATTATCATGCAAACAAAAGCTAAAAGAAAGCTAGGTTAGCAATACTTATATTGAACAATACAGAATTTAAAATAAAGACTAACAAGAAACAAAAAAAAAATGATGCTACACAATCATAAATGGAACAATCCAACAAGAAGCTATAACAACTGTAAATATTTATGCACCCAACCTGAATGCACTCAAATGCGTAAAGCAAATATTAACAAACACAAAGGAAAAAATTGATAGTAATACAATAATAGTAGGGAACTGTAACACCCCACTTACATGAATGGATAGATCATGTAAACAGGAAACCTTCAAGGAAAGATTGCCTTTGTAATTTTTATGTTTATTTTTTGAGAGAAAAAGCAGGGGAGGGGCGGGGGGGCAGAATCCAAGCAGGCTCCAGGCAGAGTTGTCAGCACAGAGCCCAACATGGGGCTTGAAGTCATGAACCAGGAGTTCATAACCCTTGCCAAAGTTGAACACTTAAGTGACTGAGCCATCCAAGTACCCCAAGGAAACAATGCCTTTGAATGACACATTGGACTAGATAGATCTAAGATATATTCAGAACATTCCATCCTAAGACAGAATACACATTCTTTTCAAGTGCATATAAAACATTCCCTAAAACAGATCACAAAACATGTCTCAACAAATTCAAAAACACTAAAATCATCTCATGCATCTTTTCCAACCTCAATGCTATGAAACTAGAAATCATCCACAAGAAAAAATCTGGAAATAACAAATACACATGGAGATTAAATAACAAGCTACTAAACAAAGAATGGGTCGATGAAAATATCAAAGAAGAAAACAAAAAGTACATGGAGACAAATGAAAATAAAAACACAATGGGTCCAACATCTCTGGGATGCAAAAAAAGTTGTTCTAAAAGGAAGATTACGTCAAAACAGGCCTATATCAAAAAGCAAAAACCAAAATAAAATTCAAATAAACGACCTAACCTTACACTTAAAAGGACTATAAAAAGAAGTAGAAAGCCTAAACCCAGGAGAAGGAAAGAAAGAATAATGATGAGAGCAGAAATAAACAAAACAGAAACTAAAAAAAGCAATAGAACAGATCAATGAAACCAGTAGAATGTTCTTTGAAAAGATCAATAAAATTGATAAACGTTTAGTGAGACTCAACAGTGGTGGGGGGGAGTGGACTCAAACCTGGATATGAGAGAGGGGAAAAAACAACAACACCACAGAAATACAAAGGATTATAAGAGACTACTACAAAAAAATATATGCCAACAAATGAGACAACCCAGAAGAAATGCGTAAGTTCCTCGAAACCTATAACCTCCGAAACCTGAGTCAGGAAGAAATAGAACATGTGAACAGACTGATTACTAGCAATGAAATTAAATCGGTAGTCAAAAGACTCCCAACAAACAAAAGTCTAGGAACAGATGGCTTCACGGGGGAATTCTACCATTTAAAGAATACCTATTCTTCTCAAACTATTCCAAAAAACAGAAGAGGAAGGGAAGCTTCCAAATTCATTCAATGAGGCCAGCATTACCCCTGACACAACTATATAGACATTACAGAAAAGAGAACTATAGGCCAATATCTCTGACTATAGATGCAAAAATCCTCAATAAAATATTAGCAAACCAACAATACGTTAAAAAAAAAAACCATTCACCACAGTCAAGTGGGATTTATTCCTAGAATGCAAGGATGGTTAAATATTTGCAAATCAACAGTGTGATACATCACATCAACAAGACAAAGAATAAAAATTGTGATTAAAGTAAAAACAAAAAATATGCATTTGACAGAGTAAAATATCTGCTCATTATAAAAACCCTCAAGAAAGTCAGTATAGAGGAAATGTACTTCAACAATACACACACACACACACACACAGAGACCGATATATATATATATATTTGAAAAACCCACAGCTAACATAATGGTGAAAAACTGGGAATATTTACCCTAAGGTCAGGAACAAGTCAACAATGTCCACACTCACCACTCTTTTTTACAACATAGTACTGGAAGTCCTAGCCACAGTAATCAGACAAGAAATGAAAGGCATTCAAATCAGTAAGGAACAAGTAAAAACTGTCACTATAAGCAAATGACATGATACTATATATAGAAAAGCCAAATGACTCCACCAAAAAACTACTAGAACTGAGTGACAGAAATGATGTGCTTCTATACAACTTTAAAATGAAGTAGCAGAAAGAGAAATTAAGAAAACAACCCCACTGGGGCACCTGGCTGGCTTAGTCAGTGAAGCATGCCACTCTTGATTTTAGGTCTGTGAGTCCAAGCCCCACGTTGGGTATAGAGATTACTGAAAAAAATAAAATCTTGAAAGGAAGGAAGGAAGGAAGGAAGGACGGACGGACGGACGGAAGGAAGGAAGGAAAAGAAAGAAAAGAAAAGAAAAGAAAAGAAAAGAAAGAATCCCATTTACAATTACACCAAATATAATAAAATACCTAGGAACAGACTTACCCAAGGAGGTGAAAGACCTGCCTGCACTCTGAAAATATAAAACATTAATAAAAGAAACTGAAAATGACAAACAAATGGAAACAAATTCCATGCTCATGGATTGGAAAAACAAATGTTAGTATGTCCATACTACCCAAAGCAATCTACAGATTTGATGCAATCCCTATCAAAATACCAACAGCATTTCTCAGAGACAGAATAAACAATCCTAAAATTTGTATGGAACCACTTAAGACCTTGAATAGCCAAAGCAATTTTGGAAAAGAAAAGCAAAGCTGAGAGGATCACAATTCTGGACCTCAAGTTATATTACAAGCTGTAGTAATCAAAACAGTATGGTACTGATGCTAAAACGGACACAAAGATCAATGGAAAGATCAGAGAGCCCAGAAATAAACCCATGATTATATGGCCAATTAATCTTCGACCAAAGGAAACAAGAATATACAATGGGAAATGGATAGTCTGTTCAACAAATGGTGCTGGGAAAACCAGACAGCTGTACGTAAAAAACAAAACAAAACAAAACTGGGCCATTTTCTTACACCACACACAAAATTAAACTTAAGATGGAGTAGAGACCTAAATGAGGAGACCTGAGAGGGGGGAGGGGAAGAGAGAAGCAGGGCTCACCTGAAGTGGAAGCGGCTTGTGTTCACCCCAAGCGAGGCTCAAGCTCATCCTAAGCTGGGCTCAAGTTCACCCAAAGCAGGACATGAGCTCACTTGAAGCCCGGCTTGTGTTCACCTGATGCAGAATTTGAACTCACTAACCATAAGACAATGATCTGAGCTGGTCAGATGGTTAACTGACTGAGCCACCCAGGCGCCCTGTGAATTCAGCTTTAATCTCCAGCATGAAACCTTGTTTGTTTGGGGAATTACATTAAAGTTTTATATCAAATTGGAAAGACCTTATATCTTTATGACATTTGACCAAGTCTATTTTGTGATTTTTCTGTAGTATAAAGTTTTCTTCTGATAGCTTTTCACATTTGAGTTCTAAGTATTTTATTTTTTAAAAAAATATGTTGAGTTTCCTTATTGTGATAACCTGTTTTTTACATAAATGAAGGGTATCAACTTTGTGTATTAATTTAAAATCCTGATGCATTATTCAGTAATTTATTATTGACTGTTGAGTTTAGATGTATTTCTTCTGCAAATAGTTTCACTTTTTAAATTTACATAACTCTCATTATTTTCTCATTGATTTCATTGGCTAATGCCAGAAATAAAAAGTTAACATACTTGTTTTGATTCCGAAAATGTTTCTAGTGTTTTACATATTAAGGAAGATACTTGTTTTAGGTCTGGTATACATCAATTCTTATTTTACTGATTTTCTTTTTAATTAGAAATGGGTGTTGGATTTTGTAAAAGATATTTTCAAGTTAAAAGCTTAGGGGAGAAGGGTCCCTGGGTGGCTCAGTTGGTTAAGCGTCCAACTTTGGCTTGGGTCATGATCTCACGGTTTATGGGTTTGAGCCCCACGTTGGGCTCTGTGCTGACAGCTCGGAGCCTGGAGCCTGCTTCAAATTCTGTCTCCCTCTCTCTGCCCCTCCTCTGCTCGCTTGCTCTCTCTGTCTCTGTCTCTCAACAATAAATGTTAAAAAAAATTGTTTTAATTAAAAAAAAAAAAGCTTAGGGGTGCTGGGTGGCTCAGTCGGTTAAATGTCTGACTTGGGCTCAGGTCATGATGTTGCAGTTTGTGGGTTCGAGCCTCACGTTGGGTTGTGTCCTGACACCTCAGAGCCTGGAGCCTGCTTTCGGATTCTGTGTCTCCCCTTCTCTCTGCCCCTCCCATGCTCATGTTCTGTCTCTGTCTCTCAATAATAAATAAACGTTAAAAAGAATTTTTAATAATAAAAACAAAATAAATAAAATCTTAGGGGAGAAATTTTATGGCTTTGTCCTTAGATCTATGTATATGATTAACTATGTTAACTGAATTCCGTGTTTTGAGGCATCCTGGCATTTTTAGATAAATTCAGCCTAATGAGGTGTTATTTTAATTTGCTGTTGGTTTCTGCTAATATAGTTTTCACATCAGTATTCATTACGGAAATGTGTCTACAGTTGTTGTACATTTTCCTTCAGGTTTTGGCCCAAATGTTATACTTATTCCATTTATATAACTTGAAGCTTTCCCTCTTTTTGACAGAATTCTTCCGTGAAACTTTCTACACCTGATGCGATTTTGTGAGATAGTTACATTTCTTCATTTCTTCTGATAAAATTTGTTTAATGCTTCTTATCATAGCTTGTCAATTTTGATAAATGTATTTCCCTTAGGAATCTATTAATCAAACCTTTCTTGTCTTTATTTTTATTCTATTATTATTATTATTATTATTATTTTGCATAGAATCTTGAAAATCACTTACTGTTAAAATTTCCTCTTTCAGGGGCGCCTAGGTGGCTCTGTCAGTTAAGCGTCTGACTTTGGCTCAGGTCATGATCTTGCGGTTTGGGAGTTCGAGCCCCACGTTGGGCTCTATGCTGACAGCTCAGAGCCTGGAGCCTCCTTCAGATTCTGAGTCTCCCCCTCTCTCTACCCCTCCCATGCTCATGCTCTATCTGTCTCTCAATAATAAATAAAAACGTTAAAAAAATTTTTTTTAATTTCCTCTTTCACAATTATTTCTCCTGGTCACTTCTTATATTTTTCTTCATTTTTTTCAGTTTTTTCTTGATTTATGGTGAATGGTTTGACTATTATGGTTTTAACTGCACTTCATTTATTTATTCACTTATATAGTTTTCATTTCTCTTTTAAGTCTTATTAATTTTGATATTTGCTTTTTTAATATTTATTTTGAGAGAGAGAGTGAGAGCAGGCAAGCTGGAGGAGGGGCAGAGAGAGGGGAAGTGAGAGAATCCCAAGCAGGCTCCACACGGTCAGCATAGAGCCCAGTGCAGAGCTCGATCCCACAAACCACGAGATCATGACCTGGGCCAAAATCAAGAGTTGGGCATTTAACCAAGTGAGCCTCCTAGGGGCCCCAATTTTGATACTTACTTTTATTATTTATTCCCTTCTACTCTGTTTTGGTTTACTTTTATTTTTTGGGTATTTTTTTCCTTCTGAGTTGAAAATTTAATTCTCTTCCTTACTGTCTTAAGAATTTAAGGCTATAAAATTTCATTTAACTGCTTTAAGTGTATATTGTAGTTTCTGATATACATTTTTTAACTTTTTTTTTTTTTTTTGAAAGACAGAAACAGAGCACAAGCAGGGGAGGGGCAGAGAGGGAGACACAGAATCCAAAGCAGGCTCCAGGCTCTGGCCTGTCAGCACAGAGCCTAACACCAGCCTCAAACCCATGAACACGAGATCATGACCTGAGCCAAAGTTGTATGCTCAACTGACATGCCCTTATAGTTTCTGATATATTGTACTTTGTCAATTTTCTTTTAAAATTTGCAATATCATTTTGCATTTTTTTCTTTGGATGAATTCTATGCCATTTGAAAAATTAATTTCCATAGGGTACTTGCACTCTGTCTCTCAAAATAAATATTCAAAGAAAAAGAAAAATTAATTTCTAGTTTTGCTACATCATGATAAAAGAATATCATCTTAAAAAAATTATTGTCAGGGCACTTGGGTGGCTCGTTCTTTGAGCTTCCAACTCTTGGTTTCAGCTCAGGTTATGATCTCGCAGTTTGTGAAACTGAGCCCCGCACTGGGCTCTGCAATGATGGCACGGAGCCTGCTTGGGATTCTCTCTCCCTCTTTGTCCCTCCCCCACTCACACTCACACCCTCTCTTAAAAAAATAATAACAAAAAAATAAAAATAAAAATAAAGAATACTGTCTTATTTTTACTTTAACAAAATTATTTTTTTCTTTGAAACCTATATTATGATTAGTTTTATGAACGTTTCACATGGGCTTGGTAAGATGGTATTATTTTCCTTTCAAAGTAGTAAAATCAAGACCTGTGCATAAAATCTACCTTATGTTTGGTGTTTTAAATACTTATTATTTTTTTGGTTCTGTGAATTCATAGCTGATGTTTAAGTCTCCCTATCCACAATTATGTTGTCTTTTCATTTAAGGTTTATTTTTTTCTACAGTGTTCAAAGTGTGTGTTCTATAGTGTTCTAAAACAAGTCTTGTTTATTTCATGTTAAGTTTATTTCTATTCTTATTAGTGTCTACTGTAAAAGGGGAAAAGGAGTCTTTACTTCTACTACATCCATAAACTGTTATTTTAATAATACCATCAGTATACTTTTATCCCCAGCTATCCTACTGGATTCTATCACTTATAATCATCCAAAGAAGGATGATGGTGAAATAAGTGGAAAATAAATCTTCATGAAACATTTTTTAAGCGGTCTGTGATCACAGTAAGCTGGTCCAGCCTCCAAGTCCAATTGTGTTCAGTTTAAATTCTATTCTGAGCCAATGTTTCCTCTTCAGAAAATGAGCACAACACTACCTGACCTAGATAACTTGCTGCCTTCCTCGAATCTGAGCTCTTTGTAGGCACTGCCTGTTGAACGTTCCTGCTTTACTTTAGCCTAAAGGTGGCAAATTTGGGTCCGTCTCCCTGAATCCCCAAATACCACCAAAGAAGAGTGAACATCTTCAGTCACAGAGATTTGACAAAAATAAGGAACTCAATAACAAAATATTGTTTTCAAACAGTCTTTCTGGGGGGCACTTGGGTGGCTCAGTCGGTTAAGCATCCGACTTCCGCTCAGGTCTCACAGTTCGTGAGTTCGAGCCCCGCAGCGGGCTCTGTGCTGAGCCCACACCTGCTTTGGAGTGTGTGTGTGTGTGTGTGTGTGTGTGTCTGCCCCTCCCCTGCTAGTGTGTGTCTCTCTGCCCCTCCCCTGCTAGTGCGTGTGTGTGTCTCTCGCTCTCAAAAAAATTTAAGTCTTGTTCAAAAGCAAATTCGGATCTTGCGTACATATCAAAATAAACGTCTATTCTGATCTATTTTAAATGATTTTTGCCTCTCCAAATCTGAAGTACACCTATGTTTTGCCTGGTCAAAGAGAGCAGCGGTGAACGGCTCTCCTATACTCACAAACAACTCACACACACCCCGTCCTGTATCCCCGGAGAGTCCTCCTCACCCAGCACCCCAAATGCGGACTCCCTTGAAAACACACCGAAGCTTCCCTCAGCCCAAACCCACCGCAAACCCCCATTCCTACGGGCCCAAGCTCACGACACAGCTAGACCCCTCCCGGGCTCCCGGATGCCGCCCCTTCCCCACCCAAATCCCACGTCCTCCTTCCACCCAGTACTGGCCGCACCGAGAAAGCCTAAACCGGTGCACTTCCGTCAGAACTCGGGCCACTGGGCGCCAGAACGCTCAGGACTCCTCAGAGACGACCAGACAAGAGTCGCGATGGCCACCGCAGGCCAGAGACTGAGAGAGAGCACGACCACCCACCTCGCGGGTCCAGCGGCTCTTGTGTCGAGAGACATTTCCCGAATTCCAGCCACCTGAGCCGAGAGCCTGGCTCGTCAGTCCCGCGGTTTTTACGGCTCGGCGCGTCGCCACGCAGGCGTCTCTCCCGTCAGAACCGCCGCTTTCACGGCTCGGCGCGACCTTCCCCGGGTGCCGGCTGTGCGGCGCGCTGGTTGACGCCTGGCGGCCGGGGAGGACCCGGCTTCCTCCGGGACGGCCCGGGTCTCGGCGGCCAGGCGTGGCGGCTGCATCACCGCGCGGGCCCGGCGCGGGCGGGACCGCGGGAGCCGGCCTCCGGGCCTGAGCCGTTGAGCCGGCGCTGCCCCGCCTTAGCCACCGGCTTTGCACCGCACCTCCAGCTGCCGCGCGCTCTGGCCGCTTCTTTGGGGTTTGGCGGGAGAGTCCGGCCCCTCTGGGCACAGTGTTCTGGGGCACAAGCGCGTCGGGTGCCCAGGGCGGTGTGGGTCGTCCCGGCCTGCGCCCAGAGGAGGCCGAAATCGGGGGCTTTCAGAACGCTGGGCACGGCGGCCCGCCGGGAGTCGGCGCTGCGGGCGGCGGCCGGACCCCGCAGCGCGCTCGTGCTGAGCGGGTGACGTGCTGCCGGAGCCGCCGTGTGGTGCGGGGCGCGTGCGTGCGGCGCGTGCCCGCGGCCCGGCTCTCTTCACGCCGCCGGCACCTGCGCTGGGCGGAGTCGGCCGGGAGGTCCTAGAGCCCGCGGGTCGGTGCTAGGCGCTGGGGGTGGGACAGGGGCGGACGGGGGTCTCGCCTGCGGCGGCCGGAACTCACGAACCGTTCCCGCGCTTCCGGGCGTGCCGTCTTCTGCCAGAGGCGCCTAGACGGGGAAGGAATGGTCGCTGCATGTCTAAAAGCCGCTTACGGTGTAGCTTGGCGTTTCTTCTGCATTTTCTTTTTGTAATAATTCACTTTTTCCTTAGCCTTGATTTCCTTGCCTTCTGACTTGATTTTTTTTTCTTTTGATGCCTGATCTAGGCCTACTAAGTGCCCCGGTTTCTAGTATTTACCATTTGAGAAAATATTGGGGCGGGGTGTGTTTAAATAGCCCAGGTGTCTCACCCTCCCCTTAACGCCGTTAGTAATCTAACAGATGTTTCAGTTTTCTCTCCTGTGTTGTCTTTTTATTAAGGTATTTTTTCTCTTTGTAAAAGTATAAATCATTTTGGAGAACGTGGAAAATACACAGGTGACGAAGAAAATTAAAATCTCAAACCTCCAGCATAACCACGGTTAACGTTTTGATGTACTTTTATTTCGTTCTGAAGTGTTTTAGATTTATGTGTGATGTGCACATTCCTACCGTATTTACAGTGTTCACTACCATCTAAACTTACATTGTGTCCATTCCTATATCTTTGAATAGACTGTAAAAATACCGTTTTTTAATAAGACAAATAATTTTCTTTAAATGAACTTGCAGTAACCTTTATTATAAAAAAAAAAAAAAGGTCAAGTTTAGGGGCACCTGGGTGGCTGAGTTGGGTAAGCATCGGACTCTTGATATTGGCTCAGCTCGTGATGTCATGCTAAGTGAGACCTATGCCGACAGTGTAGAGCTTGCTTGGGATTCTCTCACTCCCTCTGTCTCTCTGCTCCTCCCCTGCTCTCTTCTACTTCTCTCTCTCTTTAAAAATAAATAAACATTTTTTTAAAGTGTAATAAGAAATATAAAGAGGACCTTTGAGGGGCACCTGGGTGGCTCAGTCTGTTGAGAGTTGGACTTCAGCTCAGGTCATGATCTTGCGATGAGCGATTTCAAGTCCCCAGTTGGGCTCTGTGCTGACAGCTCAGAGCCTGCACCCCGCTCCAGATTCTGTGTCTCCCTCTCTCTGCCCCTTCCCTGCTTGTGCTCTGTCTGTCTCTCTCTCTCTCAAAAATAAAACATTTAAAAAATTAAAAATGGAAGAGGAAAACAGACACAGAACTTAATATCACGTAATGATGGAAGGAGGGATTGGAGTGATGCATCTACAAAGTGAGGAACACCCAGGATTGTTGCCAAACACAAGAAGCTAAAAAGGGGAAAGAAAGGATCCTCCTTCCCAGAGCCTACAGAGAGAGAACTGCCCTGCCACCACGTTGCTTTCAGATTTCTGTCCTCCAGAATTTGAGACAATACATTTCCATTGTTTTTAAGCTGTCCCGTTTGTGGCATTTTGTTATGGCAGTTCTAGGAAACTAATAGAGATGGGAAGGGTAAAACAATAATCCTGAATAATGCTAGGTTCTCATGTTGGCAAAGTGCTTGTATTCTGATCCAACAGCACTTTTTACTATTTTAAAACATATGAAAGCTGAAATACTCATGGGCAATGACCCTCCATCATAGCTACTCAATGGGGCATGCCTATGGGAATTTTATGGACCTCCAAATATGGATATTCTCTGGAGCACCTATAATTTACACTACAGCACTGATGGCCCTTGCCCCAAGGAATAGATCAGAATAAGATATCCCGTCATACATTTAACAGAGAAAGTAACTTCTGGATATCACCTGTGTCCCTTCAGAAGGAAAGTAAGACCTGCCATATAACAGCACACAATGGAATCTAGTTTCATTACAAATCAGTAAACTGGGACAGGGCATTTAGCTTTATCCCCAACAGATTTGGAACCCAGAAATAACGAAATCATGGCCAGGTAATGACACCTGTCCATAATATCTGGTATATGGTCATTAACTGATTCTGTTGGAAAGGCATACCAAATACCACTGAAATTCTGACTTTTTCTGTAACTGAATTGTGCCATAATCATACTGTAATATGGTGTAACACTGGCATTTGTGAAAGTCAGTTACCATATTAAATAAGTCATAATACTGATATTGATGATTAAATATACTAGGAAATTGACACATCTTCCTCAAGATGTCATTTTAATGGAAAAATGACTCGCCTGAGGAGGAAATGGATTTATCTATTAACTAATTTCTTTGTTAAATAGTGTACACAAGATTATCATAAGGTACAAATAATACTAGTTTAAAGGGGGAACAATAAATTATTATAGACATATGAAAATACATATAATGGCTTTATAGGATGGGTTAGTTGCTTCTCTAACTCTATCCCTCCTCCACACTGGATCCTCCGAGTGTTAGGCATATTCATACTGATACTATTGCTGTACCAAATATGATTAATTTGTTAGAAGAAAGCCTGGGCCAAGAATTAGGGCCTGACCTGTGCAGTAAAGAATTAACCCTGCCCAAAGAACTGTTAGACTCTTGCCCAGCTCATGGGAGGTAACCTCTAAAGCCTTAGAGCATCCTGCCTCATGAGTGTCTTTGTTTACTTGGGGATCTTGGACTAAAACAGTGTAATTTACAATGTGATTTGTGGTAGGATCTTTGAGCCATGCAGTATCAGCATGACCTCTAGAGAGGCTGCACACAGGGCAACCATGTGGTCCCTCAGCCATGTCTATGTAACTGACCCCCAACAAAAACCCTGGATACCAAGGTTTGAGTGAGCTTCTTATAGACCAATACTCCATGTATGTCATCACACATTGTTACTGGGAGAAGTAAGCACTGTCTACACAATTCCACTAGAAGAAAACAAAGGGAAGCTCATGGCTGGAACATTTACTGCCTTAAGACAGATTATAGTACACCACACAGAAAATAAGTGAGATAGAGCTTGGCAGACTCCTTGAGTCGAGGAGATGTAGCTGACACTCAGGGGTAATCAAGGCAACACTGTCCAGAGGAGTACTAAAAAAGAGAGAGAGCTAGAATGAGGGAATTCTAAGATCTTCAGAAGGTCACCTATGAGTATTGAGCAGAGTACTAATCACATATGGAAAATTCCTGGAAGCTGGCAAAACAAACAAAAACCAAAAAAAAAGCATTCAAAGTTTTGAAGGGAACCATGTGCAGCACTCACACAGGCAAGGAACATACCTGCTCCCAACAGTCAGAATGAAAGAGCACACAATTCATTATGTATTAGTTAGACTATTCAGCAATGTCTTGCCTTAATAGTGGGGATGGGATTGGTCAGTGAAAAGAGTAGTATTGTTCTGGATTCTCCTGACAAATCATAAAAAGACATGAAATGATCAAACTATTTTCAAGTAACTTAATCAATCCCAGAACAAAGCTCAAGAATATTTAGAGGAATACAAAATCCAGCGATCAAGGTAAAACACGATGTGTAATGCTCAAAGATTACTATGCATAGAAAGAGGTGGGGGAGGGGGGAAGCACAATAATGAGAATTTTTTAAATCAAAATTAACCAGAAATGACAAATATTAGTATCAGTGGAAAACATTAACCAAATGATAACTCTATTCCAAATGTTCAAAACTTAAGTAGAGACAGACATACAATATATTTTTAGGTACCCAAATTCAATTTCCAGAGTTGTAAACTAAAATGTTTGAGTTGAAAAATACAATCAACAGAGTTAATGACGGATTAGACATTGTAGATGAAAACATTAGTGAATCTGAAAGCAAAGCAATGGAAACTTACCTAACATGAAAGAGAAAAACTCTATTAAAAAAAAGAGCATTAGTGAGCCATGAGATAACTTCAAGCAGCCCAAAATATGAGTATTTTGGAGCCCCCCCAAAGAAAGAGTAGAAGCAGAATTTTTTTGAATAGTGACTGACAATTTACAAAAATAGGTCCAACAATCTTAATGAGCCCATAGCACAAGAAAAACCTTTTAAAAAAAATCAGCATATATCATAATCAAATTGCTCAAAGGCATTATGAACATTTCAGGATTCAAGAGTTTTATTTTCTTTAGTCATAGGGTAAGTTTTAATACAGCAAGCTAGTGTCTCTCAAATGATGTATGTTGTATTACAGTATCTGGAAATGCTCTTATCCAAAACCTGATGGCTCGCTACTGTGTGGTTCTCATTGGCTTTAAAATAATGCACAGTCTATAATCGACACAGAGCTTTAGAAAGAATCTGTTGGTACCACCACTCCAGCTCATAACAGTGCATCAAAGTGGTAATCTCTTTTTGTCTACCAGATATTCTATTTCAAAATAACAGCCTGTTTCAACTTTGGCACTTCTGTTGGTTTCCATTTAGAATGTCTACTCAATTTTGGCTAACCAGTCCTTATAGACCTTCTCTTTTACACTAGGTAAGGGAAGTATTCCTAGACAAATATAATGTCCATTCTTGTCATACATTCAGGTAGAGGAGTTATAACTACTTCATATAAATTTTATTCATTCAAAATTTCATCCAAACTTTCAAATTAATTCTATCAACTATTGCAACCTAATATTTTCTCAATCTAAATGTCCCCAATAGGACTTCACCTAGTGTAAATAATGGCACGTTGGGTTCCCATTTCAGAGTCTCAGAAAAGTTTCTCCCCATCCATTGAACCCATACGTTTGCATGTGTCTTTGCATTTCCTGTTGTCAATTCTTATACTGATTAGTTTGATGTTCCCAGGCAATTCAAAGAAACAAGATAAATACAGCAGATTTGTTAAGTGTCCTTCAATGTTGAGAGACTGCACAGGCTTTTGCTAATCCGCCCCACTTCCAATAGTGCTGCACTAAGACTTTCGTTTTGCTTCTATCATTTTTATGCTTTATTCTTATTTCTTAAAAATTGTTTAAAGATTTCCACCCTGATATGAGTCCCTCGACTCTTACTCCTATCTTTCCTCACTCCCCTATAAATCACTGTAATGATCTTAGCTAGCTATCATTTCAGTATAATTTCTTACTTTGGTAGCAGCCCTGTGACTGTACATCAGAATGTATGGAATATAAACTTGGCCCAGACTGCAGTTAATAATACCCAATAAATTGTGTATTTAGCTTGTTTCTCTCCTTTTTAATGTTTATTTATTTTTTTCTTTTTTTTAATTTAAAGTTTATTGTCAAGATGGTTTCCACATAACACCCGGTGCTCTTCCCCACAAGTGTCCTCCATCATGACCATCACCCCCCTTCCCATTTCCCCCTCTCCCTTCCGCCCTCAGTTTGTTTTCAGTATTCAAGAGTCTCTCGTGCTTTGTCTCCCTCCCTCTCCCTAACTCTTTTTCCTCCTTCCCCTCCCCATGGTCCTCTGTTAGGTTTCTCCTGTTAGACCTATGAGTGCAAACATATGGTATCTGTCCTTCTCCGCCTGACTTATTTCGCTTAGCATGATACCCTCGAGGTCCCTCCACTTTGCTACGCGAAAGGCCAGATTTCATTCTTTCTCATGGCCGTGTAGTATTCCATTGTATAGATGAACCACATCTTCTTCATCCATTCATCAGTTGATGGACATTTAGGCTCTTTCCATGATTTGGCGATTGTTGAAAGTGCGGCTACGAACATTGGGGTACATGTGCCCCTATGCATCAGCACTTCTGTATCCCTTGGGTAAATCCCCAGCAGTGCTATTGTTGTGTCATAGGGGAGTTCTACTGATAGTTTTTTGAGGAACCTCCACGCTGTTTTCCAGAGCAGCTGCACCAGTTTACATTCCCACCAACAGTATAGGAGGGTGCCTGTTTCTCCACATCCTCGCCAGCATCTATAGTCTCCTGATTTGTTCATTTTAGCCACTCTGACCTGTGTGAGGTGGTATCTCAGTGTGGTT